>MU225858.1:542086-567428 GCA_018584345.1 Thuja plicata | reverse complement strand
TATCGTGACTAACATACATGGCAGTCACGATATATCGTGACTGTTCATGTATGACAGTCACGATAAGTATCGTGACTGTCCATTCGTTAATTACTAAATGCCGACAGTTAATATAATAACTATTCATGTCTTAAGTGCTGCCGACAGTTAAAACAACGATCATAATAATCGCTTGTTATGAAACAGTAGACCTTTACAAAAGGACATGACTGTTGATAGTCGATGCCATTCAACTTAATATATATAGTTGATATTCGTTGTGCAATCAATCAATCACAACGGCAATTGTATTCTACAGCGAATATCAACTATCTATATACATTAGTTTTATTATATCTTCCGATCTAATTTCCTTAACAGTTTAGACCCCAAGGGTAGAGAATCCACCAATGGATTCAGTCTTGCAGACCCAAGGATGGTCAAACACTAAATGGCCTAGAATTCCTTGTAGCCCTATCCAGAGGGTTTTTCAAGCATAACTTTCACATACAGAAGGATCTAACTGATCTGATTAGGTTTCTAGACATCGTTTATGGAGTTTTGAAACCTCCTAAAACCTTAGCACTTCACTCCACTCCTGCACCACTAAACTCTTGCAAAGCTCACAGACCTAATTAGCTAGGTTAGGCTTGGATTGCTAAGCAAGTGGTCTAAGGTGGGTTCACAAAATGAATACAAGGGCTTAGATAGCTTCCTCTACCCCAAAATAGTCTAGAACCACCATTAGTTCAATCCTCCCAATCATATATTGCACATGCATGTGACTGTACTAAAGAACCAGGCTAATTACATAGAGATAATTAGCCTAGGGCTTTGTCTCAAAATTCATAGAACTAACACTGAGCCTCTGAGCCTTAGGAATCTTAAAGAGCATGATCCTAATTTGTATTCCCCAAGTGGCCGAGCAGATCCACTGGTTAAATCCCAAGTTAGGATCACATCTTTGGAGCAGGCCCAGAAAACCTTGGTTTCTCAGACAGTGAGCAAGTAAAATCTCTAAATCTTATGAAACTTCACAAAAACGAATGAAACCAACTGGAATGTTGAAGTAACTCAAAGCATCACAAAGTTCTGCAAGTGGATCCACAAGATGAATCCATACCAGGACGTACATTGTCTAAATGATTCAGAAAACTCTTCTGTTTCCTTCTCTGAACATCAAGCTCTGTACACAGTAAACTCTAAACTTCCTAGAAGGCATGAGAACATCTAATACCAACATCTTGGCATTACAGATGCTCCAAGAAGTTGGTGTGGTCGGTTACATTTGAGTTGTCATTCTTCAAGCAACATTTTGCAAAAAGACAACTTTTTGGCAAAACTTGACCAAATTGCTAATTTGAGAAAATGCCAACCTTACCAACCTTCGAGGGTGTGGGAGGTACAAAACATGTCAAGAGCCTATTCTAAGGTTTTAAAACACAAACTTCTAACTAAACTCAAAAATCACCAAAAGGGACTAACATGGTCTAACATGGTTTCAGGAACCCATAGGTTTATAACTTACCTTAGGGTCTTTCACCTTACATAATAGACCCACACATGCACACACTAGGGTGATCCAAAGGATTCACCTTATAACAAACACTTAAGCATATAATAGGAACTTCAGGAGGTGCCCTGCACCATACTCCCCATGGCAAAAGTAACACAAGTCTCATGAGTTGGGAGATATTCAAGTGGATAGCCTGTCTTCTGAATGTCTTCCTGAATGTCTTCAGGGGTCATCCAGGTAGCATCTTCAATGGGTTGGTTTTTCCATTTGACTAAGTACTCATAGTAAGTGCCTCTCCTAGTTTTCTTGTTCACTCTCTTATCTAGGATGCTGTCAATCTCAGGAGGAGGTGCTTGGGGCATGTCCTTGAGTGGTTGGAGTATAGGAGGCTCTAGAGTACCTGCAAGATCATCAGTACTAACACCACCTTTGTAGGCATAGATATCTGCAACATTGAAAATAGCTGATAAGCCAAAGTGAGAAGGTAGATCAATCTTATAGGTATTGTTGCCACATTTCTTCAGAATCTTGAAAGGGCCAAGCTTTTTCATCGTAAGCTTTGTGTATTTCTCTTTGGGTAGTCTCTCCTTGAGGTGAATCATCACCAAATCTCCCACTTTGAACTGTAAGTCTCTCCTCTTTTTGTCAGCCTGTGCTTTGTACTTCTCAGTGGTATGCTGCAGTTTGGTCTGCACTTGGTCATGAATGTTCTTCATCACTTCTGCAAAATCTTCTGCAAGTCCACTTCTTTTGTCCATGTCTTTGATATCTCTGAGTTCCAATACCCCTCTCAGGTGAGTACCATATACTATCTGAAATGGAGTTAGACTAGTACTCCTATTGACTGAATCATTGAATGAGAATTTTGCTTGTGCTATAATTGTATCCCAATTGGCTCCATGTTCGTGTGAGACATCTTAAAAGGTTGCCAAGGGACCTGTTTATGACTTCTGTCTACCCATCAGACTATGGGTGATGTGCAGATGACAGAGAAACATTTGTTCCTAGCTTTCTCCATAGTGTTCTCCAAAAATGGCCTAAAAACTTAGGATCCCTATATGATATGATTGACAGTGGTAGTCCATGAAGTCTTACAACTTCCCTGAAGAACAATCCTGCTATGTGAGATGCGTCATGAGTTGTTCTACAAGGGATGAAGTGTGCCATCTTTGAAAATCTGTCAACTACAACATAAATGCTATCAAATCCAGATTTGGTCTTTGGAAAACCTTGGACAAAGTCCATACTTACTGAATCCCAAGGTTTTGAAGGGATGGGCAAAGGAGTGTACAACCCTGCATTGGAGGTGTGTCCTTTGGCTTGTTGGCAAACTGAACAACTTTCCACAAAACTCCTGACATTTGTCTGCAATTTGGGCGAGTGGTAGAACCTTCTAACCAGCTCCAATGTTTTATCCACCCCAAAGTGACCAGCTAGGCTTCCATAATGCTTTTCTTTGATAATGTTGTCCCTCATGGATCCTTTTGGGACACACAATGAACTACCCTTGAAAAGAAGACCATCTTGCACAATAAACTCTGAGTAATCAGTGTGGTATCTGTCTATCATCTCAGTGCAAATTTGGTAAGCCTCTTTGAAATATTCATCCATAACATACATATCCTTGGTTTTATTCCTGCATTAAACAGCCAAAAAACATCTTTTTCATTCTTATTTGCACATTTGCAGCAGTTGGGTTTGAGTTTCCAGCTTTGCAGTTCAGGGGCGGGAGGATTTATACAAATATAACATTCAAGTATAAGTCTGATTTATTTAATTTCTTATACTTTAAGTTATATTTGTATAAATACTTTCCAGGATGTTTGAGATAGGTTTCAGCTTCATAGGAGTTAAGATGCAAATTCTAGATTTTGGGGGTTTTCGAAAAATTCCAGACTTAGCCAAATTTCAGGATTCAACAAGCTTCAGTAGAGTTACCTCCCACAATCCATCATGGCTTTCTAAGGTCAAATGAAGCTGGCAAAAGAATTCTCAAAGGATTTTAACTCGTTTTATCACAAATCGCTTGGTTTCGACCCCATCTCTATGACAAACTTAGCTTAGCTCTTGCCCAAATCCCAGACAGACATGACTTACCAATAGGCTAAAATCACTCAAACATCACTTGCCGGACCTAGGGACTTGAAAACAGCCACCAACAAAGACTACCTAAGAGCTAGTTATGAAGACTTCGACATTTGGCATTGATCACTGATCAAGCATCATAGATTCATACTATGAAATACCAGGATGGAGAGCAAGTCACACACATCATTAGAGATACCGAGCGAGGAGGCACAGTCACGCCTAGTGCAGTGTTCTACTACTAGGACTAGACCCTCTAGTTCCTCTCTCGTATTTGTTAGTAGAGTTGGGAAGAGGAAGATGTAATTGTGATGATGTATTTACTTCTAGTTTTGTAGAAACTATTTAGTACTATTAACTTCTAGCCGTCAACATCCCGCATGAGAATACGATTTTGTACCCACTTTGCATTTATATGTATCTAAACTCAACTAGTTTCTTTTGTGTTCTCATTAATAGACTCATTGGATGCATCCTCTCATTGAATTTTGCAAAAAAAATGCATTTCTAATTAAAATTAAGCTGTTTTTTAAGTTCCCGAGTTTTTTCAAAAAACTGTTAGAGTTTTTCCCGAATTTTTTTTAGGCCTTGGCGAGTTTTAGCCGAGTGAGAGTCTTGCAACTTTGACTGTAAGAACTCCATCCATTTCACATGTCTGTGATTAAGTTTCTCTTGCCTATTCAGAAAACTAAGTGCATGATTACCTGTAAAGACTACAAATTCCTTGGGCAACAGATAATGCCTCCATTTCCTAAGTGATTGAACCATTGCATACATTTCATGATCATAAGTAGAGAATTTTTGCTTAGCTTCATTGAGCTTCTCACTTAAAAAGGCAACTGGCCTCCCTTCTTGGCTCAAGACTCCCCCAATGGCTTTATTGCTTGCATCACATTCCACCATAAACACCTTGTGGAAATCTGGTAGGACTAAGATAGGTTGCTCTGCAATCTTTTTCTTCAACAACTCAAAGGACTCATTAGCTTCATTAGTCCATGAAAATATGCATTTTCTTCCACCTTTAATGGTGTTGATAATGGGAGAACATATGCCACTAAAATTTCTGATGAATTTCTTATAAAAGCTACATCAACCATGGAAACTCTTTACCTCTGAAGGAGTAGTAGGAGGTGGCCAATTGAGGATGGCTTCAACTTTGGAAAGGTCCATCTTGAGACTGTTCTTGGAGATCACAAAACCTAAGAACACAAGTTCTTCTTGAAGGAATACACACTTCTCTATATTTATCTTCAACTGTTCCTCATGGAGTTTTCTCATTACCATGTCCAAATGCTTGAGGTGCTCTTCTCTGTTCCTGCTAAAGATCAAAATGTCATCAAGGTATACAACAACAAATTTGTTAAGAAAAGGCTTCAAGACTTCATTCATTAGTCTCGTAAAAGTGCTTGGAGCATTTGAGAGACCAAAAGGCATCACAAGCCATTCATAGAGGCCTTCTGTGGTTTTGAATGCTGTCTTCCATTCATCTCCACCTCTGATTCTTATTTGATGGTAACCACTCTTGAGATCTATCTTGGAGTATTAACTTGCACCCCCTAAACAGTCCATCAAATCCTCTATTCTAGGCATAGGAAACCTATATCTAATGGTTATCCTATTGATTGCCCTAGAATCCGTACATAGTCTCCATGTGCCTTCTTTCTTGGGTGCTAGGACTGCAGGGATAGCACAAGGACTCACACTTTTCCTAATGAGACCTTTTGACAACAATTCTTCAATCTGCCTTGCTATCTCTTGGTTTTGTTCAGGGGTCATCTTATATGCTGCTTTGTTTGGAAGAGTGGCCCCTGGTATGAAGTCTATACAGTGACTCACTTCTCTTTCAGGTCGCAAAGATTCTGGTGTACTCTCAGCTATGATACCCTTATACTGGTCCAATAGTGCCTTGACCTCTTTGGGGCCTACATCCCTAGTAGGGGCCTTGACCTTTGGTTTTGTCACTGATACCTTCTTGGGCCTCACTACTAATGCATAACAAGGTGTGTCCCTTTCTTTTAGTACCTTCATGAACTCTTTCTCTCCTAATGCAAGACACTGCTAGTAACATGTTTTTCTTTTTCACAGTCAGGGAGTGGATTCATCACGTACTCAACACCATCCTTAACTATAGTATAGACATTGGACTTTCCATCATGCTTAGCAGCTACATCAAATTGCCAAGGTCTACCTAATAACAAATGACATGCATCCATCTCTGTGATATCACATAGAACTCTGTCTGTATACTCCCCTATCTTAAAATCTACCCAAACTTGTTCATTGATGATAGTTTGTTTTTCTTTTGTCAACCAAGAAGCTTTATAAGGGAAAGGATGAGGGATTACATGTAGCTTTAACTTAGTGACTAACTCCCTAGATGCAATATTATCAGTAGATCTAGAATCAACTATAATTTTGCATACCTTATTGTTTACCTTGCAGCTTGTTCTGAACAATGACTTCCTCTGAGGTGGCTCTGCAGCAGTAGGTACTCTTAAGAGTGTCCTTTGCATCATGAGGCATTCTCCTTGTTCTGCATTTGCAGGTCTTGAAGTTGCAGAATGATAGGAGGATACACTTTGACTGTCATCTTCTTGGGTGAGTTGTACTCTTATATCCCCTCCTTGTCTGTTGGTGCCACTCTTTTCATGACATCTAAAGGACTGGTGTCCAATTTGATTACAAGTAAAACATTTTCCTGTGAAGACACTAGGTCCTCTTCCACCAAATCTCCCTCTACTATTTGATCTCCGTCCTCTGAAGTTGCCTCTATTATTGTGCTCTCCTTCTGACTCATGGTTATTAAACTCCCCTTGACTTCTTTGGAATGGGCCTCTGCCATTGAACCCACCTCTGCCTCTGAAATTGTTCCCTCTACCTCTGCTATTTTGTTCTCCTCTCCTCTTCTGTTTTTCTTCAATTTTCAGTGCCATTTGAAAACACTTATGTCTTGATTCAGGATTGAATAAGCTCATTTCATCTTGAATACTGTATTTCAGTCCATTTAGGTACCTTGCAAGCTTGTGTTTCTCACTCTTCGGGACTTTGGCCTTCAAGTTCATTCTGTGAAACACTTCAGTGTATCCACTCACATCAGGGTCCTTCTGCCTTAGATTTTGCAAATTTTTATGGAGGGTGATCTCGTAGTCCTCTGGCACAAACTGCTTCTTGACTTCTACCAACATCCTTTTCCATGTTGAGATAGGGTTCCTCTCTTCCTCTATCCTTTCATTTTGTAGAAAATTCCACCAACTTAAGGCAGGGCCCTTCATTTTGGATTTTGCAACTTTGACCTTCTGATTTTCAGAGATATTGTCACATTCAAAATAATTCTCTAAAGCTTCTATCCAATCCATGCATTCTTCAGGATCCATTTTCCCACAAAACATGGGAATGTCTGATTTCTGATCTCTCCTTCCAACTCTCTCAAGAGCTTCAAGAAATTTGACTTGCTCTGCTGGTATGTTCTTTGTTTCATCCTGCTTTGTGTCTTCTTCTTCTTCTTCAGAATCTTCTCCCTCCTCCTTTGTTTGGAGGTCCTTCAACTTCTTTATCTCCTCCTCCATCTTCTTGTTCTTGGCTACTTGTTCTCTGACAATTTTAGCCACCTCCACATTTGTGATTCTAGTAGGAACTTCCTCTCCTTGAGGTTCTTCTGTTCTGTCACCCATTCTTCAATTCTTCCAAGGTCTTAGTAGGCTCTAATACCACCTGATGCAGAGTGCACTGCAAGAAGACCTAGATGGGCTCCCACTTCTTGTTACCACTTCAAACTCTTAATTCAGACACCCCAATTCCACAAATGTCTTCCTAGGGTGTGTATTGACTTGCCTAAGAAGCCAACTCACTTTTTCTATCACAACCTAGCTCTCCAAGCTAAGATCCAATTCTCTGCAATATCTCCTTTAGGGACACTTTCCCTAAACCAAGCTAAAGATGTAGAAAACTTCACCAGAGGTTTAGACCAACAAACCTAGGTGATGGAAGGCTTTGTTTAGACCCCAAGGGTAGAGAATCCACCAATGGATTCAGTCTTTCAGACCCAAGGATGGTCAAACACTAAATGGCCTAGAATTCCTTGTAGCCCTATCCAGAGGGTTTTTCAAGCATAACTTTCACATACAAAAGGATCTAACTGATTTGATTAGGTTTCTAGACACCCTTTATGGATTTTGGAAACCTCCCAAAGCCTTAGCACTTCACTTCACTCCTGCACCACTAAACTCTTGCAAAGCTCACAGACCTAATTAGCTAGGTTAGGCTTGGATTGCTAAGAAAGTGGTCTAAGGTGGGTTCACAGAATGAATACAAGGGCTTATATAACTTCCTCTACCCCAGAATAGTCTAGAACCACCATTAGTTCGATCCTCCCAATCATATATTGCACATGCATGTGACTGTACTAAAGAACTAGACTAATTACATAGAGATAATTAGCCTAGGGCTTTGTCTCAAAATTCATAGATGTAACATTGAGCCTCTGGGCCTTAGGAATCTTAAAGAGCATGATCCTAACTTGTATTCCCCAAGTGGCCGCTCAGATCCACTGGTTAAATCCCAAGTTAGGATCACATCTTTGGAGCAGGCCCAGTAAACCTTGGTTTCTCAGACAGTGAGCAAGTAAAATCTCTAACTCCTATGAAACTTCACAAAAACAAATCAAACCAACTGGAATGTTGAAGTAACTCAAAGCATCACAAAGTTCTGCAAGTGGATCCACAAGATTAATCCGTACCAGGCTGTACATTGTCTAAATGACTCAGAAAACTCTTCTATTTCCTTCTCTTAACATCAAGCTCCGTACACAGTAAATTCTAACCTTCCTAGAAGGCATGAGAACATCTAATACCATCATCTTGAGGTTACAGATGCTCCAAGAAGTTTGTGTGGTCGGTTACAGTTGAGTTGTCATTCTTCAAGCAACATTTTACAAAAGTTGCTCATGCAACATTTTGCAAAAAGACAACGTTTTGGCAAAACTTGACCAAATTGCTAATTTGAGAAAATGCCAATCTTACCAACCTCCAAGGGTGTGGGAGAGGTCCAAAACATGTCAAGAGCCTATTCTAAGGTCTTAAAACACAAACTTCTAACTAAACTCAAAAATCACCAAAAGGGACTAACATGGTTAACATGGTTTTAGGAACCCATAGGTTTATAACTTACCTTAGGGTCCTTCACCTTACATAATAGACCCACACATGCACACACTAGGGTGATCCAAAGGATTCACCTTATTACAAACACTTAAGCATAAAATAGGAACTTCAGGAGGTGCCCTGCACCAATCTTTCACTAAGTCGGTCTCTGGGGTATCTTGCCACCATTTCCTACTCTCGGGCCCATTTAACCCTTCAAATACCACTGTTTCTTGTGTTACGACATCCTTCTGAGAAACCATTTGTACTTTTGGTCTGAGCCTCTTTTTATTGCTCGGGTTCCCATCCACATTGCCTGCAACTTTCAGCCCCGAAGGTAAAACCCTTGCTGATTTATCCATACTGGAACTGCTTGCCTGCAACTATGCCTTCCAGTGTTGTTTTCCTGCAGAATCCATAATAACGGTTTTTCCCTTGTCTTTTTATGCAAAACCGTCAATCTGTCAATAACTGTCGGGAAAAAATGATACAGGTTTGCAGGCAATAAGGAACCTGTATGGCTCCTCTTTTTCTTGTCCTTCACCGTACCCCGCTTTCCTTCTCGCCCGCTCTCTTTCTTCTCCCCGCGACCATCTCTTATTTTGTTTTTAAAGGCCAACAACCTGCGGCTTTGTGTTGTATGGTGTCACCATCGTACGGTGGTTCCACTGACAATGTTTCCACTGCACGACTGTCCCACCGTTCGGTTGTTCCACCGACGGTGTTGCAATCGTTCGGTGGTCGCACTGTTGCGTCTGTTTCTCTCACTTTTTTTTTATTTTTAAATTTCCTAATCTAAGCCGCCTGCAGCGCCTCTAGGGTCGCCCTTCCGTTTGTCTCTTCCTGTCATGGTAGGGCTTTAGTTTCGACCCATTGATCACCTCGTGGATCTCCTTCCCATCCAATGTCCACAGCTTAATCACATTATTGTCACCTACTTCTCGGACTCTGTACGGGCCGAGCCCCTTCACCTTAAACATTCCAGGCTTAATCTGGTTTTTCCCATTATACTTCAATACTAGTTGTCCTGGAGTATAGCGGACCCGCTTGAGGTTCTTGTCATGCCATGCCATGCTTTCACCTCAATTGTGCGACCTCCGTAGTCCACTGCGACATCATCCGACGCTCGTCCAGTTTATTTAGATTATAGAATCTTCCCTGTAGGCTCTCGATATGCCCTAGTCCATTCTCGATTGCTATCCTCAAGCTTGGCACCATGAATTCCGCAGGAACAATTGCTTCCTACTCGTACATCAACTGGAAGGGTGTTGCCACCGCTCGGTGTCAGCACCGACAGTGGTCCCACCGTTCGGTCTGTTTTTCTCGCTTTTTTTTTTAAAACATTTTCCTAATCTAAGCCACTTGCGGCGCCTCTAGGGTCGCCCTTCCGGCTGCCTTCACCTCTCATGGTAGGGCTTTAGTTTTAACCCATTGATCGCCTCGTGGATCTCCTTCCCGTCCAACGTCAATAGCTTAATCGCTCTATTGTCACTGACTTTTTAGATTCCATACAGGCCGAGCCACTTCACCTTAAACTTTCCAGGCTTAATCTCGTTTTCCCATTATACTTCAATACTAGTTGTCCTGGAGTAAAGCGGACCCGCTTGAGGTGCTTGTCATGCCATGCTTTCTGCCTCAACTGTGCAAGCTCTGTAGCCCACTGCGCTATCATTTGACGCTTGTCCAGTTTATTTAGATTATAAAGTCTTTCTCGTAGGCTCTCCATATCCCCCAGTCTATTCTCGATTGCTATCCTCAAGCTTGGCACCATGAATTCCACGGGAACAACTGCTTCCTGCCCGTACATCAACTAGAAGGGCATTTTCCGGTGGTCACCTTGTATGGTGTTTGGTAAGCCCATAGCATCGAGGGTAATTTTTCTTCCCAGTCCTCTTGCTCGACCCCGCACGATTTGTATATCACTGACACTAGTATCTTACTTGTTGCTTCTGCTTGGCCATTATCTCGGGGGTAGTAGGGACTTGTCAACGAGTGAAAAATCTTAAACTTCGTTGTGAGCAATCGAATGACATGATTCACAAAGTGACCTCCTCTGTCGCTGGTCAACTGGATCGAGATGCCATTCCTTGTTATGATTTGCTCATATATGAATTCGCCGTGCTCGAGGCCAGGTTGTCAGGTAAGGCTCGGGCCTCTGCCCACTTCGTCATGTACTCGGTAGCCACCACAATGTACCGACACCTTCAAGCCCTGCTTACTTTCAAAGGTCTAATAAAGTCCAAGCCCCATCGTTCGAAGATTTCATGTGCATGTGAAGGATTTAGAGGCATGAAATCCCTCTTTAATGGTTTTCAGGCCCTTTGACAGGTGTCACATCCCACAATCCACTCCCTAGCGTCGTTGTGCAACGTGAGCCACCACAACCCTACTAACAACACCTTCCGTGCCGTTGTGTCCGACCCCATGTGTCACCCCGTTGGCCCTTCATTTGCCTCACTGAGAACACTTTCTACCTCTTCTTCCATAACACACAGCCGGAGGACTTGGTCTGGTCCCATTTTGTAGAGTAATCCATTAATCAGCTGAAAAGTACGGCTTGTCAATACTAACTTCCATCGCTCGCTCGTTGGCATGTCCCTCGGGAATTGTGAAGTGGACAGATACTCTCCGATGTTTTTATACCATGATGGCAGGATTGCTATGTGGAACAAATGTGCGTCCGGAAAGTCGTCGTTCACTCCCTTCGGCAGCTCTCCAGACTTAATCCGAGAGAGCTGATTGGCAATTACATGGATCTTTCTTGGACTCACAGTAATTGTGAATGTGAACTTCTGTAGTAGCAACAACCATTGACTCTCTCGCCCTTGTATAAGAGGTTTATTCACCAGGTACATTAATGCCTGGTAGTCCACATAAAACATAAATGGTGTTGCCAGTAGGTAATGCTTGAACTTTTCTACGACGTACACCATCCTTAGGGCCTCTTGCTCTGTGGTACTATAATTCCTCTCTCCCCTTGACAAGAACCGACTGGAAAAATAAATGGGGTGATCCAGGCCATGATCGCCTACTTGGGCCAAGGTTGCACCAATTGCGAAATTTGAGACATCCACGTGAACGTGGAACTCTTTGTCCCATTTCAGATATGTCAGAATTGGTGCTCTAACCAGCCTTGTCTTCAATTCTTCAAAAGATGGTACCCTGTTCCGTCCCCCACACATAGGGTTCCCCTTTCTGCGTTAACCTGTCGAGGGGATAAGAAACTTGGGCGAAGTTCTTTATAAACCGCCGGTAATAGCCAATGTGGCCCAGGGACGACTTCACGCCTATGACGTCTGTCGGCGGTTCCATCTCCACGATCACACGAACCTTGTCAGGGCCTGTCTTTAGTCCGACCTTGCAAACTATGTGCCCCAATAGCTTCCCTTGCGACACCATGAACCGACACTTCTTTGGGTTCAGTGCCAAAGTTGCCTTTCGACACCTCTCCATACACTCCCCCAGAGCTGCTAGATGCATATCCTCCCTACTGAAGATGGACCAATCATCCAGAAAAGCCCTAAAATTCTCGACCAACATCTTATTGAAGATGTGGAGGATTATCCGCTGGCAGGTTGTGGGTGCATTGCATAGGCTGAAGGGCATCTGGTTATAAGCGTACACTCTGTCCTCCACCACGAAGGTTGTTTTCAACTTGTCCTCCTCCGCGATGGATATCTAGTTATATCCAGAAAACCCTCCATGAACGAGTATATCTTGTGCCCGACGAGCTCCTACAAGATGGTATCCGTGAATGGTATGGGAAATAGATCTTTAATGGTCACCGCATTCAGGCACCTGAAGTCGATGCAAAATGTGATCTGGTTGGCCTCCTTCTTCAGAGATATTACTATCGGGGACACCCATTGACTTGTTTGCAGTTTGACGATGATCCCCGCTTCGAGCATATGCTCGATCTCATCTTCACCCTTGCTACATACTTTTTGTTCATTCTGTACGACCTTTTCCGTACAGGTACGACTCTAGGTACCAAGGGGATACGGTGCACGCACAGTTCTGACGGTACGCCCTTGAGGTCTTTATAGGTCCATGCGAATACATCTTTGTATTCTATAAAAATCTTAAATGCAGCGACCTTCAAAACAGGGTTCCAATCATTCCCTACCAGTAGGTTCTGCGGGTTGGCCTCATCTCCAAGATTAGTGACCTGCAGGGACGATTCTTTATACGCCATGGGTCTCTCTGCATCGAACTCGCGTGTCGGGGTTTCATTCACCCGGGCCTCCTCCTTATATTCTCCATAGTCCGACGGGAACACTCCTTGTCTGCTGTTTGCTCCACTTCCTCCACTTGGAGCATATAGCTATGGAATACTTCATAATCTTCCATCTGCCAATGGAAGAGTCCATTCATCAACTTTGTCTCTTCCTCGAAACATTCCTCCAGCTGCAAAACCCCTTCACTGTTGGGTTCCATGTGGCTCCTCCGTTTGTCCATTCGACCACTCTCGCCGTCAAAGTCGGACTCTGAAGAGGACACAAGCTCCTCGCTCACCATCTGTGTCTGGAGGTCGATGAAAAACTTCGGGCCTCTCTTCTCTATTGTCAAGGTGTTCTTTTTCTAGTTGTGTGTAACCCTCGCCGCCACAAGTTACCCTCTGCCAAGAATCGCATCGTAACCCCTTCTTGAGTGGGATCACAACAAAGTCTAACATGAAAGGTTGCGTGCCGATGGTGACTTGTTGCGCCATCAACGTCCCGAGGGGTTTCATTCCCTGTTGGTCTACTCCCAATAGGTGTAAAGTAGGACGCCACAGTGTTGGTTTCCCAAGCTTCCTCCATGTTTCCTCCATAAGGGCATTCAATGGTATCCGTCAGGAGGGTCCCCAGGATGCCCACCTCAACAAGAACCGAATGTTTGCCAGTGTTCACCGCCAGCAACATGGGATCCATTGTGGACCCGCCGGGAACATCTGTGCGTTGGGTGGTGTTGGCACTAGGTTGGGAGAAAGTGCCTAGCCAGGCCGTCCTCAGCTGAGGCATTATGTGAAGGAGGTCTTGAACTCTTATAGGTACCTCCATGTTTAACATTTGTCTCAGTATGCTTTCCTCCGCCTTCGGTCGACCAGAAGTACCTGCCGTCCCGTGTGCCTCCTTCCGTGCTCGCATCTCCCTTGCAATTTCCTCTCTTGCCTCTCATACCCTATGTTTCTCCGTGCGGGGGTCCGGGTACGTAGCTTGTTTTGTTTGTGTGCGGGTAATGACCAGTACTCCTTCCCCGATAGTTTCCTCTATGTCCAACCTGTTTACGTTGGGTTTTGGACAATTGGCCTCGTCGTGGCCTCTCAGTCTGCACCATTTGCATAAATTTTGTGTTGCCTCTTCCTTCGGACAGTCTCGGGTGAAGTGCCCCCTTTGGCTACAAGCTGTGTATTGGATCATCGGTCGACCCTTCGAATCGTACTGGATTCGACTTCTTGTATTGTTATTGTTGTTGTTGTTATTATTATTATTATTATTATTATTGTTGTTGTTGTTGTTGTTTCTTACTCCGCGCCGGTTATTCCTGTACCCTCCCGATGATGCATTGTTGTTTGTTTGGGAGCTGCCTACACCGCCTGATGTGGTTGGTTGTTCCTGGGGGAGAAGCACTTGTTGGCTCCTTGTCTTCAAGTTGTAGGGAACTTCCTTAGTTGAATGCCCCATCAACTGGCATATGTCACAAAAAGCTTTCTTAGGACACGAGGCTTTGGTGTTTCCGTTGGACTTGCATTCTCCTTTGTCTAACTTGTTGGGACCTCCTTTAATAGCTTTAAATTCTTTCATCATCCTTTGTATGTCCTTCTGGAGGGCTTGCACTTTCTTGTTGGACTCTCCGTCACTGCTGGTCCTTTCCGAAGAGTTGTCATCCTCGGACGAACTGTCCTTGTCCTTCTTTTTGTAGGATTTTGTCTCGCTTTCCATATCCATTGCCCTATTGTAGGCGTCATCATACGATGTGGGTGGAACTATCTTCATTTTCTTTTGGAGGGATCGTTTTAACCCCTCCACGAACCCTCTTTTCTTTAACCCGTCGGCTGATTGGCTGTCCATTTTTCCCAGTAGTTCCTTCAGCCGCCGACCATAAGCTCGAACCGTCTCCTTTTTCCCTTGTTTTGTGCTGTAGATTTTAGCCACAATCTCATTGTCATCCCTCAGTAGCCAAAATTCAGTTTGAAATTCCTTCTTCAGATTGTTCCATGTGTTGATTTTGGTCTTATCCATGTCGGAGTACTATTCAATGGCTACTCCTCGCAAGGTGGTAGGGAATTGAGTTACCCACTCATTTTTGTCTGTAACTCCATTTGCCAACCAGATGGTCTCACACGTACGACAATGGTGGACAAGATCCTCCCTCCCGTCCCCACTGAACTTCGGTAGTTTCTCTTTCTGCGACATGGTTGGTCTCCTCGCCGCTGCTGGTGGTTGTTGTCTCCCTCCAGATGGATTAGAACCTAGAGGATGTGTTTGACCACCATGCCCCTATGTCCCTCCGACACTCTTGCAAGCCCCGATGTCCTCTCCCTCCTTGGCCTCTTCCTCACTATGTTGGTTCTCCCTAGCCTCTGTGTGCGGTGTGAGAGACAGATCCCTCAACCGATATTGGGTCTCCTTGAGAAGATCAACCGTTGTCGAGTCTCAATTAGATCTTCACCACTCATTCCCCTATTCCCGTGTTGGTCACCTTCAGCTTGGTTGCCTTCGCTTCCGTCGGGTTGCTCTTTTGCCAGTCGCCTAAGCCTCCGTCTGCTTTCAACCTCTTGCTTGAGAATCAAAGCTCTCTGAGCGGCTTCACACTCCTCTATGTATTCTCCTCTACTTTTATCTTTATTTAACAAATTGGGCATTAATTCATGTGTGAATTGTAACAGACCATGATAAATATAAAAGAGCATTTTTTGTTAATTCAACACTCTTGTTCAATGTATGTCAACAATATGACAGAATCATAACTATGGAAGTGCCCTCTTTTATTTTCCTTCCTCTTCTGAAAATTTAGTTATTGCTTTGCCTTCGCTGAGTCCCATCGCGCTCTTCTTGGCAGTTATTCTCCTCGTAGTTACGAAGGATTTTCTATCGTCGTTGTTCCCGCTCAATCTCCTCCCGCCGGTTCCTCTGGACTAGCAATGTTTGTACCAATAGGCGAGGGAGATGGTGCATCAACCGATTGACCACCGAACTTATTTCGAGAGCATTCCACACGGCACCCTCCGGGACTTCCTCCTGTGTAGCCTCTCTCCTTATGTAAGTCTAGATCACTGCCTGTAACATAATCACAAAGTTTGATGTCAAGGCGTGTTCTCCCTCAAAGTTTTCTAGGTCTGTTGTCATCCCTCCTGGTACCATCATTGTTGAGAGGTTGGCCCATTATCCTCCGTACGCCATCCAGTCTCTGTCATTTCCTAGGTTTATACGACAACGATGCCAAATGTTTGCCTCGCTGGGTAAACTAGTAATTGCAGAAAGTAAATACACAAAACATAATAGATGTATGCCAGAGAACCAGTTCTTCCATTATTTCATCAATCTCCTATATACAAATGATCACAGTAATATCAAATACCCCTAAAAACCATCATGCCTTACCCGAAGGTAGTACATACAATATATTTGGACCGAAGGGGTTCGACGGCAACTGTCACAACCGTACCCTAACTACCCAGCCTTCGGCCGACTAACTAAATACCAACGACGCATAACAACATATCATTATTCCCGACAACAAATGTGAAAATGAATTTCTTTTCTTCTTTTTGGTTATTTAATGCTTAGATTAGGTTTTGGTATTGTTAAATGTGGTTTGGGTGTCCATGTGGGCCAGCCAACCTTTTTTTCAAATTTTCAAATGCCTTATTTTTTAACACTGGCAGTCCAAAAATGGCTTGGGCCATAGGGGACGACCAGAAGTCCCCGGGACGGGTAGGGGACTTCTAGCCATACCCCCGTACCTTGCTACTCTCAAAGTGGCATTGCGGGGACAATCCCCTTTTTGGGCCTTTTTGGAATGACATTGGGCCCCGCATTCCCGTACCATACCAGGGACAGGCCTAAAAGCCCAGGGGATGTGTCCCTGTGGAGCATGGTTCAAAAGTAGTTGAAGTTTTATTTGGTACATCCCTTTTGAAATTCTCCTCATTGTAACATTGTGGATTTTCATGCCATGGTTGCAAGACTTGGGTTAAAGTGGACATGTCTCATGGGGAAACAAGTGGAAACAATTCAAATCATGGTGAAACACTATGGCTCATCATTGATTAAAATATAGTTGAAGCACTAGTTGGTACATGCCCTTTGTACTGCTGCATCAAAGAGAAGAGAGGTCTACATAACCAACAACACTTGAATTGGTCTCCAATAGAGGTAACTAGTAGAGCTTTTCTGCAATATTCGTTATGATGCGGGGTGTTCTATGATGAACACATATCTTTGTATCTCTATAATAAAGTGTGTCAGAAGGATTAAAAACATCAACAGTTTCACTGATGGAGTTCTTTTATCTGTATGGGCTCTATACAAATGTGTGTTTCGTGTGTGGATGTTTGATTACTCAAACTTCTATTATTTATTTTTTGTTTTTGTTTTCCTGCACAAAGAAAAGCAGGAGGTTTGGTTCTTTTATATCTCACAACCTGTGATTCTTTAGTTAACCAAAAGCATAGCCTGATGAATTGAGCTAATTTATAGGATAACCTTTTATGGATAGAAGTTGCCTTCACTTTTATGGCAGATCCTATCCTTCAATATCATGGTTGGTTTGAGATTTGGATTGGCATGAATAACATGAAGAGAATGGAGTCCTTTTTAAATTATTTTTTAATATTTTTTTGAAATGCTGCTTACAGCTGTCCTTTGGCCAAGTTGTGATGCTATGAGGGGTGTACCTTTGGCATTGAGCTGGCCAAGATCTTGCACCCAGGATCATTGCCATCTACTTGGGAGTTTCAAACCTGGGTCTTAGTAGTAATATAAAGTTTGTTAACCTCAACTTGCCACTAGAAAACTCGTGGCCTTTTTTTTTGCTTATTATGCAGGCTTTGACTTGGTTGGTTTGAGATTTGGATTGGCAGGAATATTGTGAAGAGAAAGGAGTCCTTTTTTGTTTTATTTTTTCTTTTTTTCTTTGAAGTGCTTCTTACAGCTGTCGTTTGGCTAATTTGCCATGTGATGAGGGGTGTATCTGTGCAATTGAACTCCCAAGGTCTTGCACCTGGGATCTTTGGCATCTACTTATGGGTTTTAGACTCGAGTCTTAGTAGTAATATGAGTTGGTCAACCCCAAACTTGCCACTAGAAAACATCACCTGTGGCCCTTTTATGCATTAGTAATGCATGCTTTTACTTGCAGCATTTTTCCATTTTGTGGTTAGTTCTGGAAAATTAGTAAATTATTTTCTTTTTTCCTGGATTTTTAATGTTAGATGAAATTATAATCTTCTCAGGCTCAACAAATTATTTAGTTAAGTTCTTAATGATCTCATTATTGTTTGTATGTTTAGGTGGTATCTACCAATGATTTAGAAAAGATGGATCGACCATTACAAGGTCTTGCTATTATGGGACGCATAAGACCTGCTTTAATGGAGGAGCAAGCCCAAGTACGCAAATTCTTATCTGATGAACAGAGTGATGATGAGGAACTTGAAGAATCTGTTGTTGACGAGGACAGTGACTCTGAGCTAGAAATCATGGAATCACTTACAGATGGTACTGTTTGGGAAAATGGGCCAGGAAAGGATGAGGACAATGAGATTGAAAGCTCAGTTTACAAGCTGGAGATTGTTGACATTCAACTTCTTTCTCATTATGGAAATCAAGTAAGCTTAGTTAATTTTTGCTTCTGTTTATGGAATGGTACTGGCATGTTCTGAAGTGCAAATTCCTATCTTAGAGAGAAATTTGAAACCTATTTTTAATGAGTTAATAATTTCATGGTAGTGAATTATTTATCTCAGAAACCCACTGAAGAGAGAAACCCCATATTAATACACCACATGTACTTTTTTACATGGCCCACTGAAGCATAAAAGTAGTTTATGACATACACTAATTTCTACATTGGGAAGTTCATACAGGTTTAGGGTTCTCCCCTAGAGACGAAGCTCCTTTCAGTAAATCACTTCAACGGTTAACTTGCTTGCACATGGAATTTCAAACAAAAAGCTTGCCATCAAATCATTTGGCCAGTGAGGAATGCAGATTGGACTGTTATTTGTCTAGGTCTGGGCTCTAAGAAAAAAGCTTGTGAATGCCTTACAATGATCTATCAATTAGGGACCAGATTGATGTCAGTTATGTTCTGTCTATGAAAATCATTTGATGCCGGTGTCACGTACTGTACTGATGCCTGGATGAGGTGTTTTGCATCCTGCATGGACTGATAGTTCATAGAAGGGCAATGAGCAGCTGGGCAAAGCCTTTAACCGAAGATGTATTTACAATATAGATACTCAGTGTCTTTATTGTAAGATGACATTCTGCTCCATTTCTTGTCTGCCTCATGGTTGGCAATGCTGAAACTTGCTAGTTTTTGTGATTTTGTGAGGGCTTCTGAGATTGCTGTCTGTTCTTGTACATACTTTTGTTGAAGGAAAGTATTATAAAGGCCATTGTGTGACCAAAATTTTACTTGTAAAAAAGTCATTAATAAAGCATCATAAGTTTTTATCAATTACTTTCTGTTTAATTTGATAAACAAAAAGAGTTCATATTTGTTTAGCTGCATGGCCTCTTATCATTTTCATTATATAATGTGTTGTGCAGTCCCTTGTAAGTTTAGAAGATTTTCAACAAGCTGAACCAGATATTCTTGCCCATTCAGCTTCAACTATAATAGCCCGCATTAATTCTGCTGGAAAAAAGACAAAAAAAGCCATCAAATCTCTTTGCAGGAGGATCAAAGGTATTCTAGTTGAGGTAAAAAGGAATCAAATTTCTATTTCTTCTGCTCTTTTAGAAGAATCTACGCACAACCAAATATGGTGGAGCTGTCATTTCTTTATATGAGATAATTGGTCAATGAAATGTGTAGTAGGTTTGAATATATTTGATTTGGTAAGACATCTTTTGTACTATGATTAGTTACATTTTCTATTAATTTATAAAGCAACATAATTTATTATCTTAGTATGAGGTGATTGGAAAATCACAAGGACTTCTGTGTTGAAGTTAACTATGTGTGTGTATGTGATTTTTATAAAAAATAAAGGTTTTTAACTAATTAGAACTTGATTACAAGGTAAAATTGTTTTGGTTCTGAGAGAGATGAAAAATAAATGTATCAATGTCTATGACTGATGAGAAATACTCAGTGGGACTGGTAATATATTGAGATAACTGGAAATAGGGCCCAGAAGCAGCTTAGTTACAAAATGTGGTCATATGATTGAATTGAAGTGCCCAGAATTATGATAATTTGATCTTTGGATGAATTCAATTTAGTCCAATGGCAACCATCTCTCGCAGATAGATATCTAGGTTATGCCAATGAATGTCGATAGATTGTTTAGTGATGAATATCTGGCAGGTTGCCAATTGTTGGGATTCTTGAGAATATAGAGGAGATTGTATCAGATCTCAATGTTTCCCATCAGATCATTTCCTAGTTATATTACAAGAAAGTGGGAAAGAAAATAAGGGATTGCATCAATGCTCACAAATAACCAAAATTAGGTCAATGGGACTTGAAAAGTAAATTCAATTAGCATAGATAATCTCTCAACCTATCAATATAATGCAGAACCTGAAAAATATAAAATGTTGTCAGAATCAAAAAGTTTATTCTCTTCTTTCTCTCTCATCATTTGCACATTATTAGTAGATTTTCTTCTTATCATCTTTCTTATTTAACAAATATATGATCTGTTTGTAGGGTGTGCTTTCTTTTCATTTCTGCCTTCTTCACCCTCTCTTTTTTTCCTTTTAATTTAGTGCTGTTATATATTCAACATCCGCTTCTATGTCTCTTGGTATTTTTGGGTTGGCATCAGCCTTCTCCCTGAATACTTTCCTTCGTCTATTATGAAGTCTTCTGTTTCCAGTCATCCTATTATTGGGTTATCCAACATTTGAACTAAATTCAACATTCTCCTAGTGTAACAACCAATTTTCCTTTTCCTACCCTAGTATTTAGAGTATTGTTATGTAGGACTTTTAGAATTCCTTATTAGTTCCTGCCACAGACAGGAATAATAATGCATTCACGAGGTTTTATTTGTTGATACCAAATGAAACAATGAGTTGCTAGAATTAAAATAGTTTGACCAAATTTTATAATGTATATCTTTTCTCCAATTTATTTCAAACTATAAATTCAACTTATTTACTATTGTATTGGATGAAAGATATGAAGTCTTATTAGAGTGATGTAAGCTATGGAATCTTCAACTTTTTTAAATTTTGATTATAAAAAGTTAACTCAAACTTATTTTCATGTCACTATTTATTGTCCTATTTGATAAATGACATTATTTTTTATTATTTAAAAGATTGTAGGCCAATGAATATATTTTTTAATCATATTTATAGAGAGTAAGAGGCTATGATTAAAATTTACATTTATTAGTTCACAATATTTTAAAAACTAACAATTAATTTTTTTTAATAAAAGATAATGATAATTATATTTTTAAATCTACAAATCGTAACATTTTTCATCAATTTAAAGCTAAATGCATTCAGATTCAAATGTAATTATTAAATATATCATATTTAGACCATTACTTCTCGTTTGGCATTGTCTCTCTTTGATCAACATTTGCAACATACTCTAATTTTGGTTAATTTGCATTTAGGTTCAAATGTAATTATTAAATTTCATCATATTTAGAGCTATAATTCTAATTTTTTATTGCGTCTCTTTGATCAAATTCGCAACATAATTCCAATTTTTGTTTAATTAAGTTCTTTTATTCTAACTTTTAAGCATCATTCATAAGCAAAAAATTTGAAAGTCGTTCAACAAGTTTCATCTAATAAAATTTCATTATATTAATAGTATTGACAAATTTGTTATTTTAAAAGCAATACTTTAAATCAACTACCATACTAACAATAAGAAAAACAATATTTTTAAAAGATTAATGAATAATTATATATTTTTAATCTATTTAATATCTATTTTAAATCCTTGTTAAGGAGGAATATTAATGCATCTAATGCATTCAATTTCTTTTATTTGTTATGAACTAAAGGAGGGGTAAAAAATTAAAATTTATTCAACACAGAGAGTTACAAAGCAAGAAGGGCCAACTGCCCAACAAAGAAAAGAGCACTGCACAACCTTGTCTTTATCCACTAACTGATCTAACATGTGAGACAATTCTGGAAATAATTATCCCCTATCCATAATATTCCAACCTTACATTTGATTAGAAGCCCATTTAGCCAGACAATCTGCTACTCCATTCCATTCCCTAGGATTATGAATTAAAGTACTAGATTCCAAAGAGCCACACAACCTTAGAATCTGTCTAATAACTAAAGCTAATTGCCAATTGACATCATCTAGCCGTTGCTCATTTAGCAAACTCACCACCACTTGAGAATCATATTCACAAATAATCCTTTTCCAGCCAAGAACACATCGCTCCACAACATACAAAATGGCGAGAGCCTCCATGTAATTATTCGTATGAACACTCTTATAAATTGAAAAACTCAAATTATTAGTTAAGCCAATGACCATATAGAATTAAAAAATTTGAGCAACAATCCTATAATCTACATTAGTTTTTATTTTTAATAATTGTAAAAATGTCATTTATTTTTCTTTCTACTAGTTAATGTTGGGAATATTTAGTATAAGAACAAAAAAAATGTTTATGTAAAGCACATGTCTAATCTAATACATTTAATTCATTAAATCAAACTTCAAGTCTATCAATGAGTGTAATGACATGAGCACTATTATATACATCATAATAGTCATTTTCTATTTGACAGGGTAACTTAATATGAAAACAATTATTTTAGCCTGAAAAGATTAACTTTAAACTTATTTTGTCTCTTTAAATGATATTTCTAACATTATTCAATTTGTTAGACAACAAAAATTGTTGCACTCACTACAACATGGCACTAACCTGGCACAATGCCACATCAACATGAAGGTTCAAACTCGTGAGCACATTGGATCAATGAGGGCATGAAGTCCACAACCACAATAGCCCAACGGGGGTTTGAACTTTGGTGTTAACAACAACAATGCCACAATTTAATCATCACACTATGGGATCAACCCGGGACATTAAAGCTATTATGCTATACCCAATTATGAACTTAAATAGTTCCAAATTAAAGTCACAACAATATGGTTTGTTTATTAACTCTATGTCTGACAATATTTTATTTGGTTCATATTAGTGATTTGTAGTTGAAATTGTAAATTAAGTGAAGGTTATTGCTTATTAGATTCTATAAATAGTGCATAATCCAATATCAAGATAAGCATTTATATCCCAATAATTTATCATCTAAAGAATCACATATCTCTATTTTCATCAGAATAACCAGTTTGTCCAATCTTACCATCTCATGCTTGGCTTGTCGTTATAAGCATGCATGGTTGTGCATTTTAAAACTCATGCCCAGCTTCTTATGTCATGTTCCATTATTAGACTTCTGTCCTCATGTTATATGAGCAAAACTTTATCTGCTTGGCTTCATATTATGAGAAGCAGATTACTTCCATGATGTGCTCCTTGAATTGTTGGAGCTTTTGTTTTCAAAACAATAAGAAATTTGAACATTCTCATTTGGGTGTATTCTTCTAAAATACTTTACTTCTGTTTTTTTTCTTCCTATTATATTGCATAGGAAGAGTAGAGGATCCTAAAACTTTTGGACTTCTGGGATTGTACTTTGTAATGAGCCTGCCTGGCTCTAATCCAGTAGACTATGAACTACTCAAGAATTCTGAAAAAATTCTGATTTCTTTCTTTTAAAATTTTCAACAATATATATATATATATATATATATATATATATATATATATATATAATTTTCCTCCTTTTTTAACGTTAATAAAATTGAAATGCAAAATGCACATTACAAGGAAATTCCAAATATTTATTACACTACAAACCACACCCTTAAATTTGAAATTGAATTTAAAGAATTTCTGAAAACTAACACTACTATCCAATGCAAGAATCATTAACGGCTTAACCTGGCATTCTTCTTTGGCGTCTTACATGGTTTGACCACATGTATTTGTGTGATGGCGGCTGGTGCTATATGATGCCGTTTTGGTACTAAGAATGCATAGCTAGCAAAAAAACGTGGTCAGCTCCTGCCACACGTTCAGCATTTAAACTTCCTCATATTGACGTCAATCCCTAATCCTTTGTATTCAGCAATGCTGATAAATAAACTCACAATTCGCTGGTAAGAAAGAACCAGTCCAAAGTGATGATGAAGCTGAATGAATTCACAATTCATTCTGCCATATACAAACCCTTACTGCAGCTCTCCTTCGAAATCCTTGTAGAAAAACATAAGTATTTTTTTTAAAGATATAATGAATAATGAATCCCTTTCAAGAATTCGAAACCTTTATAACATGCCTCAAAGCTTCTTCAAGAAGGCTCGAAATAGAGTCTTCAAGGCGACACTTTTCACTTAAAGGTATACTAAATAATATAAGCTCATAACTCCATAATGAATTAATATAATACCACCTTTAATGAGCTCATATAATTAATTAATGACTTAGGCAAAAAAATGAATATTGAATGAAGTAAACTTAATTAAATAATTATAAGCAAATAGTTCCAATCATCAAGAACTAGGAGCATCAACTGAACCTGTGTGCCCAAGTGTCATCCAAAAATAGTAACTGGCCAATTGGTGACTTACTATAAATAGTAAGTCCATCAATCCGGATATCCTGCCACAGACATCATATCTAACACTGTCAACATTGCTTCGATGTCCTGTCAAACCCATATTGTGACTTACTATTCACACCAAATGACCTTCTAATCACCTCAACAGACCACGAAGGTCGCACTAATGATCTGTCACTGGACCTGCTAAAAATGGGGACATTACAGTACTCCCTCCCTGAAATTGCTTGTCCCCAAGCAATCTCATAAAACAAAACACAAAATCCACTCGGATTCCAAGGATAGAATGGAGTAATGTCCCCGTGACCACTTGCAAACTTCTGTGGAGAAATCATCGTCCACTGAGAAAATCCGAACACACTATCACCATGCCAACCATAGCGACCCACACAATCCGCAGTGCCCAACCTGCCAGTGCCTGGGTCCTAGTAGAGATGAAACTCACAGCCATCCATAACAAAGAATGGATATCCAAAACCATCCATCAAACCAGAGCTACCTGCACACCCTGCCAATCTGCCCTGAGTACTCCCGTAATCCAGATATCCATCCACTGTAAAACCATTGAAAGATCCCTGATCCGGTTCTCAATGGGAGATTGAATTGTTTTCAATTAATTCTTTGACCAGCGTAGTGAATCTCTGATAAGTGTTCAAGAGACTTCTGAATGTTTTTGGGTTTTTTTAAAATATATTTACTTTGTTTGGATTTTTGACAAGAGTATATATGCATAAGAAAGAAATAACGATTTCCAACTAGAAAAGAATGATCAGTGATCA
>MU225858.1:518460-530940 GCA_018584345.1 Thuja plicata | reverse complement strand
TCCTTGCTAGTACTCTTGTCTGATTTGTAACCAGCCGAATATCTGTAGTTGAGTCACCATAGTATTGAACTTACATTTATATGAGGCTGTGTTATTAAACAAGTGTATCTCCTGAACCTTCTCTTGAATTGTAATGGAAGAATGAATATATATAGTAGATACGTTGTTTGATCATATATTGTATTTCCATCTATGTCTAGTGTATTTGAATGAAACAACTATCATTTACATGCCCGATCACCGATTTGGGTTAGTTCAGATTTCCAAAGTCATCAGGTCATTTACAGACAGAAAATATCCTTGGGCAGTTAGGATCTTTACAACTTAACACATAACCAGCAGAGATTCTATATTAATCAGATTTTATTGGAAAAAAATCTAGTGAGGAACTTTACAGCGAACTACTCAAGAATTCTGAAAAAATTCTGATTTCTTTCTTTTAAAATTTTCAACAATACATATATATAATTTTCCTCCTTTTCCATCGTTAATAAAATTGAAATGCAAAATGCACATTACAAGGAAATTCCAAATATTGATTACACTACAAACCACACCCTTAAATTCGAAATTGAATTTAAAGAATTTCTGAAAACTAACACTGCTATCCAATGCAAGAATCATTAAACGGCTTAACCTGGCATTCTTCTTTGGCGTCTTACATGGTCTGACCATGACATGTATTTGTGTGATGGCGGCTGGTGCTATATGATGCCGTTTTGGTACTAAGAATGCACAACTAGCAAAAATAACGTGATCAGCTCCTGCCACACGTTCAACATTTAAACTTCCTCATATTGACGTCAATCTCTAATCCTTTGTATTCAGCAATGCTGATAAATGAACTCACAATTCGCTGGTAAGAAAGAACCAGTCCAAAGTGATGATGAAGCTGAATGAATTCACAATTCATTCTGCCATATACAAACCCTTACTTCAGCTCTCCTTCGAAATCCTTGTAGAAAAACATAAGTGTTTTTTTTAAAGATGTAATGAATAATGAATCCCTTTCAAGAATTCGAAACCTTTATAACATGCAAAGCTGCTTCAAGAAGGCTCGAAATAGAGTCTTCAAGGTGACACTTTTCACTTAAAGGCATACTAAATAATATAAGCTCATAACTCCATAATGAATTAATATAATACCACCTTTAATGAGCTCATATAATCAATTATTGACTTAGGCAAAAAAAATGATTATTTAATGAAGTAAACTTAATTAAATAATTATACGCAAATAGCTCCAATCATCAAGAACCAGGAGTATCAACTGAACTTGTGTGCCCAAGTGTCATCCAAAAATAGTAACTGGCCAATTGGTGACTTACTATAAATAGTTAGTCCATCAATCCGGATATCTTGCCATAGACACCATATCTAACACTGTCAACACTGCTCCGATGTCTTGTCAAACCCATACTGTGACTTACTATAAATAGTAAGCTCACACCAAATGACCTAATCACCTCAAAAGACCACGAAGGTCGCACTAATGATCTGTCACTGGACCTGCTAAAAATGGGGACATTACATACTTTTTGGTTAGTTTTTTGCATATTTTTGCTCATCAATTCATAAAATATAATATTTTCTAGTTTTTTAACGTATCTTTAATAAAATGGTCTGATGGTGAAATTTATATATTCATATTAATTCTTATTTAGCGTTGAGTTCATTTTGATGGGATGATTTATCCAATTACGTATTTATAGGTATCACACACTTGTGTTAAGATTGACATATTTTCTCATCATTGCTGATTGTTTCTTCTTATTTCTACGTATTTGTATATTTGTTCGTATTTACATATTATTTATTACACCTATGTTTGCACCCACTTTCAGATATTCACCTCCTACCTTGAGATTAGCAATTCTATACACTAGTTTAATCCCAAATGCTTTAATATCCTCAAAATTCAAAATTTTAAATTCCTACCCTTTTTTACTAACAATTGTGGGTTGACTTTGTACAAGTTTCTGCAATTTGTTATTTATGTTTTGGTATTGAGGGCATTCAATGTGCAATTATTTTATATGTATTGACAAGGATAAATCATTCTAGGGACATTTTAATTTAGAAATTAAAAGGACTATTAAATTTAAATCTACATATAGACTAGTTGCATGTCTGTATTTTTTAATGTTACTTATCTTTGCACATATTTAACTATTAAATAGAGGAAACACACTATTTTTGAAGCCTACATTCTGCTAGTTCAAATTCATGCATTACAAATCATATTTACATGGCAAGTCAAATCTATGGTACTTATGGCTAAATCCATGGTGATTTGAGTTGATCCACCAAATTCTAAGACTGACCAAATTCATAAACAAGATATATCTATTGCTGATCGTGATTACTTGCATGCATCTCAAACCCACATTTACGAACTCTTAAGATAACAAACTGGTTGAGTGGGGGATATCGGCTCCGACTCAAAAGTAGAGTAATATGAAACCCACAAATGCAATGCTTTTAAAGATACACAACTTGATGAGTGGGGGATGTCCGCTCCAACTCATTTAATACAACATGAAATAGAAAATGAGCATGCAACTATCTAATTGAGCAGGGGTTTGTCAACATTACCGCATTGAACAATGTATATAATATGCAATGAAATTGGAAATACAATGCAGAGATCAAACTTGAGATACCTAGATGGTAAAATCTTATTACAAACATATATCCAACAAACCCAGTTGCTGATAAAGGAAAATGATGAACATGCAGCAGAAAATCAACAAGAAATATCCACTCAAAACCCTAGACGTCCAACTCAAACTCCTCAAACTGAAATGGCATAAAGAAATCATATCTTACTATACTCAAAGTGCCTCCCAAATAGCAGATTTTTGCATGCAAATCTGAAATTGAAGAAGAATGGACAACCCATTCACCGATGAAGCACAATCACAATCTCCGTATGAAATCACCAAGTTAATTTCCCAAAATGTCTCTTTCAATAACGTGAGAAAAGATGTGTGCAAGGGGTTCCGTCCTCACAAACCAAGAAGAAGAAGCTATAACTCATTCGAAAATCAAATGGCATAAACAAATCAGATCTTACTATACTCAAAGTGCCTCCCAACCTCCCAAATAGCAGATTTTAGCATGCAAATCTCAAAATGAAGGAGAATGGACAACCTATTCACCGATGAAGCACAATTGCAATCTCTGTATGAAATTGCCAAGTTAATTTCGTAGATTGTCTCTTTCAACAATGTGAGAAATGATGTCTGCAAGGGGTTCCATCATTACAAACCAAGAAGAAGAAGCTACAACTCCTTCGAAAATCAAAAGCATAACAAGATCCAAATCTTCAACAACCCAGATTTACAGCCCAAGTCCTTTTATAGCTTTCAACTGCTATTTTGAAAAAAACACCTTTTTTGCTTTTCCCTATTTTTTGGGAACGCTTTTCCCCTATTTTTTGGGAATGCTTTTCCCCCTTTTTTTTTTTGGGAATGCGTTTTTGCTATTTTTTGTGAATGTTTTTTCAGTTATTTTTTCGTGAATGCTTTTTCGCTATTTTTTCCTCGATTGCTTTTCTGCTATTTTTCTGCGGATGCTTTCATTTAATTTTTTCCCCATGTCAGTTTTAAATAAAAGACCATTTTGAACTTAGCACTTTATTTTGCATCTTTGGCCTTTCCATAGTCCCTTATAAAATAAATTAAAACAACGATAAAGCTAAATATTTTATTTAACTTATAAAACAATAACTTATCGTTATTTAATTTAATAGCTTCGGACTATATCAAACCTTGGGATGAACATCAAAGCCAACTCTACTGGCATTACTAAAAATGTCAACTGCCTTTGTTGGTACTCATCACTGACTTTCTAAAATAGGATGTATAGGAGAAAGTGCTTGGAAAGGCTCCAAAAAAGGGTGTTACGCTCTTTACACCCATCTAAACATCAAACTACTTCTGTATAACACTAGACCATTTTGGACTGAAACCAAACAATATCCTGTGTTCCCACGTTAACCTTAGTGAAGAACCACCATGTTGACGCTGCGCCACTCTGATAACAACTAGCAAACCAACATGCTCTAACTGCACTGTCCTCTCATGTATCCCCCAAAAGTAATCATCATCAACAACCATATTGTAAAACCTGAGAGGGCTGAAATCAATGCCATGTAATATATCTTGCCAACGTAACTCAGAAAAGATTACATGAGCAAACTCACTGCCAATCACAATCCTATGTAACAGAAAGAATTATTGACTCGTCCAACAAGTAAAAATAACTCTCCCCTCACAAAGTCCCGAACAAGAAGCTGATCTATCGTTGTCGAGGCATTGGAATAGAAGAAGTCAGCATAACCAACCCTGAAATAAGATGAACAAGTAGTATCTTTGTGATCACCAACTGAAATCATATCACCGACACTTAATATCCAAGAGTCGAGAGAAGAAACTCGAGTATACCTGCAAGCCAAACCCACTGTAATCAACCAATCATCATCTGGAAGCATGCATACTAACATCATGAATTGATTGTTGTGATCAATACTCTCCCAAGTGGAAGTAGAAAATAATTGAACTATGCCCAAAAGTGTAGGCGACAATTATGCCATGAATAGTAAAATAAGACTTTTTGTTAGTTAATGTAATAAAACATTATTCCGAAGGGGTGTAACTTGCGTTGTCAGTTGGTGATGGTTGGAGACTTAACCAACCGTGTCGCGTCTATTTTTAGGGAGTCTAGAACAAGTGAAGGGTGTGGTTAATGTTGGAACTATTATGCTATGAAAGATATATCATTCTGTCATTTATGGTGTAATGTGATTCTATGTTATTCATGTTATCGTTGTATTCATTTACCTTTGGTATTATGCAATCTTGTTGAATCTATATATGCTGTGCAATCCATCTCCAGTTAGGCATCTAACATTTTGGCGCCGTTGCGTAAGTTCGAACCTGGCGGTCGAGGGAAGTAGGATTGACGGGATGTCGGCATAATGGGTCGTACCTTCGATCAACAAGTCTTGGTAAATGATAGTGACAGAGAAGACAATACCAAAGTAACCCGAGAGGACCAGTTAACACAGAACTTGGTTCACTCATGGGACGTGCTAGTTGACGAGTATGTATAGCGGGAGGCTAGGGAGAGAGCGGTCTCAGCTGGTACGGTACACATGAAACTCACGGTGAGTGGTCCTGTGTACAATCTTCTGGATAGCCTTCCAAGATTGTTGGCCCGAGCATTGTTGGAACACCAGGATCAATGTGAGGCGCAAGAAAGGGAGCAACAGAGAACAAATATTACAATGATACAAAGAGAGGAACCAAAGGGAGGAGGAACCAAGTGATACTAGCAAGCGTAAGTAACTCTGACAATTAATGCCCAACCTACCAAACAAGGACAAAAGGCTACACACGAAGGCGGAGATAGGAGAGAAGGAAGCCGAAACTGCCGTACGGAGGTTTGCGTATCCAAGAGCAAACTGAGAGACGCCAATGACTACAACAACTAGTGAAACAATTTGTTGGTCCCCCACCAGGGGCACGGGGCGGCGGAATACAACGGTCAAGACAGGAGTGGGAAGAGATCGCCAGAGAACTCCCAGTCTCGAGCAATTCCTGGGTGCATGAAGGATCTGACACCGACAGTTGGGAAGGTGGTGACTCGGTACCAACTGAACCATCCGTACATTCCGAAGAGGACAATAGCCAAAAGGGAAATCTCGAAGGGGAGGTAGCGGATTTATTTGAGAGTACCTTGCGGGGCATCGACAATCTCGTTATCTTGGAGGGATCAAGAATAGGGAGAACAAAACCAAAGACTCTAGGGAAAAGAGAGTACCAGTACTACTACTACGGAGGCAACCAAAATGTGAACGACAGAGGTGGAGGGGAAGAAGACTCGCTCGTAGCCAGAGGTGCAGAACAGGGACGCAGAGGAGGAACCAGCGCACCGACGTCAAATAACTTGAACGGTGCCTACCGTTCGTGGCAAATGACAAATGCCTTGGAGAAGCAAAAATGACCCAAGTTCAGTGGGGACAGATCGGAGGATCCGTCCTGCCATTGTAAAACATGTGTAACGATATGGGAAGCAAATGGCCGGGATGACCATGACTACTAGTTGAAGGCTTTTCCCCTATGAGGGATTGCAATTGATTGGTACAAGGACCTGCCAGCAGGGGGCAATGCGACTTGGGATGAACTGAAAAAACATTCTAGGAGTTCAGATTGCTGCGTAATGATGATGTAGTGGCAAAAATTTACAATACACGAGAGGGAAAAAATGAAACGGTACGAGCTTACCATCGTAGGCTAAAGGAACTCATTGGTAAACTCAGAAACCAGCTAGCAGATGGTCTAAAAAAATGATGGTTCATTGAGGGACTAACTCCATCCCTAAGGAGGAAGATGAAAGTGGTGCCACCATCCTCGTACACGGATGCCGACAATCGTGCGATAAATATTGAAAGTGAAAACAAGACATCCAGAGGTAAGAAGAAGACGAGTGATGACGATAGCACAGATGGGGACAGTGAGGGAGAATCCAAAACTATACAGGCGCTACAAAAGGACGTGATGAGAATGATGAAGGAAATGAGGGTTGGAAAGGAGGACACAAAAGATGGCAAGGAACTTTGGTGCACGAACTGCAAGTTGAAAGGCCATACCAAAACCAACTGTCCAAAGAAGGCATTTTGTGACATCTGTCAGGTACTAGGGCACTCTATCAAGGAGTACCTGTATAATTTGAAGGCAAGGAGCGCTCAAGTGCTCTTTACCCAAGGGGAACAAACAACTCTGCCTGTCACACCTCTAAGAAACACAAATGCCTCGCCGGAAGGTTACCGCAACAACCAACGAGGAAGTGATAACAATAGCAACAATAACACATGGAGAAGTCGCATCCAGTACGACACGAAGGGGTGACCCATGATACAATGCCACATATGTAACGAGTGGGGCCACTTTGTGCGGTACTATTAGAGTGGTAGCGGTCAAGGTGGAGGAAGCATGCTATGCAAATGGTGTGGTCCTGGTAGCCATGAGGATGCTGATTGCCCTAAGGGGAAGGGGGTAAATTTGATAAACATCACAGGATCTGAGGAGGAGGTCCTGGCAATAACAAGGTTCTAGACGAAAAAAGCCATGTACCCCGATCCATGTACGGAGAAAGAAAGGTTGAAGGTAGCTAGGAAGGAAACGAAACTGGCAATGGAGGAAGAACGGAGGCAAACACATGGTACTCCCATATAGTGAGTATTAGAAGCCAACATCATACAACAAATGTTATAGGCGACTATCCCAGTACGAGTGGCAGACCTACTCGAGAAGCTACCACAATTGAAGGTGGCAATCACTAACATAAGTGACACTAACGACAGCCAAGATATTGGCAAACACATGGCGAATGAGTCAGGAAAAAAAGAGGAGGAAGCTACTACCTCGAGTGGCGCCACAAATCCTATGTTGATAGTGGGTGTCAGACGGACACTTGTAGTGATCAAAATGGAAATCATGGGACGCACGCCGACCAACACTATTGTAGATGGAGGATCTGGCGTAAATGTACTACCAGAAGAAACGTGGAAGGCCCTTGGTAAACCTACACTCTAGCCGCCAACCTTCCACTTGGTAGGCGCTGACCAACATGGTATAAAACCAATCAGGACACTCATGGTGCAGAAGGTTGTTATTGGAACTAAACAATTCTTTCTAGATTTTGTTGTCATCGCCCTTGAAAGGAAGGGGTATGACGCCCTCCTCGGCAGGGGCTGGCTCATCACAGCGAAGGCCAACCACAATTGGAAGAACATCTTTCCATCGAGAGTGATGGAAAGAAATATGTCATTGACCTACAGATTCAGGCGGTAAGCCAGGAACTGGCATCGGACTCCAAGTCTGAAGGAGGAGAGTTGGGTGAGGAAAGAGGGATGGAACTAGATGATGAGGGAGTTCTGACACTTGAGGATTGTTCGGAAGATGAAACGAGTTCACTAAATGGATTGTACCACTAGCAGATGGAGGATTAGGAAGTTTTCCATCCAGGATGTAACCTGTTGGAGCTTCTGGAGGAAACCATCAATTGGGGACCAAAGCATTTGGAGAAAAACCTAACTTGCAGGAAACCATCGACTCAGGACCAAAGCATTTGGAAGAAAACATAGTTGGGAGCATATCGTACGCACATCGGGAAGGAAGGGGTCCATACAGACAAACACCAGCATACAGTGCGGACGAGAGAAGGCAGGCTGGTAGACCTCTGTGGAAACAAAGGAAGAAGCAAAGACTATACAAGTTGTATGGAGGCAAAAGGGGTTGTATGGTGTACAGATCGAGCGAAGCTAGGAGGAAGAAGGAATAAGCGTACAAGAGGAGAAATATCCCTACAGTAGAGGCCATAGGGGTTATCCGTACGGGAGAAAGGAAGGAAAAATGAGAGGTCGAAGCAATTAGAGACATGAAAGAAAATCGAAGAAGGGGAATTCCAGGCCGTACGGAACGTACAGAAGCAACAGAGAACACAGTCCATACAACATGCACAACGACATGGAGACAACTTGGCCTTACGCTCGAGAGAGAGGACATCCGCCAGTCCCGTACACCACGTACAGCGTGGAGTAGGGAGTGTACGCACGGAGGACGAGATCGCTGTATGAGGAGGCAGGAAAACTTAGCGCCGTACGGACGAAGTGACAGAGAAATTCCACGTATGGAGCAGGAGTCGTACGGATGAAAGGGCAACAAAGTTTGACACAGAGTGGAAGTCGTACGAAACATAGAGGATTTAGATTATACAGTCCGTACGGCTAATAGCCACCAGTGCTCTCAAGTTGTTTGTATAGTTCGTACGGTTGGTAATAGCATAGCATGCACTCCAGTGGGTAGTGGAGTTGGCAATACAATGACAATTGGTAGAGGAGAAATGGCATCGAAAAAACCGGACCCCGCGAGGGGCGCTGCCCCTCGACCCCACTGGGGGCGTTGCCCCTAGATCCCCATTTGTTTTTTGAACTACACTACAACTTTGAGTTTGTGCAGTACAACTCATTGTCTACGTTCTTGTCATTAGTCTTTCTGGATATTACTTGATGTATACTTGTTGTCTGGAAGATGACTTTTTCTTTTTTGGGGGGATGATGTAGGCGGCAATTATGCCATGAATAGTTAAATAAGACTTTTTGTTAGTTAATGTAATAAAACATTATTCCGAAGGGGTGTCAACTGTGTCATCAATTGGTGACGGTTGGAGACTTAACCAACTGTGTCGCGTCTATTTGTAGGGAGTCTAAATCAAGTGAAGGGCGTGGTTAATGTTGGAACTATTATGCCATGAAAGATATATCATTTTGTCATTTATCGTGTAATGTGATTTCATGTTATTTATGCTATCGTTGTATTTCATTTATCTCTGGTATTATGCAATCCTGTTGAATCTGTATATGCTGTGCAATCCATCTCCAATTAGGCATCTAACAAAAAGATCTCCCACAACTAAGTGCATTGAAATTGGCAAGAGCTCAAAATCAACCTGCCCATAGAGTGAGGTCACGATAAACAATGTGATAAAAAAAAGGTAGCGGTAAAGAATCTGAAATCTCATTGAAAACATAGGAGACGTGAGTATGAAAGTAGCTAAAGAGTCATCTCCTATGATCAAAAAGCCTCTACTAATCAGCCACATCCATAAAGTACTCAACCATTGATCAAAAAACTCATCCAACTCATATGCAGGACAATGATCAAAATCACGTATGGGCTGATGGTAGAGGATAGTGATGCTAACATGCACTGTTACAATTCCAAGGACCTCTGAAAGGTGAACCATAGCATGCAGAAGTTTGCTGTCCCAAACTAACTCCAAGGATAAACAATGAATTCTCCAAGTATAAGCACGTGTGAAAAACATAGGGTTGCAAAAAATCAACTCTTAAGTGCTTGGGAAACACCCCCAAGCAATCATCGACCAAAAATCCTCACTACCTTGATAAAGAACAGTGTGCCAAATCCCTTGAATGAGAGCAAACCACAAAATGTAGTGGCTGACCTGCAACGAAAAATCAAGCTCACAACTGAAATTCTGATCCATTCTTCGCCAAGTAACACTCCCAAGATTGACCATTCGTCCAATCCATTTGTAGATGAACCAATGGAATCACAAGATGGCTGGTAAGGAAATGAACAACACTATTGATTTTGAAATTTAGATCATCATCCCTCCAAAACTCACTCCAACCATCCCCAAGATCCTCAAACACTCCTTTCATTGTGGAAGGTCCTTCATCAAGCGTTGCTCCAAGGAATGCCCCTAGCCGAAGATCACATGCCTCAGGCTTGATTCAAACCTCCAACCTCTTGGCTGTCATGTACATAGGCGTGCCACTATTTTTTGTTGTCCCAAAGTGTGTACTCCACCAAAGACACTCCTTGTCACGGATGCCAACTGTCCCAATTGAAGTGCTGCTGTCCACAATCAAGATATCAAAATTTTCTGAATTTAGGGCAGCATCAAGTCCCATCAAGAAATCATCCTTGTCATGATGAGGTGCCAAAACATAAAGGGATCTCTTCTATTCTGATGTACCACTATCAACTCCCAAAGAAGCATCCAACTGAAAATTACATATTTCTTCTTCATGACTGCAAACTAAATCCTCCATCCTCTCAACTATTTGCTCAATGTCAACCATTCTCGCATTATGTTCCCCCGCCTTAGGTGTGGCTGCAGAAAGTGATTGAATGTCTAATCTGAATGATGACGAATGTGTCAAGCAATGCTCATCAACTTGATCTTCTGATTCTTGAAAGGCCATTTGAGATTCCTTCAAGGAATCCATGGCAACCTTAAGCTCATAAGTGAGCTCGTCTACTTTATCTTCTCTTCTCCTTAATGCATCAGAATATATCTCATCGAGTTGGAGGAGATGATCTCTATCAGCAAGTAGGTGTAGGAAATATGATTCCATCACCACCATAGCTTCTCTAAGAACTTGCAAATCTATAAGAGATAGGTCCCCTTCTTGCGCTTTCCACAAATAGTTTGACATTATTTGATGGGCATCATCAATGTGAGTGAGAGATGCAACACTCATGTCTTCATTTAGTTTCAACTGTCCTTCCAAAGGATGTCACTTCTGAAGCAAAATTTCTGATTTGTCAACAGCTCCATCCACAACATTTCTTCCACCATACTCGTGCTTCAACAACTAATCTTCGACATAATTATGAATAAGGTTTTTTACCTCATGTTCCCCTCCCCTTCAGTTGCTGTGGTGAAATCAAACTGTGGGCAATCAGCAACTCCAAGTCTTGCCATGTGTTTATCAACCCACTCATAGTTGTCCTCAATGCATTGCTCTTGTAATACCAAGGGAGTAATAGTTAAATTCAGAAAATTAGAATCATGTCCCCTTGAATTGCCTTTGTCCTCCCTTATTGTATCTTCAATAAGTGTTGGTCGATGATGCTGAGAGTAAAAATGTTGCCTTAGCTGTCCTTGGACTGATCCAAATCTGCACAACTGTTATGTTCGTTGCCACCAACCAATTCCATAGTGAAGCATCCATGACAAACCAAACATATCATATTGTAAGACTTTATTGTTAGGAATTCTTAGTCTACAATTACCTCTCTAAGACAAAATGCCTCATATTATCTCAACAAGTAATCCAATGTAGTCATGTGTATGAAACAAGATAAATCAATCTTACTACATGACCAAATATCATCACTATCCACATCACAAATTGATTTCTTACCAATAAGTCGTAGAGCTGGTTCAAGCAAGGGAATATTGGTATAACCCATATCTCCATGTAGCCGATCAATCAATGTTGGCTTGACAAAATCTGTGGAAACATTTGCTTCAAGCTTGTGGCTGCCAGGAAGACTTGTGCGTTCTCCACTTGAAGGTGCAATTATTGACTCTTGCTTGCTTATATCCTCATGTGATTGAAGTGGACTCGCGAACATGTCTTCATCCTCCTTAGGGCTTATTGTGCCATGTAGCCTATCATCCTCATAGTTATCATCATAAAAAAAAATCCATCTTGTGTAGGATCTGTTGGTGCCCAAAAATGCTGAATTGGATTTCCTATGGACTTGCCAATCCAATGTTTAGAAAACCAATTGTTTTTGGCCAACTAACAGGAATGATCGATTATGATCCTCTTCCCCTGCACTTCTGGCTCTGCAGGACCAAGGCGGGTGAACCTTCACCTAAATAGGCTTTTTATAGCAGATAACTTGTGTATGGAACTCAAACTTCTATCTCTCAAAGTATGGCAAGTAGGCTTGAATAAATCGAATTGAAAGCAATATATCATAAACTGTAAACTGAAATACTTTGAGTAATTGAAAGAATGTTTAGTAAATATGTATGTAAATTAAAACAAATAGATAGATAAGATATCACAAAACTATAACAATGAACTGAATAACTATAATCCAAATAATGATTAGACCAGTGCCTTATTCTATCATGGGCAATAGAGTC
>MU225858.1:431817-465282 GCA_018584345.1 Thuja plicata | reverse complement strand
TTGGATATTGAACAAAGGCTAAAGGACTTGAATGAAATCATCATTCAGCAGGGGATGAATAGTGATTTGTTTAACTCAGAAAAAATACTTCTAAGGGAACATGAAGATATACTAGCTAAAGAAGAAATATTTTGGAGACAGAAATCCAGGGAGACTTGGCTGGAAGCAAGGGACAAAAACACAAAATTCTTTCACAATAGTACTAAATAGCGCAGGAGTTCCAACAAAATCCATAAAATCACAAATGTGGAGGAGGATATACTCCAAGATCAAAAGGAGATTCAAGAAGAAATTGTAAGCTTTTACACAAACTTGTTGAATAACTCAGAGTGTTCACTTATTCAGGCTCAGAAAGACATGCTGATTGACATTCCTAAGATTGTCACTTATGAAGATAACCAATTCCTTTCGGCCAAATTCTCAGAAGAGGAAATTTTGCAAACCCTTAAGCATATGGCTCCTGCCCCTGGCCCAGACGGATTCCCCCTAGCTTCTTTCTGCACTGCTGGCACATTCTGGGGAAAGAGCTCATAGAGGCTTTGGAGGCGGCTCGTTCTTCTGGTAGATTTCTGACCAAAATTAATAATACTTTTATTGCTCTTATTCCCAAAAAAGATCAAGCTAGCAATGTGGATGAATTTAGGCCGATAGCTCTTTGTAACACCATCTACAAATTGTTACCTAAAGCTTTAGCCAATAGATTAAAACCAATACTGGGAAAGATCATAGGGGAAGAACAAACAGGGTTTGTTCCTGGGCAATCAATCCTCGATGGAGTCATCATTGCTTAGGTAGCCATTCATTCTATTCAATGCAATAAACATCCAATAAAGGCATATGATAAGGAGGATTGGAGATTCTTAGCCAAATGCATGGAAAAATTTGGGTTCTCTAAAGCCTGGATCAATTTAATTTATTACTGTATATCTACTCCCAAATTTTCCATCCTTGTCAACGGTTCCCCACATGGTTATTTTGAAGGTTCTAATGGGATCAGGCAAGGGGACCCCTTATCTCCCTTCTTATTTATCCTTATGGTAGAAGCCTTGGGGCGTAGACTTATCAATTTACATAATCAGGGCTTAATTAGTGGTGTGGAAATCACCTCGGCTGTAAGGGCAGTTACTCACCAGCAATTTGCAGATGACATTCTTCTTTTTGGTAAGGGCATCATTGGGGAGGCTTTGCAAATCAAGAAAAGCCTTGATAATTATGCATTAGCTTCAGGACAAGTTGCCAATAAAGACAAGTCTCTGATTTTCTTTTTTCATACAAAGAGGAAAATTCAGCATCAGATAACAAAGGTTTTGGACTTCAAGACTGGATCTCTCCCGTGTTCTTACCTAGGAATCCCAATTGACAAAGCTATGAGAACATCATCAGTTTGGAAACCTATCGGTGAAAGAATGGACATGAGAATGGAATCATGGAAATCCAAATGGTTAGCATGGGCAGGTAGAATTGTTATGATTAAAGCTACTTTGGCAGCTATTCCCATTTATCTGATGTCCTGCATTGCATTACCAATGGGTAGCTACATGGACATTGTCAGAAAACTCAAGAAATTCTTCTGGCAAGGCACAGACACCAAAAGAAAATTTGCCCTCATTTCATGGGATAAAATATGTAGTCTAGTGGAGGCAAGGGGTATAGGGATCAAAAACCAACTTTGGTAGAATCAGGCCCTTGGAGCGAAACTTTATTGGAAAATTCTCAAAGAACCAAATCTCAAATGGGTAAGGATTATTAGAGGGAAATACTTCCACAACCTTAATGATGTTGAAGTTGCCAGAGTCAGGGAACTCCCTAGAGGATCCAGAATTTGTAATTTTATTTCAAGATCTAGGGGCATTATTGAGGATCACATCTCCTAGAACATCAAAGATAGGAGTAGAGCTCTTTTCTGGGAGGACTCATGGGGGGGGTATCCTAGCATAAACAAACTTTTGGGTTCAAATAGAATTAGCAAAGTATGTTCAGATCAGTGGGGGCCTTGGTTAAAGATTACTTATCACCTTCGTCGGTGAGCAATGCAGTTGGTTCTTGGCATTGACATCATTTTGCAGAACTCAGCTTAGACCATACGGACTTGGAACATCTTAACAAGATTCTTGAAGATAGATTCTTTCTGCTCAAACAGGGAAAGGATGAAATCATTTGGAATGGTTCAAAATCAGGGATTTATAACGTGAAGGATGGATATAGACTTATTTCAGGTGTCCCCATACAAACCCAATCCCAGAACTCCAAACAACTTTGTTGGAACAAGATATGTCTTACGAAGGCAGGCTTATTCTCTTGGGGAACAATCTAGGGCAGAGTCCTCACTGCTGATTGGTTCAAGAAAGTTGGATACCATGGCCCTTCAATTTGCACTTTATGTCATAATAATGAAGAAGACATAAATCATTTGCTGCTCACTTGCTCCTTTGCAGTAGAATGCTGGCAATGGCTTTGTGCAAAACTAGGTTGGTCATCAGCTCTTCCCCGAGACATTTTATCTCTTTTCACATCATGGCCCCAACATTTTAAGGAAAGCCTCTGTGGTAATCTATGAATTATCTCTCCTTCCATTTTGATATGGGAATTATGGAAAGAAAGAAACATAAGGATATTCCAAGACAAATCAATGGATATTGCTTCTTTACTCAACAAAATTGAGGCAGCCATTGTTGAACTAATGAATTCTTGCATCCAATCTCAATATGCACAACATAAGTACTATACCAGTTTGGTCTTAAGTCTCCTACAATATTAGGCAGAGGAATGAAAGCAAGTGCAAGGCTTAGAGCAAATTGTCTTTGGTCCATCCCTCCTCAGGGTTGGTTCAAATTGAACTTTGATGGGGCCTCTAAGGGTAACCCAGGTCCATCAGGGGCTGGATGTATTATTCATTCCTGTGAGGGTAAGGTAATTGCAAAATTAGCAAGACCTATGGAAATGGACACCAGTAACATGGCAAAATTTAAAGCATTACTTTTTGGATTGTCGCTTGCAATTGAACTGCAATTGGGTAAACTGGAGATTGAAGACGATTCTATGATTACGCTAAATGCAGTTAGAATCTGCTCTACTCCGAATTGGAGATTGCAAGCAACTTTAGAGGTCATTCTAAATTTGGTAGATAAATTTGAATCTACAACGGTCAATCATATCTTCCGCGAAGGCAACCACTTGGCAGACGAGCTAGCGAATCAGGTAGCATTGGGCATATCTCTCAAGTACACTTGTACGCCCTCAGTGGATTCGGAATCAGAATGAGCTCACGTAGCTTTTACTTCATAGTCCAAACTGTTCTAAAAAATTCAAGTTTTGAGCTGGATCGGAAGGCAAATTCTTTAAACAATCATTTTGAGAACACTTCTCTCTTTTCTTCCCCTTCTTTGAAAGATGTAAAGGCATCATGAGGTGCTGACAAGGTAGAGGAGGGCTAGGAGACGCTTGAGGACTTAGACAACAAAGCATATTCTTCTCCTCCAGTCTTAGGCAGTTAAGAGTGTTTCAATATTCTCAGACTCACAAGAGCCAGAATCTTCGGTGTCCTTGGCTTCACATCAACACTATTGAATCCTGTGGCATCTGGAGGATTCCTGCGTAAAGTTTCTTTGGATTTGGCATTGGCCAGATGTTTTTTGAGATAACTTTTCTTTAGTTTTAGATTGTATGGGCTATGACCGGAGGTTTTCTTGTTGGTTCTTTCCTCCTGGTATGCTCTTGAACCAGGTTTGATGTACATTTATTACAATTAATAAATTTCATCTCGGCTTCGGCCCCTTATTCATTAAAAAAAAAGAATAATATTTTATATTGTACAAAGAATATATAATAAGATAATAAATGTATAAACATATATATTAGTATTATTAAATATATTTGAACATACAAGTAATATTGTGATATTGCTATCAGGATTCAACTGTGTAGTTTTTGAGTCAAACTCATTGACCCATAATTCATGAGTAGTGGTTCACATGAACCCATCTCTCATGAGAATGAATGGAACACTTAGCACTCATTGGATCTAGGTAATACAAGTAATATTTTATAATTATACAATGTAATCATATTTAATCTTGTATATTATTTGACTTAAGAGGGGAAATCTAGATGTTACAAAGGAGGGGCTTGTATAAATCCAAGCAATAGATCTGTTTCAAGATAGGGTAGGGATCAGTGACCTTGAGCGTCTTGCGGGCAAAGTCCCAAGAAAGGCTAAGGGATTGAATTTGTAAACTTTGAGGGAATCCATTGCAAGTTGGTATCTAAGCAACTTGGATAACACCTACTCCTTCTGCCATTAAGCTGGAATAGTAATCTAGATGATAATAATTTGTACAGATAACTTAAATCTAATGAAATGAATGACTATTCCTATCAGAGCACATTACAAACCAACCCCTAATTGAGAAATTTAAGATAAATTAAGGTCGGTCCCATTAGGGGAACATTACAACTTTATAGAACTTCCTTTTGATTGGCCATATTACATACATAGGTTGGCTATTGAAACATTTATTTCCTGTAACACTCATTCTTAACGGAGTTATTATCTTTTGATTTACGAGGCATAAGCCCGATGTCCTAAGTAAGCCATAAAAAATTATAAGATTATTGTTTCTCTCTTCTATACTTTGTAATCTCATTGCTACGAGCCTGCCAGGGACATAGTAGCTTTGTCCAATATTTCTGTTTGTGTTGGCGATGATCTTTTGCTTCTACAGTAAATCAATATTTCTGCTCCTTTACATTGATGCTCTCATGTCCCTATTTCGGCTTTCTTATTTTTATGCTAATGTCGAAGGTACTGATACCAGCCTAAATCACCATTATTCTGGCCTGAAGCTTCAATGCAGATTGCAACATCTTTCTTTTTAATATATTTTAAAATTAAACATAACAACTGTTTTGTGTTGATGTAACGTGGAAAGAAATTGATGGATAAGTATATTTAATCGTGGATATATGCAGGCTACTTCTGAATTCACTGCCGAGCAACAGCTTCGACAGTTATTATTTCCACGCCGTTGTCGCAGGCACCATAAGCAGCGTAAATCTCGTCGTTCAGGAAACTAATATTTGCTCTGTAAGATGTAAAGGCTACAATGTTTCTCAACTTTAAATAGTATGTTTGATATGCAATTCTGATCACAAATTTCAGTTCAATAAATTATCCATGGTTTCTGAAGAGGTCAATTTCATAAAGAACATTTTTCCTTACAACCTCAAAAGGCGTTTACGTTATCTTTACCCACAGAATTATCATAAGGAAAACTTTATTTAGCTCAACAAAAGTGTAAAATTGGTAGATAAATGTTGTCTAAAGTTTTCTTTTACAGGTTCGGCTAGCTACTACTTTGCTTGAGGGGGGTCACGCATAGAGAAGGGACCAATGTCTTATACACCAGACGAGTGCAGGGTTCCAAAATGAGCCAAAGAAATGCTTGCTATTGTTCTGGATTGTTATCTCCCAGAAGATAAGAGCTGATTATTGTTTAATGTATAATTAATATTTACACCATGTAACATATGCCTTTAATTTTTGTTACTTATAGAGAATGATTTAAACACACAATGTGTGATAAAGGGTTATGTTTTGAGAAAGCAATCATCTTTTACTGACTAAACTGAAGCATTCGACCAGAAATGTGTTGCTTTGTGTGAATACTACTTTTAGATGCTGGTTGGGCATAAGCAGTTGATTAGGATGGCATATCATCCAGAAAGATTTAGAAGTCAATTTTAACAATCCCTTGGCAGCATAGGGTGGTGTATTTTGAGTTATTTGAGACTGAGAGTATGTTATATGAAAATTTTCCAGTATAGGGGATGGTGAGCACAACCAGCATTGGCTTCAGTTTATTGATTATGGATGAGATGGAGCTTTGGGAGATGCAGGTGACAATCAGCCATTTTTGCTGATTTATTAAAATCTGGCGGTGACTCCTCGTTCTATTTATTTGTTTATCAAAGAAGATTAATCTGATCATTCCCGAAAGGCATTTTTAGCAATTCTGAAGACAAATCTGTAAGGTGTTGAAGATATATTCTATTCCATAATCCATAAGGCAGTTTGAAGAAATTGAATGTAAGCAAAACAGTTGTCTTTAAATATAAAATTGTCTTTCCACTATGCGGATTCATGCATTCTAGATAAGAGCGTGTTTTGTGTTTTGAGTTCTTGATTGGCAGGATAGAATATATAATCATCATATGTGGTAGTTAAGCATCAAATGTGGAAGAATTTTCCTAGCTGGATGCAAATTCTGCACAGTTCATGAATCACATATCGATAAAGATAACGTGCAAAAAATGAAAATGGTGCGTATTGGAATTTTGTAAACTGGGGAAACCTCCATTATGTTGTATTAATGTTGTAACAGGTCTCTAAAGGCATCAAAGTAGGATATAACATGCGTAGTGACAGTGGATACTTATCTAAGAAATATATAACTGGTCCATTACCCTCGTAATACTTCACTAAACTGAATGTTCTTTTCAAGTCCATTTATTCACTTTGGCCATTTATGGACCATTAATATAATCCCTCTCTTTTTACCTGTATATTTTTGGCAGCTAATTTGGACTTACTTTTAAACTTTTATGGTTAGAGGAAAATTTATAGATGGATTTCTTGTATTAGTTTTCTCTAAAGGCAAACCAGTTGCAAACTTCAGACTACAGACTTCATCAACATGGTTGCATGTCATAAAACCAAAAAGAACGAATATGAGATCCACAAGGCAGACTAATCTATCAATCAATTAATATCAATTGTTTCTAACCAGTGTTACCACCTTGTACGCTGATATTATATTATGATTTTGGTGTTTTAATTAATTAAAAGAGAATGCCGTTTTGTACCTGCAAGTTTTATATCTGCGTTACGGTCAACCCAATCGCATGGAAGCAAGCTTTATTGTTATTATTTTTTTTGGCTCCACTTTCTAAAGTACCTGCCTTTGTTTTAGTGGAGTGATTCATCCTTGCTGTTTCTATATTTGAATTAATTTGTAATTATCTTTTAGTTGTGATGGAAGTCAATTGTGACAATTCGTAAGATATTTTTTAACTGTCAAAATAGCAAAAACATGAAAAAAGGAAAGATAAATAAAAGCATGGATAAGGTAAGGGCGATCTTTTGAAAGACAAATAAAATCACAAGTTAAAAGAGGAATGTTTCTATTTTCTGTGATTTATGCCTATTTGAAAACCATTTGTATTTTTTGTTTTATCTCTTGCCTATATATTTAGTGCTTGAGTTGAACCATATGCACGTAATTCATAGATTGTTGAAGCAATTGAGTGTCTGAGTAATTCAGAGAGATATATTGATGTAACTCAAATGAAGGATTAATACAAGGCTTGGATCTCTTTGGGTATGGAGTTTTCATTTTTCGAAAGGGTTTCTTTATGTAATTCTTGAGCAATGGTTTGCTTCTATTTTGCTATCCATTTCCATTAGGAATTAATTGCTCTGTTTATTTGGCTGCATAGAAATTATTAGCACATTTTCATTGTATTTTTTTTTTTCTTACTAATTTCAACAATTCAATCATTTTCCTTTTTGTTCAAATCATAGCCATGGGGAGGCTTGGGGGTGTAGGATCAAGAGCACTATTTTATTAAAAGTGAAACTTGATGATATGCAACAAGGTATAAGGAGGAGTGAGGATGCTCTATGTGCATAAATAATGATTTAGAAGAAAAGGTCAAAAGCTAACATGTGATGAAAGATACTATGTATGGAATGCCATAATATTGTTCGGGTGGTATGCAATAAAGACCATGAAATATGCAAACAAAATGAAATACAAGAAATCGTGCACAAATAATACAAAGACAAACAAGATTTTTCACTTTATCAAAGTTAAAAAAATATTAATTGATGATGATGACGATGATAGCATTGTTGATTTGGGAATAATATATATCGACAAAAAACATAAATTGGGAACAATATATCATAATGATGATGATTTGAATAGAATGAATCAAGGTCTGTAGTGAAATTGGGAACAAAATCACGGGATGCATTGGATGAATGCACTACATTTGCTAGGTTGGTGTGGATTATAATTGCATGTATAGAATGGATTACATTGGGATGACATGAGTGATAAAAAATAGGATTGTTTGCATTCAGATGGACTTCTTTGGGATTGAAGAAATTATCTTATTAATGTTGTGTGAGGGTAGCCATTTTATTTGGTATTAATTATAAGGAAAATTTAGGCTAGGAATTAGGGTGAAAGGATGGAGGGAAAGCATATATAGTCAATAAGAGTGATTATGAGATATTTAGGATGTTTGAAGGAAGTGTGAGTATCATTGAGGATGGTTGTATGTGATATGGATAGATGAGAGAGATTAGGGATGGTTGGAGGGGTTGGATGATGGATAAGCTCGAAGGATTATGTTTCTCCAAGAGGGATTTATGGTGGATGGTAGGAAATTTGATTTGTTAGGGCATTCATGTTAGGTAGTAGAGAAAGGTACAAGCATTGGGTGGGTTGAGGAAGTTAGTTTCATGGATTAAATCAATGGATGTTCTTCAAATCTGATTTTTTTGAATAGGGAATATAATACTTGCATTGTTCCAAGCAAATCTCAAGATCAACCTTCTATCCTTATCAAGGTTGAAAGAATGATGGATAGATTGTATATGTCAAGATAGATTTGCAAATGAATTTGATGGGTATAGATGTGATAATGCAAACTCGCACCCAAGTGTAGGGTGTTAGCGAATATATTGAAGACATTATGGGCAAATATTTCCCTAGAGTGTAGGGTGCTAAAAAATAGAGGATTTATGGATGATGCATAAGAATCAATTTTCATCACGGTACTCCCCAAGGTGCCATACAAATGGTTTTCATGATTGGAAAAGTTTTTTCACTTTATATTTAGATTTTTTTGATCTTTTTTAACTTGTGATTTTGTTTGGATGTTGAGATGGGATTGACACAACAAAATTTTGGAGGGAAGCAAGGGATCTAGATGGTAGATACAAAGTTGGATTGATGGATGAAGGAATTCAATCATATGTATCCATGAAGGTTTGGTAGTATATCATGTCAAATAACTATTTCAAAAGGATTGTGTCGATTATCAATGTGTGCATATATGATGGTAGGAACTTGTTTTTATTGTGAGCATGTTTTCTCCAATATGTAAATATGGTACCTGTTGTGGTTCCACAACACACACCCCATTTATGCCCCTTGACCTACTGCAGACCCCCCCTTTTTTGGGTCTTTGTCCTTTTCGGTGGTTTAGAGTCTCCAAGGTTAAGCAAGACTGGGTATTTGGTGAGTCAGATTGAGGGCCCTTAGGGAGGCCCTCAATAGTTGGATATTGTCTTAGTTTCCCTATTAGTTTTTTTCCTCCTTTTGGGCTTTTAGCTTTTGTTCCCTTTTTATTTGTTTTTTTTCTACTAAGTCCTTAAGGACTTGGTGTTTTCTCCCTTTGGGGCTTTTAGCGAATTAGCATTTCGAAGGTCCTGATACCTCTAAAACACTGAAAGGTCGACGTGTCTCTATAGGCCCTTTTCACCCTTTCAGACATTCGGTGTTTTGCAGTTCCCGATACCTCTGAAACACCGAAAGTCTGAAGGTCGAGCATCAGAGCTCAAGGTTAGGGTGTCAAACTTTCGCAGTCCGACACTTCGACGTTCCTAATGACGTCAGCCCCATAGTCTCGGCTTATAAAAGGGGGTTTTTGGGTTGTTTTGCTCATTTTGCGATTTTTGCCTTTTGAGCTCTGATTGCACAACAATTGAGACCTCCAACGATTCACTTCTATCACCCTTTTGTGCCCTATTGCAAGTCATCTTGACACTCTGATAAGTCGTTTCGAGCTCGAGCATCGCAGTTTGTCTTGCCTTCGCAGCCTTCGAGGAAGGGTTTGCATTTTTTCTTCTTTTTTCCTTTGTTTTTCCTCGTTGTTCGTGTCTTCCCTTGTCCTTTTGGTCTAGTTAGGGTTTCTGTTGTGTCGTTCAACATTTTATGTTAGTTAGGGTTTATCCTTAGGGTTTTATGGTCTGTTTGTCCTTTGGAGTTTTTCAGAGTTTCACACTCTAAAACTCTGAAAGTCCCTCCCGTAGCTCGGTTTTTGCCAAGGGTCAAGGAAGACATCTTCGATGTTTCAGTCTTGCGCACACTAGAAACATCATGCACCTTCGATACGCCGAAGCTGCGAAAACTAGTAGGCCTTAAAATCGACTAACTTAGCTCCTTCACAATTTTACACCTTCGCACATTTGCACGCCAAAATACCTTCGCGAGTCCGATACTCTGAACCACTCCTAATAGGTTGCATATACTTCATAGTATCAGACTTTCACAGTTTGAGTATGTTATCAGACTCTGAAGGCCCAAAATTGCGAAGAATCTAGGGAGTTGGGTTTTTGCTTAGTTTGATGGTTTTTTAGTGCTTCTTTCTATTTTTTAGGGTTTTCTTGCTTTGTTTAGCTTTAGATTGGTAGATTTATTTTATGCTTTCAATAATGGTTGACAACACTGTTTGCATACAAAATGCTGGAAAAGACAAAAACTTTGTCGATGAAGTACCACTTCAAAGGGTACAATACCCCTACAAAGGTGGGGAACCTACATGTAGAAATCATGGATATTGACATTGGGCACCTGGATTGGGATTCATTCTTGAGGCACTGTGCAAATCCGACAGGAAGATTGTCACACTGCACTACAATGGTCTTAGTAGGTATGGTAAATGTTGTTGCACATCCAATCTCCATCCTTTCACCGAACTTGATCATGGCCCTAGCTCATCACTACATCAAGGATGAAAAGGTGGTGAAGAACAAGGCAGGAGATATCATGTTAGATCTAAGACTAGACACTATTGAAGATGTTTTCCATTTGCAGAAGGGAGTTGATCACTTCTACCTAATCACTAAAGAGAGAGAGATGGGGTGGTTTGAGAACAATACTTTGGATGCCTACGACATCGTCAATAAAGAATATCTCATCCAATAGCTCCCAAAGAATAAGCTAGAAATGATTGATATGAGAAGAGGCTATTTGAATGATGATATGAAGACGACAGTAACAATGTTGAGCCAGATGTATAACCTCCCCCAAGCACATCAGTTGGAGCCATGAATGATCTATATCATAGAGAAGATCAAAGGGAGAAGGGTCATAATCTATTGGGGAATAATAATGAGTGATATCTTGGATTTACAATTGAGGTAGGTAAAGCACGACCCCAGGTTCTACATGGCATCTTATATAGTCTATATCCTCACTGCTAGAGCTGATTATCTTGGTCTCACTAGGAGAGGGTCATTCAATGACCAAAATGCCAGGTCGTACACTGTATACCCTCAACTAGTGAGGAAGGAAAAAAATGAAAGATGACAGTCCAAAGTATAGGACTGTAAACAACGCTTTTGTCTTTGCAATCATCAGGTCCATTGAGGGAGATTATGCCAAGAGGCTCTCAGAAGAATTTACGGCCGAGGTGAGAGCCCTAGGGTCTTATTACGTTCAATACAAAACCTTTACTTATATCCAGGTTGCTGGGAGTACTGTTAATCCCAAGAAGTTGCCGCACTATCGATCAAACAATATTGTGTTACTGGAGATGGGCAGGCAACTCTAAGATGCCTATGAGGTCATCAGGTTGAAGAAGAAGCACTGTTGGGACTTCCCTATCTCCATAGGGGCCCACTCTCTACAAGACATAAAGGTCTGTAAATCCATAGGGATGGAGTGGGATGATGCCACATACACCAATTCAAATGCATGTGATGAATGCACCTAATGAATGCAATAAACATACACCATTTGAAAGTGATGTGATGAATGCACCTAATGAACCCAATGAAATTGAAGAGCATACACCATTTGAATTTGATGTGATTAATGCAACTAATGCACCTAATGAAAATGAAGAGCGAGCACCAATATTAACACCTCATAGAATAATTTGTAGAAAACCAAAGTTTCTCATTGACATTGATGAAAATATATTGAAGCCAATGAATGATAATTTTTTTGAAAAAACTTGTAGAAGAATGTGGAATAACTATTTTGAAAACTTAAATCAAAGTGGAAGATGCCAATTAGTTGATGAAATGATTAAAAAACATAAATTTAGAGAGAGAATGAAAATTTTGGGGTTAAGAATATCTGAAAATAATAGTGAAAGAACCATTGAGAAATCTATTTGATGCATACCAAGCAAGCCATTGGTTCCAAATCACGTACGAAAGATAGTAATGTTATTCGATGTGTCTTCACATCAACCATAATGGGAAATGAAATGAAAAAATATCGTTTAATAATAAAAATAAGCAAGTCATTAAGGATAAGTAGAACAACATTACACAATGTCTTAGAGAGGTGAGAGAAAATTGAGGATCTTAACAATAATTCTATTTGGGCATTCTCTGGTAGACTACCACACAAGGACAAGGTTGTTGTTGATGCACTAAGAACGTTAATTGAAACATTTTGGGATGACAATGCAAGGGTTTCACCCAACCAAAGAGATGTTATTAGAAGATAAATTAGATTTACAAATTGTGAGCCACATTCAAAACACTATTTAGATATGACACACAATTTTATGAAAGGTTTCTTCAAAGATTTCTTTAGATTAAAATTATTCAAAGATTTTTTGAGATGACAAAAGCATTTTATGTTAAGATTAATCATGCACGTACTACATGTTGTTGTAGGGTCCATGTTGAATTTTCCATGCATCATGATATTTATCCTCATGTATGTTGTACTTTGCACCCTTAACGATGTTTTGTAGGAATGTGGTCTACAAGGACCTCCTAAGTCACCAAGAGAATTTATATGTAAACAAGATGATGAGTGCATTTATTAGAAGATGACGTTTTTGAAAGGTTTTTGTCTTACATGTGGTGGTTTGCAACAATTACATAGATGCCTACATATAGATAACAAACATGAAATTGGTAAGAAACTAGTGTCTATTGGAAAATACAAGTCAATCACATATTGTGTTAAATAGGGAAAAGAATTAAAGAGGTGCGAGTTAGTGAAAAAGGATATATGCATAGCTGATTTTATGAAGATTTTTCAAGAGAAACTAGTTTATGAGTACATAGGTCATACACATAGCTAGGTGGTTAGATGAGAAATTCAATTTGTGTAAGGACACTTTTCTCGTCGGTACTATTGTCTCTTTCGTTGATTTTAATGAGAAGTATACACTTAAACCTCAAAATGAAGTGCAACCTATGTATTTCCATTCTACTCAAGTTACACTTTTTATACACATATAATTCATGCATGTACATGATAGCATAGAGGAGGACATAAAGGTTATAAGAGACTATCACTTCTATATCAGTGATGATCATGCTCATTCGTCAGAGTTTGTGCAAGGGTGCTTTACAATTTTCTCTGACAGTTTAAGGGAAAGAGATATAAGATACAACCAACACATAATATGGTCGGACAATAGCACCTCACAATTCAAGAATCTTCTACCGGTTGACTAGGGGGCATGTGACAAGTGGTGTGCAACATTTTTGGAATTTCACTAAGGCAAGACATGGAAAGGGAGAGCATGATGGTATGAAAGCATGTGTAAAAAGAACTCTTTCTAGAGAGGAATTTAAGTACAAAGGTGACACAGTGTTAATAGATGCAAAAAAAATTGTGCAATGGTGTAACTCTACGATGGGACTAGGTAATGCGGGTAAGTCTATAGTTTCTAGATATTTTTAGTTGATACATGAATCTAACATTGAAAACTATCTAGATTGGTATACACTTACGGGATCAAGTGACATGCATTCATTTAGAAGTTCAAATGCAATTTTATTACCTATTTATACTAGATAGATTACATGTTTTTGCTCTTCGTGTATGCATTTTGTGTGGGACAAATTCGAATAAAAAGAGTGTGTTGACCAATGGTCTTATAGACCTTTGCAACCCCTTGAAACATCTCAACTTCCTAGAGCACTACAATTGAACCATATTGAAGCATCAATGGATTTTGACCATGTATCTGACCTAGTTGAACCAGGTAATTTCTCAATTTATTACTTAGGTAAAATCAATTTTAAACTCATTTTATTACACTTTACATTGATTTTGGTATTAACTTATCAATATATAAAATGCAGGTCATGTATATGCAATTATTGCATACGAGAACAATGAAGAAGGAACATATTAATTTTTGTGTCATTGTATTGAGGCCAAAAATAAATTGACAACTACAATCATTGATGGAGAGGGTATTGAGTACCCAATAGGATCTGTTGTTGTGACAGTGACATGGCTTAGAAGGCACCATTGTTGTGTCATTTATTGAGACCTCTTAAACTCATTTAATTACACTTTACATTGATTTTGGTACTAACTTATCCTTCTATAAAATGCAGGTACCCTATCAAAAATTCTAATGCCTGGTTGTTTGAGGACTGTGAGACACATACATATTCTTCATTACCCTAACCTTGTTGCAACAAATATTCAATTGATTAATTATCGTAGTAGAACTCTTAACAAAAAATTGTGGAAAGTTTGTGAATCTGACCACAAGGCAATACTTGACACAATAAAGATTAGAGTTGATCCAGCAGGTTCACTTGCTTAATTTTGGGTCATCTAGAAGAATTATTCTACAAAAATGTAGAATAATTTTGACAATTTTGTATATATCTTTTGTGAAACATTGTAACTTTACTTTTTTGTATATATAAATGGCCATGAGGTGCTCTATGTGCATATTTGGAGGCCAAATTGTGTATATAAAAACGGTAATGAGTTGTAATGTACATATTTAGATGCCAAATTTTGTATATATAAATGGTAATGAGCTGTCATGCATATTAGATGCCAAATTTTATAATATAAAAGTGGCCATGGGGTTGATTTGCAAATATTGACAGGCCAAATTCTGTATACCCTAATGTGTACTATTTGATTAGAAATACATATTGAATTTTGTATTGTTACACTTGTATATCCTAATTTGTACCATTTGATTATACATACAAATTGAATTTTGTATTGTTACATACATGAATTTTGTATCGCACCATTCATGATGTAATAAAGTGCCAAAAATGTTTTCATTATGCAAATAATTGTTTTCTTCTAAAATTTCCTTTTCTCTCACATTAATCTCTCTATTAAGAATATTTTCTATATCTTTGTCAGTATATTGAATAGATGTAGTTGCAATCCCATGTTCATCAAGAATATTCCTTGCACCATGGAGTAATATATTAGTGGGTCTATCCATGGACCTCTACGGAGTTGGTCTATCCATGGACTTGCTTCTTGTGTTTATTTGTTTGATCAAGTTGCATTTTGAAAATATTGAGGAAAGGGTGTAGTATGTGGAATACCAGGAAAGGGTAATATATTGTTCATTACCTGGCAGTAGAAATTTGTCTCACGTCTTCATTGTAATTGGAGAGATTCTCAAGGTACTGATCTCTTTCATACAGAAGTTCCTAATTCATGTCAAGGTTCTGATTTAGGTGATAATGATAGTTACCAATTACAATCAGGCTACCCATCATCATCATCTGACATAGGCTCACACGTGTATCTTCTTATGATTTTGAATAGCTAGAGCACACAAGGGACATCACCTGTAGGGTATGCCGTTGAGCAATCCGTCATGCTGAGAGGAAAAGTGGGACCATTTATAGGGTAAAAGCACGCAACCAAAAATTATTTAGGTGTTGGTTTGTGCCCATGATGAACAAAACATGATATGGGCTACTTGGTGACTTTTCAAGTGCATTTAACACTTTTTGCACTTTGAGAAAAATTGTTTCCAAACACAAATGTCTCTGACCCTTAAAAAAAAGATAGGTTATTGTAGGGGAGCCTAACATGACCCTATAGGTTCAAACAAATCATGCGCAAGTGCCACGGTTTGCAAGAAACGATCTGTCAAAGTTTGATGGTTTTTTGTACTTAGAGTATGCAAGGGACATCGATGGTAGGGTATAATGTCGCTGAGCGTTCCTGTGTGCCGAGAGGCAAAGTGGGACCATGTCTAGAGTAAACCCACCCAATCAAACGTGATTGAGGGGTCGATTTGTGACCACGATGAACAAAAATGATATGAGCTACTTGGCGACTTTTCACTAAGTGCATCTGACACTTTTTGCACCTCACAAAAATTTGCTTCCTAGAAAAAATGACTCTGATCCTTCAAAACCAAAGATGATTTATTGTAGTTTGGGCCTAACATGACCCTATAGGTTCAAACAAGTCGTGTGCATGTGCCATAGTTTGCAAGAAATAGTCTTTCAAAGTTTGACAATTTTTTGCACTTAGGGTACACAAGGGACATCACTAGTAGGGTATGTCGTTGAGTGTTCTTTCATGCTGAGAGGAAAATTTGGACCATTCCTAGGATAGGAAAAGTCCCATGGACCAAATTTAACCATGTCAAGCCATTAGTTGCATGTGTGTAGTTTGTGCTTATAAGGCCCTAAATGGGTCAAGGTGGTCAAAATGGTCCAATATGATTAAAATTGGGTAGAATGATTTTTTTTTCAGTTTTTTATGACCTATTTGAACTTGTTTGTACTATTTTAATAGAATTTAGGAGTCTAGGTAAGTGATTAAGCAAAAATTGTCAAAGTTGCACAAAAGTTGCTATGACAACTTTGCAACTTTTATGCAAAATTTGTAATTATTGTTACCCAATTCCCAAAGGTGGTTATAGGAATTTGGGAGAGGTTATTTTAAGGTATATAAATCATCTTTTGGTTGGGGATAGTACACATATTGGACTTGTGAAGAAATTGATAATGAAACTTGTTTATTTCTAGTAACTCGTGACATTGTTTTTTCTGATTTTTGCTTCTTTCGTGTGTTGAATGCATCGGTTGGATAAAAATAATTACATAGATGGAAATTAGGGAGAATTATATTTCATTTTAAATTGGTTTCAGGTTCTCCCATGATAGATAGAGAAAGTTAGAGGAAATTCTGTCAAAACTATCCAAACCCCTCATATATAGAGGTATTGTCTGAGATTTGTGAATTTGTCCTAAAATAACCAAGGTAAAATTACAAAAAGGATGGATAGATAATTTAAAATTTCTTCTTCAATTTCCAATTGGGGTGATAGAAAAATATTAAGTTTCGAAAGAATGGTGTGATGGCCTAGATGACAGTTTGTTTTTTGATGAAGCAAAAATGATGGTGTTTGATGATGGATGTGTGAAAGTGGATCAAACATTTCCATGTAAGTGTTTGGATGGTGTGTTCAGGTCATTTAAAAAGTTTTTGAATGATTTAAAGGTTTGGAGAAGAGTTGAATTCTGAGTTCTTTAAAACCCTCATGATTAGGCCTAAGACTTCAATATTTTCTTGTGAAATCATTGTATTTTGTGTGTTGCAGAAAATTATACTCTTCTATACAATATATTTGTTATTCCAAAACCATATTATTTGTAGTGTATTGAATCTAGTTTCTATTTGTTCAACTCTCATTCAATTTGATCTAGTTTTGTGGATGTTATTATTGTTTTTGTAGAAGTATATTGTTTTATCCATTAGTTTTTCTACAAAATTACTATTACAACACGTGTCATGGTTTCATGTGAGATAATTTTTTATATAATTCATATATTTTTGGAAAGAGGGCCGAGTCTACTTTCCAATAAATTTGGCATGAGCATTTTTCGTTAAGTTTTGAAGGAGATATCACTATTTTTTCAAAAGTAGGTCTGAAACCCTCTTACACAAGGGTTGTACATTAAAATGTTGATAACTTGGGGTTCCACCATTAGAAACTTCCAAAAATTAAGTAGAAGAAAGTTATTAGGGTTTAGTTTGAGATTATGGCTTTTGGAGATCGGGAAACCAAGTGTGGAGGGAGAAGTCGTGAGCTCTAGATCTACTACTCCATATGACAGTTAAGAGAATTGCTCACTATTCTGCAAAAATTGTAAATTTGAACCAATTTGAGGGGTTTGGGCACTATAAACCCATGGATTCATTGATTTTGATTTGTTTTACACATTTCCATGGTGTTTTTGTGATGTTTTGGAGAAAAAGGGGGGTAGTTGTTGTACAAAAGAAGCCTAATTAGGCCTTGACAGTCCTGTAAAAGTCATTCTTTGGTCAATGCTTCCCAAATACTCATGGTGACATCTTGGAGTTTGTGTTGTGAAATGTGAAAAAGGTGTCCAAAAAATTCATTCATTGATCTCCAAAGTTTTTGTTTGTGAAGTGAATGCCTAAGCCCAGGTGGTCAGGGCTAGTGGGCCTAGTAGTACCTTGTAAAGAAATTGTCATGTGTTGATGATTTGGGCTAAATTCAACTATTGGAAGGTGTCTTTTGGTGTTCCCTTATGCCTGGAATGCCAATAAACCATAGGTGGCTTGAAGGTTTGGTTGTTTCTTAGTGTTGGTCTTATAATCTTGTTGGCATGACTTCCTATCGCCATGATGAAGTGAATGTTGGCAAGTGATTTTTTTGGTATGTTATGGGACACTTAATGATTTTCATTTATGGAAGAACATCTGATACTATGATCGGGATAAGTACAATTTTGATGATTCAGCTATGAAATTGACTATATATAGAAATAGATTTACAGAGTATAACAATATTGTTTCGGACAACGAAGATCGAGTATGATGTTTGATGAAGCGCGAGATTAGAGGAAGATACTATGGAGTATGTATGACCTCCACCTAAGATCTATTTGGTTTTGATTATGATTATAGAGAGTTAAAGTGATTTGAAGACATGCATAGACAACAAAACAATGAAACAAAGCAGTATGATGTGGACTCCTAGCGTGCTAAGTTGAATTATGATTTTGGATAAACTATACTTTGGTTATGTAAGAGCGCCAACTTTATATTTACTCTTTACATTGTTAATTCTATTTTGTAATAGAGAGATGACTGGAAGATAATATATTAGAGAGCCGACTAGACGATAAAAAAGATATATATATGGAGAACATTTTGTAAAGCGAAGATGTAAGATGTATGTATGGAATATAGATGAATAATAATATGTATGCGAATGAAATGTCTGATGGAAGATGAGAGATAAGAGATTGACAAATATTATTGAGAGCTACAAGTGGAACTATCTAAGCATTGGAGATGCTTGTTTTTGTTCATTTCTGAGAATACTTTTTGAAGTATTGATTGTAAGAGCTGTAAGCTCTGTGTAACCGTTGTATACCTTTAACATGGTTTTTATTCCTTTAACAAGGAAATGTACTATGTAATATTCATCTCCTAACATGGATAGGTATCTTAACAAGGACATTATACTTTAGTGCATTCTTGTGGGTACCATCTTCACCTGGAATTTCCCTTGGCCAGGGTTTTCTCAACAACAAATCATGGTGTAATGGGAAATGTACTATGTAATATTCAGCTCCTAACATGGATAGGTATCTTAACAAGGACATTATACTTTAGTGCATTCTTGTGGGTACCATCCCCACCTGGAATTTCCCTTGGCCAGGGTTTTCTCGAAAACAAATCATGGTGTAATGAGTTGTGTATTATTTTCTTATGTTATTTTCATTTCAGAAATTATATGGTTTATGTGGAATTGGTTTAAGTTTAATTTAAAGTGTTGTAATACTGATTCACCCCCCTCTCATTATTACTTAATCCTAACAATTGGTATCAGAGTTGTTGGCCCTTGAAAAGAAAGTTTAACAACTTAAGGGAGATCAAGATGGATTCAGTAAGTTTTGAAGAAAATTTTGAAGTGCCACTTGAAGACCTTGATAAAGAAAAAAAAGAGAATGGTGACTTGAGATTCAATTTAAGGAAGAGCTGAGGGATTCATTAAGAAACTGAAAGATTAGCTTGAACTTTCCAGAATTCAGAGACATGATCTTATGGTTCACATAAAAGAATATTCAGACAATGATAATTCAGATCAGATAAAGAAACTTTAACAAGAGAATAATACTTCGAAGCTTAATAATGAAGCAATGGCTAAAGAGATTCAACAAGAAAAGGATGCTAAAAACAAGATTGAAGAAGCTTTGAAGGATGCTAATATTCTGATGGAACAAATGAAGAATGAGCTTTACCATTACAAGAACACGTATCTAGAATTGGATAAATATAATCAAATCATAAAAAGGTGAACTTGTTGAGACAAAGAAACACATTGAGAGACTTCACATGAGTAGTGACTTGATTGATGAACAAAGAGACAGAAAAAAACCTAAAGGAGATATGACTGGTTTTGGCTTCAATGAAGCTGAATGTTCTAAGATTCAAGAAGAGAAACCTGATGCAAAGACTGATGAAGAAAAATCTATTCTTGAATAACCTAGAGAACATATCAAACCTTTCAGAGGAAGATGTTTTGGTTGTAACAAGTTTGGACACATGCAGAAAGATTGTAAAGGTAATACCCCTTTCAAAAAAAATTCTGGTTATTGTTTTAATTGTAATGCATATGGGCACAAGAAAGAAGAATGCAGGAAACCTGATCAATCTAGATATAGATAAGATAACATCAAAGGAGAATCAATAGTTAAACCCACATGTTACACATGTAAGAACCTTGGGCACATTGCAAATTATTGTAAGTTACAAGAAAGTCAGAACATACCTCCTCCTATATGCTACAAATGCAACAATCCAAGGCATATAGCGAAGTTTTGCAGATACAATAGAGCAGACAACAGAAGAGTACCACCTCCTATGAATATAAATAGGAATAACAGTGATACTGGTAAGAGTATTGCAAAATACAAAAATGAATTTGAAAATTGTTTCAAGAAAGAGGAAGATAACAACAGTGGTAAAGTATGGAAATTCAAAGAGTCAAGTGAGATATTGGTTCAGGGAGAGACAATAGATGCTATTGGATCTTCGCCTAATGTGAACACATCGACCTAAGTGGCCGATCATGGTCATAGGGGGGAGAATTGGATGAATATATCATAATATATCCAGCCCCTAATTTTGAGGAATAAGCCCTAGCGAGATTATTTATGATATGTACAGACATCATAGAACTTATATCTGAGAGCGCAACATCAGACGATGCATATTCTATGATCGTGGGATTGGTGATTGACTGGACAGTGTACGAAGTTAAGTATATTAGGTAATGTGCATTTTACACTTAATGATGAATAAAGGACATCTGAGATACCTATTTCTTCACCATTTGAAGAGCATCGACCTAAGAAAAGTAGAGATAAGAGAGTATCAGACTATCTAACAACTATATTGCGTGATCGATCGAAGCGGGAATTAAAAATTCAGCGTGATTAAGGTATTTACATCATCTACTCATACATAATTTATGGATTCACCTTTGATTTATGATGTAGATTGACCTAGATACAAATTCAAGAAACATCCATTTAAGTCTTGTGAAGATGACCCTGAAGGAGCACTTTCCTTGACACCACACAACGTCTTGCATGTAGAGGATATTAGGGCTTACATTCATTGCAAGTATGATATATTAGGTATTGATGATATTTCTATTGAGATGGAATACATGACTAATGATGGTAGAATGAAGGATGAATTCGAACACATAGACAAACTAAGCATTATGAAAATGTTAGATTTGTATGAATTAAACAAAGATGAATGGTTCAAAATCTTACTTAGCAGAGTTCATGATTGATTCATTTGGATAGGAGAGAAACCTATAAAGATCTGTAGTCGGTTTATTCATGATATAACTGGGTTAGACAACACTGGAGTTATCCATGTGGTAGAGAAGCACATAAATAAACAAGTTGAAACCCTAACACATTCTAAATGGGACAAACGAGCTATGACAATGAATGATATTTTCCAGCAGGATGTTAGACTGATTGCGATAATACTTGGATATAAATTTTACTACAGTAGTAGACCTAATTCAGTTTCAGTAGGAGTCACTATGATGGCTTACAGGATGGTAAAGGAAAACACTACATATAACCTATGCAAGGTTCTGGAACAATAATTTTTGGAGAATGTAAATCTAGTCAAGAAGGATAAATCTAAGACCTTTAGATTTGGCTCACTTCTAGTTCATATGTATATCCACATTGAGCAAAAGTTCCCTGGCATGCACCCTAGAGCATGGAATGGCAACATACCCAGTGGTATTCAGACTTCACAAAGCTACCGAAGACAAAACAACACATGGGTAGATGGAGAACTGTTAGGCATGATCAAGATTCTTCAGAGGCAAATAATAGAGAGATTCAAAATTCTTGAAGAGTTAGTTGAGAAATATAAGGATACAATTTGTTTCATGGTTGAAACTGATTGTGTATGTTTTGAGGCAGTTGTACCAAGAAAGAAATGGTGTTATCCCATGGGTTATGAAGTCAGTTCAGAGGTTCTGGTTATGAAAATTGAACATGTCTTGGCATCTGAAGTTGATACATCTGAGGAGAGATGGGGTACATATGAAGAGAAATCAGCTAAGGTCAGAGAAGAACTGAGTAGAGGCTTAAGAAATAGAAGAGTGGAGAATATAGTTGATGATTGTGCAACTAAGGCAGGTATTAACAATGAAGAGATGAGAGAAGTAAGGAAGAAGATAGCAGAGAGATCTTCTGGGTTGGCAAGTACTGCTACTGCAGCCCTTCCACCTCTAGAGATTGAGAAGATAGTTAGTCCTACTTCTACTGTTATTGATGTAAATACACCGTCACCACCACAGAAGACTTCACAGGAAGAAAATATTGTTCCTAGGAGAAACACTAGGTCCACTAAGCTGGACTCACCTCCTAAGAAGTAAAGGAATGAAGAAGTAGAAGAAAAGAAAGTTGAGAAAGAGACCACAAGTGACAGACAGGTATGGAAGCCTAATATAAATATGTTAGAGAAGAGAGATACTGAGAAAGGAAAGCTTGTTTCAGTGAACAAATATTATGACAGGTATGAAGAATCTGACAAACTAGTAATTGAGGACATAGTAATTAACCATTTACTTGTTTTAAAAAAGAACCTACTAGAGATAGAAGGCAGTATACATGAGGAATTGTATGGAAAACTGGAAATTAGAAAACAACTTGCACATATTGAAGATGAGGCTATAAGAAATAAATCTATTGAGGACATGTTGCTAGTAGTTTTAGTACAGGAGAGAGAAATAATATTGGGAGAACTCAAACCTTTCTTGAGAACCAAAGAAAGATTAGTGAGAATTATGGGCAGGAAATATGAAGAAGTCTTAGAAGAGAATCAGAAGGCATTAGATCAGATACTTATGAGTAATATTCTTGAGAAGACTCCACCTCCTAAACCTACTATGCCTACACCTTTAGGAATTGGAGAGAGCTCTAAGACAGTTGAGGTAAGTGTTGAGAAGACCGAAGATATCATGCAACCAGATTTCTATGTTTCTGGTGTGCCTGTGACCCTTGACACTTCACTTGATGAGAAAGATCAATTTGAAGGGAAGATTGACAATACAATGGATGATGAAGAAGAAAAGAAAGAGGAAGAACAAAAAGAGGTAGAGAAGAAGGAAGAAGAGGCAAGAGTTGAAGTAAAAACTAAAATTGACACATCTACTATTCTATTGTTGGCAAGTAAAGACAAATCTGTAAGTACAGATGTTGACAGCATGGATGGGGATGAACTAATGAGACTATCCTTCATCGCATTCTCAAAGGAAAAGGAGAGATCTAAGCATAAAGGTGACAAGAAGACTAATGTAATGACTAGGGTGATTATTACTGTGAATAAATTGCTTCCAGTACCAATTTGTTTTTAAAGTAAAGATGAAGTAGAGAACCTAAAATTGGCACTAGATGATTTTGATGGTCACTATGAGTGCTTAGTGAATATTGATGAAGAGAAGGCAAAGAATAGTTATTTAGAAAAGAAGTTGACAGAAGTATGCCAATCTATTTCATGGGACTTGGGCATTCTGAGATTAGCTACATCAAAGGCTAGAAGTTGTATCACACATGGAAGGATGCTATTCAACTACTGCATGAACCCTATCAGACACATTCACAATATTATAGACATTATTGCAAAGGACAGGGAAACTTTGAAAAGCATGATGGACACTTGTGAGACCTCCTCACAATTTGTAATAGAGATGGACAGACATGTAACAATGATTCTTGATAAGTTGAATGTATTGGATATAGAGAAAGGGAGAGTAATGACAAGATTTGGTTTGTTGAAGAGCCTAATCACTTCTAAGATATGAATTATTGAAGTTCATCTATCTGGCATGGAGAAGACTGCATAATAATTGAAAAAATCTATGCCCACAAAGTTAAAAGAAGCAAAGACATCATCCTATGCACTAAATGGACTAATTCATGTTAGTCAGTTATTGGTAGTCATGAAATGCGGAAGTGAAGATCTTGGAAGATTCCTTTCAAGATATTCTGAAACTGGTAAGCAAGCACTAATTCTACATTTTTGTAAATTTTGGATGTGTAACACCCCAAAATTGGCATCTTGCAACACTAACCAATTTTGTTGCATTTGTCATTCTTCTGGATCATCAAAGTCCTATTGTACTAGGCAATTCTGAGTTTTGACTGACTCTACTCGACCTGAGTGTCAAATGCAAAAAATCCTAAATCTGCATTAATCATACATTATATTTAATTCCTAAACATCATTTGGCTAAACAAACCCTATGATTTAATTAATTTAATTATAAAGTCCTAGCACTTTAATTAAATTAAATTCACCCCTTTTAGCTAAAACACATAAAAAGGAATAAAATAATATTTAATTATTAAATAAATATCCTCATTTCAATAATTGAATTTAATTATTTAGATAATTGAGGAAAACACATTTATGAGGTCATACTTTATTTATTTAATTAAATATTCTCTCAAAAATCTTCTCTCCAATTCAGAAATAGAAGTTTTGAATTAACTGTGCTTTAAAGAGAAAGAAAACAGTTAAAATCATAAATAAAACAGCTAAAATCAAAGAAAGAAAATAGTTAAAGCAAAGGGAAAACAATTTATTGTATTCTTTTAAAGAAAGATTTCTAATTTGAACTGGCTTTTCTATCTATTTGATTTCAAAAGAGGAAAGTTTCTATTCTAAACAACCTCTGAGTCTATAAAAGAACTCCCATTCCTCATTCAAAACCCTTCTTGAATTTCTAGTCATATGCATTGTTAGAATACTAAATCATTGCTACATTCTTAGTTCATAATCTCATATAGAATAATCTCATTGAAATCATGTCATAGTTTTTTTTTATCTCATATCTAGTTTAAATGGATCATTTAGATTAATATTGCATGTTTCATTTGTAGATTAATCATTGCATTGCATTCATGGAAGCATAAATCCTTCGTTCTAGATTGGTCTATGGTTGTGAGACTCTCGTTCTGAGAGCTATTTTGAAACCCCATCTGGATAGAAGGCAACAGGTCGAATCATATAGACAGGCAAGATGAATAATCTCATATTCATTCTTGTGTGTATCTGATGAATAAGGACTATGTTGAAGTGTATGGTTGATTAACAAGGTCAAATTTACCACATACATTTCTGGCGCCCACCATGGGGCCGAGATAATCTATTCTGGCCTCATTTCATTACACTTCTTTTTCATTTTTCTGCATTCTGTCTGTACTTCCATACTTCTTTGTTTTAATGTCGCGCGAACATTTGGAGCGTCTTGCGCGAACTTTCTAGTTCTTCGCGGGGCCTTCTGCATTTCTTCGCGCGAATTGTGCTGAATCATCGTGCAAAATTCCATACCAGAGGTTTTATTTGATATTTCTTATCTCAGTTTTCTAACCATCTGCTATTTTATGACATTTGTGTTTCTCTGATTTTATCTTCTGGAACAACTTCACAGTGGTTTGCAGGTCGCTGAAATGAAGAAAGTCATTACAAACTACTAATGGGTTTATTGCAGGACATTTGTTGAAGACCTTGCGTGTTTTCACAAATTCTCATGTCTGTTTTTAGTAGTTAGAACACACTTCGGTTGGTTCTTAAAATGAGCCATTGTCTTGCGTGATTGAAGTGTTTTCTAGATTGTAATTCCAAGAACTACATGAACGTATCCTCTCCCCTCGCCTTTATGGATCTTGGGTGTAAGAGAAATTCATGTGATTCTTCCAGAGTGGCTACCTCCCGAGAGCTTTAGCAGAGCCGGTGAGAGTGGATGCCCAACCGGTAACAGGCTAAAGCCAAGCCCTTCTGAACCGGTATACAAAAAATGCTATCGTGATTAATGTCACAATAGACAGGTGTGAATTTGTTGTGGCAACCAAAATCTCCTCCAGTACCCTAGTGGTGTGTTAAAGTCCTAACATCGTTAAGGTGAAAGCCTTGCTTTGAAGGGATTGGGAGAGCCCCCTTAATTGGGAAAATGACTTAATCACAACCACCTGAACGGATGTCCTTACTACAAACTGTTGTTCTAGTTTTCAAAAACCCTCTATCTATTGGCGTGGAAGGTCATAGACCGACTAAGATGCCCCACACTCTTACGACTCTTACTAGAGACAACAACCCTTTGGGAAGCAATTCCTTTGGGGTTCGAAGCTTGGTGTGCCTAGGAAGTGAGTGCACATGTAAGGAGGAGCCCGTGCCTCCAAGCTTATAAGTTGTCCGCTAAGAGTAGGTGTAGTTGAACTTTGGTTCAAGTGGGGATTCAATAGATACTGTCTTGGCTATCCTAGGATTGTGATGTTTCTATTCTGGTACTACAAACATTCTGTTTAATGTGTTTTACGAGGGTGTATCATTTGAACAATCAAAACGATCATCAAAACACACAAACTATCAAACTTGAACATGTCCAAAATGATCTATAACTCAAACTATCTGTTAGAAAACAACATGAGTTTATCTCAGGAAATGCAATCTGGTCTTAACTGTCTGATTCTGTAGATTTTCATTTGTCAAATTGCATTGTTTCACGCAACATTCTGCAATCTTCACATCATTATCTGAGAAACTTTGCGAGATACGCTGAAAATCTTTGCGCGACATTTTGCAATATTGCTGTTATTTTTTTTCACCAGTCTATCATCAAACTTCATGCGGGACTACATAGTTTCATGCGCGTCTGTGAGAATCTTCGCGCGAGTTTGAAGATTTTTTTCAAAAAAGTGAGCTAATTCTCGTTTGTCAAGCGTACTTCTATCAAATCTGGTCTCTGATCTGGGTCTGTTTATCTGCCCTCTATCTTCATACAGTCTAAAACTTGGTTTCTTGGGTTGGGAATTACATGATTCTTGCTTAAACTAGTCTCGTCTCATATCTTTTGGTCTCTTTCATTTGTGTCATCATACCTTGCATCGCAATAGTCATCTCTTGGTTGTTCTAGCCTCACTTCGAACAATTTGCACCAAGGTTACTTCACCTTTTGGCACTTTCTGTGTATTTACTTTGAGACAGTTTCAAGTTTGGTCCTAGTTCACATCCCTTGTAAAATCTTTGTCTATGACTGTTACAACTTGTAGTGGCAAAAAATTCCTTTCAATCAATCAAGATGAATTTGTGCTTTCCACACCATTGCCACCTACATCTAGTGAGGAGTCACCTTGATCTCCTTCTCTAGTACTTTGACCTTACATCAAATGGTCATTTCTAGTGGATTTTAGTCAAGTTTTAAATCCTTTGTTCCAAGAGGAACCAAATTCAGAAAACACTCAACCTTCTCATACTGAATCTTTACACATTGAACCCTTGCATTCTAGCAAGATGGCAGATCATGACCAATCAGGTGAACATAACAGAGATGACCTCTCTGAAACTAGGGGTGAATTCCTTTTACAAGACCCCCCCAATGATGAAGAAACATAAATTAGCCAAGTAGATATCATGAATGCTCGTGCCAACAAAGATTTCCGTAGGATGATGGAAATTTTCCTAGCTGAGGAAAAAGAGAAATACCTTCTTGAACTAGCCAATCAAGGGGCTAAGTTACCCTCCAACTAAAATGTAGAGACGCTTGTCACTAAAGAGGAATAAATTGAAAACTCCAGGTTACACAAGCAAGTCCAAAGTATGCAAGAACAACTCTCTCAACTCTTGAAGGAGAAAGACAAACCTACTACACAATTCACACTGGAAAGCATCTATCCTTTCCCATTTGACAAGAGTTTATGCATGCCTCCTTTTCCCAAATGAGTTGAACTTCCCAAATATGATAAATACTTGGGTACATCTAATCCCCAGGATCATTTGAGAGAGTTTGGTGCTCTCTCTATGGAGTTTATAAATGACACAACCTATCTCATGCGTCTCTTCCCATGTAGTTTGGGAGGGTCAGCTATGGAGTAGTTCTCTAGACTACCAACTGGCATCAAAACTTTTGACAAAATTGCCAATTTAATTTTGCAACACTATTCTCACAACATCCAACATCTGGTTCATATTTGAGATCTTTACAACTTGAAAAAAAATCATGGGGAATCCTTCTTGGCATTTCTCCAAAGAAGGCGACAACTTTATACCCGAATTTGAAAAGTTGGACATCTTTCTCAACAATCTTCTCCCCAACTTTGAGTATCAAGTACAGCTGCAAGGTCCTCTAACCTTTGATGACATGATTAAGCAAGCTGTGAGAATTGAGACATTTATGATCAAGAAAGGAGAATTGAGCTTACACAAGGAAAATAAACAAGGGTCTTCCTCCTCAAGCAAAGATAAACCCAAATTTCCCAACAAGAACCAAAATGTTGTGAATGATGGAGTTGTAGACAATGTGACTCCCAAGCCTCCCAAGGCTGCCTTTAATCTCACTACCATGATGCAAGCGACCAAAGCCACTGAACAGGCTACAGCAGATTCCAAACCGAGTACTTCACAATTTTCTGGATCTAAACCTTGGGCTCCTAGACCCAAGCGTGAGTTCACTCCTTTAGGAGAACCTCTTGATGCAGTTTAGAAGACTCTCTTGGACAACCATTTATTCACTCCACTGGATAATTCACGACCTTGTAATCCGCAACCAAGACCCTCTTGGTGGAATGAATCTGCTTATTTTGATTTTCACCAAAACAAAGGTCATAAAACAACTACTTGTCTTAAATTGCGGCATAAAATCTAGGATCTCATCGATAGTGAGGTTATTGCCGTGGGAGGTCACAACAAGAAATCTGATCACCAAGCTTTCAAAGACCCATTTCCTCCTCATGGAAAAGGTGAATCATCTAAAGGCAAAAATACTGATGCCAAGGTCAACTATACATACACCAATAACGATAATGTCATTAATATGGTTGAACCTGTTGAAACTTAATACTGTAATGTCATCATTCTCAAGGGAAGGGAAGATACTCCCAAGCCCAAAACACCTTTCATCTTGCAAGGGTCTGCACCTCAGTCTTCCAAACAAGAACAGTCTCAGGTCAGTGCTAATGTTGTTACTCAATCTCACGCTAAGATCATCCTCAAAGGCCCTAAGCCTTCTATGTCTAGATCAACATAACCTGCAGAAAAAGCTAATGTTGGCTTTGCCAATAAGAATCCAAAATTGCGTTCCTCATCTAATGCTGCCAATTACAACATTCTCGATCAATTGCAACGTACTAATGCCCAGATCACTATTTTTGAGCAGCTAAAAATCTCCCCTGCTCACAAGGAAATCCTAGACAAAGCCCTCACCGAGGAAAATGTCCCAAAAGATCTTGATCTCGACCGGTTTCAATCCATGGTAGGTCACTTGACATCCTCCCATTACTTTTCTTTCTCTGAGGAAGATGACCATTCTTTGAGTCACCCGCATAATAACCCTCTGCACATTGAAGTCACGATTGGTCCAAAGTGTGTTCGCTGTGTTCTCATAGATAACGACGTTGGCCTCAATATTTTCTCTACTAGCTTCCTTACTGAGTTAGGCTATAGTGAAGATTGCATTGATTCCCGCAAAAAGATTACTATTAAGGCCTATGATGAAGAATAACGTAAATCTAAGGGGCTAGTTGTGTTGCCAATCAGAGTTGGCCCTGTTGAACGAGATGTTACCTCTCAAGTGCTTGACATTCCTTTAGCATAGAATATTCTGTTAGGCAGGACATGGATCCATGAAATGCAGGTTGTCCCTTTAACATACCATCAGTGCATCAAGTTCCCATTCTAAGGATCTGAAGTGACTATACCCGCTAATACATGCTATGATTGCATCGCCCTCACAAAATCTGCTGACATCTTTGTGCCTACCAACAGAGAATCTATTGAGCTCCTTGAGACTAAATTAAAAGAAATGGAAAAGAGTTTGACAGTCAAAGAAACTGACATGGGAGGATATCAGATTGAACCTGTGCTATCTATTACATCTCTGCCTTTGTCTCCACATTCTTTTGGGAGACCTTCTGAGAGCACTAAACCTTCTACGGTTCTTCCTCCAACAAAGTATGGTGGTACCTTTGTACAAGCCATGGTACCATTAGAAGAAAAAGCTAAAAATAGGGCTATCAAAGCTTGGATCTATAAAGGAGAAGACAATTCTAAACAAAGTACTCCACCTTATGACATAAAACCTGAGCAGTATGGAAAAGGTCTATCTATTATGCAATGTTTTGGCTACAAAGGAAATGGTCCTATTGGTGAAAATCATAAGGGATTGATCACACCACTTGAAGCTATTGGTCATAGAACACGTGACTCTATAGGTATAGGCTTTAAGAAACTCACATTTCAACTGGGGATAAACAAGTTTGTACCTCAAGCAGATAAACAACCAATACCTGAAGAAACATCTAAAACTAAAGAATCTGAAGATAGTTCTGAGGAGGATAGTTTTCCTTGTCCTATTCCTCCAGACCTGGAAGCATTCTTTGCTGAGCCAGATGACTTTATGTCGCATGTCAGTATAGTAGAAATTGACAGCAATTCTGATGACACCTCTCCACTTGCTCCATTAACCTATGAGGAGTGGAAAGAAATACAAACTGTAAATCCAGGTCATCAGGGTGATTTATACATACCACCACACTTTCAAGAACAGTTTGAACAAGAATCCCAGTCACTTCTCACTACAAAAGAAGCAGATGATGCTAAAGACACTAATAACGTACCTAGGTCAAAAGGTGCTCATCTGACCATAGTAGAGGTTCTAGGTAGAACTCATCCCAACTGGGGACAAAGGGTTGATTTCACTCACGTTCTTGACATGACGCCTAATGATGAAACAGACTCTCATGAATATGAGTTTGACATCTTGTCATATGCCACCTCTGACAGAGATACAGATACAGTTCACACATATGAAAACCTTCTTGAAGTAGGTGAAGGGTCTAGTGTAAGGTCAAACGAGTCTGACTCCATAGATGCTAGCGTGTCGTCTACTACGGTCGCTAGGAATCAAAGGAATTTGACTATACCTCTGGATGAGATCACTTTAGGTCTCAACTTGCTTGTCCATGCTTTCGATGATTATACCATGAGCGCACTTGAACCTGTCACTTCTCTTTCACTTCGCCATATCGAGCTTATAGATTGGAACTCTTCCTCCCCATCTAATGAAGTCCTTACATTCCAGAATGATTACGCTCTTGCCTGTTACCTCCACACTGTCAAACCTGTAACGTCCTCCAATAGTGAAGAAAGTGTCAACATGACTGAGGCTGATATCAAGTATCTTAGTCACAAAATGAAAAGAAGAAAAAATAGGCTCTTTGATGGTGAAAACCACATTGTGGCAGTATCAGAGCCTAAAAAAGTCAAAATAAAGGACGTATCCAAGGGTGAAAACCTCTCTAAGGAGCCCGAGGATGAGATACTTGATGTGCTTTCGAGTCATTTCCAGGAACGATCATCTGTGCTTATTGAACCAACTCAACCAATCAACTTGGGTATAGAAGCTGAACCTCAGATCATTCACTTGGCACAATCACTATCTGAGGCAGAAAGAGAGGAATTCACTACATTCTTTCGGAGCAAAAGGATAAACTTTGCATGGAAATATTCAGACATGCCAGGATTAGACACTAATCTAATCATGCACCATTTTTCCATTGCACTAGGCGTCAACCCCGTCAAGCAAAAGCTTCAAAAAATGCATCCACATGTGGCTCTACTTGTCAAAGCTGAATTGGAGAAACTTCTTAAGGCAATATTTATTAGAGTAATTGACTATGCAAAATGGATCTCTAACATTGTTCCAGTATCAAAACATGATAAATCTATCTGAGTTTGTACAGACTTCAGAGACTTGAATCTGGCATGTCCTAAGGATGACTTTCCATTGCCCAATATTGATATGATTGTAGATATGACAGCAGGGTATGAAATGTACTCACTAATAGATGGTTTCTCTGGCTACAACCAGATAAAGATCACGCCAGAGGACCAAGAGAAAATTTATTTCACATGTGTATGGGGCACTTTCTGTTGGAATGTCATGCCCTTTGGACTCAAAAATGCTGGTGCTACATATCAGAGAGTTGTCACTACTATATTTCATGACATGATGCATAAAACAATGGAATATTATGTTGATGACACTCTAGCTAAGAGCATGCACCGAGAGAAACATCTTGCAGATCTAGGTCCTATACTAGATCGCATGGAACAGTTCAGTCTGAGGCTCAATCCTAAGAAATGTGCATTTGGCGTAACATCTGGAAAATTGCTTGGTTATATCATCTCTGCAAAAGGCATTGAAGTGGATCCTGTGAAAGTACAAGCTATCATGGAAATGCCACCACCAAAGAATATCAGACAAATGAGAGGAATTCTAGGCCGACTACAATCTATCTGGCGCTTCATCTCACAACTGGTGGATAAGTCACAACCATTCACCAAGACTTTACACAAGGGTGTAACTTACCAATGGAGAAAAGAATGTGATGAAGGGTTCACACAAATCAAACAGTATCTTGCAAACCCACCAATCTTGATGCCTCCTATTCATGGGAAGCCACTCATACTTTACATCTTTTCTACGGATACATCAGTGGGTATCTTATTGGCTCAAGAAGGTCAACACAAAAAAGAAAGGGCTATCTATTACATTAGTAGAAATCTGGTCTCATATGAAACAAAATATTCTTCTATAGAGAAGGCTTGCCTCGTAGTGGTATTTGCTTCACAAAAACTGCGACACTACATGCTGGCTCATACTACACGCCTAATTGCTAAAATTGATCCTCTGAAATATTTTCTTAGTAAAGCTACCCTCACGGTAGACTAGCTAAATGGGTCATGCTTCTCAATGAATTTGATATTGAGTATGTAGAAAGGAAGGCCATTAAGGGACAGACAATTGCAGATCAATTGGTAGAAGCACCTCTAGTAGATCATCAACCATTGCACATTGAATTCCCAGATGAGTCCATATTACTTCTCACACATCGATTCTGGACTATGTTTTTTGATGGTTCATTCACCCAACAAGGGTCAGGTGCTGGGATACTGTTCATTACACCTCAAAGGTGTTAGAGTAATCTTTAGTAATTACTCCTTAGTGCTTAAGTTTCTCTTAGGCAGTTTAGTTAGACTTAGGAAAGTTTCCTTTTCTGAGTTAGTTGCCCTTTTAGGGTTTCGACATCCTTTATAA
>MU225858.1:408548-420276 GCA_018584345.1 Thuja plicata | reverse complement strand
CTCAATATTTTTTCTCCTTTTCTGAAGATCGAGGCCTACCTATCATTCCTCTGACAGATGTTACCTTGTCAGATCACTTCCCCATTTACTTTTCCATTACTTGGCAGTCCTGTGCCAAGAGAGCTGCTCAGACGCAATTTTTTCTTAACACGTCTGTGCTGATGCACAATTCCACTATAGCCCATATTCTTCAAGTTTGGAATTTAGCTCCTCGGCCCCACAGTGATACTGGTTGGATTCAGTGGTGGAATGATGCCATTACTCGCACTGCGAGGTTTCTTCACATTTATGGTCGTCAGCTAGCCTGCTACAGAAAGCGTGCTTATGAAGCTAATACTAAGGCTCTGCATAGCGCTGCTGAAGCGCTTATGTTGAACCCCTTCGATTCCGATCTCCAGCTTAAGCTATCCCAGCTTCGCCATGAGAAACAAGTTGCTGATGCCTATGCTGCCCATGGTGCTCAAATCAAAGCCCACCTCCATTGGTTGGAGGTGGGCGACAGAGCCTCCAAGGAGTTTTTCCAGGATCTCAAAGCTCGCCATACTAATGTTGGTATTCAAAAGATCAAGCAAGGATCTGAGACCCTTACTGAGCTTCCGGCCATTCTTCAGGCCTTTTTCCAGCACTATGAGCAAGTCTTTGCTTCTCAGGGCAATTCAACTGCTCGGGATGAAGCTCTCAAGGCTTGTATTGCTGTTACTCCAAACCGCCTAGCGGTCGAGTAGCGTGCCTTCTGTGAGCAAATGCTTACCATCTCAGACCTCAAGGAGGCGACCTTCTCTATGGCCAATGATAAATCTCCAGGATGTGATGGCTTCCCCTATGAATTCTACAAACACCTCTGGGATGTTGTGGGTCCTGACTTGCACAAAGTTTACCTCGAAGCTTTTCACAATAAAAGTTTGGGTAACATAATTAACAAAGGGAATATAAAATTCATACCTAAGACTGGTGATCCGGAGGATATCTGTAATTGGAGGCCCATCACTTTGTTGAATGTCTCCTACAAGATTATTGCCAAAGCTTTAGCTCTCAAGATTAGACATCTCCTTCCCCTTATTGTTCGTCCTGAGCAAACTGGCTTTATCAAGTCCAGGTATATTCTTGATAACATCATTACTGTTTGGGAAGGGATGGAATGGGCTCGTCAATCTAAATAGGCTACTCTGTTCCTCAAAATTGACTTTTCTAAAGCCTATGACCACATTGAATGGCCCTTCATTCTCGCTATGCTTCAAGCTCTGGGGTTTGGCCCTCACTTTTTGCAATCTGTGGAATGCTATTTGGAGATGCTTCTGCTTGCATTACCATCAATGGGGCCCAATCTGATACCTTTGGGCTTTTTAGATCCATCTGGCAAGGTTGTCCGCTGGCTCCTGCTTTATATAATGTGCTTGCTGCAGAAGGCTTTGGGTACTTGCTTGCCAACTCTGTTTCCGCTGGCCTGGTTTGGGGCATTTCTCTTCCTGATTCTCCTTCCCAGTTGGTTAATGGCCATTTTACTGATGACTCCTTTCTCACTCTTATTGAGGATGAGGAGAACATTTCCAATGCCTTGCATTGCCTGGACACCTTTTGTCAAGCCTCTGGATTAGCCATTCAATGGTGTAAAACTCTCTGTTTCAGACAGTCTTTTCTTCCAACCCCGCCTTGGCTTACTAGTTTTAGCTTTCATGGCTCTTCTGTGGAATTATGGAATGCAGTGCTTGCTAAAATTGAGAAAAAATTGCATTATTGTATTTGCAAGCCGCTCTCTCTTGCGGGGAAATTCCAGATTTGTTCCAAAGTGCTGGCTGCGACCCATGTTTATTATTCCTCTTGTTGGGCTCCCTCTAAGGCATCTTATCTCAAGCTTGAGCGTCTACTCAGAGACTTTCTTTGGGCCTCTGGTACTGATGGCCAGGGATTTCATCGGGTTGCCTGGGAGTACTGTTGCCTTCCTTGTGATCTGGAGGCCTGGGCCTTCTTTCCACCCAGAAGCAAGGGCTTGCTCTTTGTGCGAAGTGGATTATCTGAGCTCTCACTGGTGATGAGGCATGGAAAATTCTTGTCAGACATTGTATCTCCGCTGGATTTCTGGTTCACAGGCCATCTTGGAAAGGCATTGGCCTCCAGACCTTGCTCACAATGAGAGAACCTGTTCAAATCCAGGGTACCTTCGTCATCGAGAGCATTTGGAAAGCTTGGGAAGCTATTAAGCCCTGGCTTCAATGGGATGGGGATGCTTTCCGTAATGGGCTCTCTTTCAATCAGCAGAGCCTCTGGTGGTCTCCTCTATTTTCCATACAGGGTATACCCTTGGCAAAAAATCAAGGGGCTTGTTCTCTGTGTTTTTTCAAACGCGGCATTCAGACTCCCAAAGATCTTTTTTCCAGAGTCTCTATGGGGCTCCGATCTTGGGAGGATATGCAGGTTCAATTTCGGTTGGCTCGTTCTGATCGCCAGACTTTTGATCTTTTGATTTCGGCTATTCCTACCAATCTGCTTCATAAGATTGGCATTCAGGCTACTAGGCCTTGGTGGAAGGACTGGAAATGGTATCCTGCCATGCCTTTTACAAGCCAAGGCTTGGTTATAGGTGGTTATCCCCGCATCTTCCGATGGTGGATATCCTTAACCAGAGATGGCATCTTCATTCGGCCACTTCCCACTGGAGCTCTCGCTTTCACACCATCTGGACTGCCATTATGGAGCCCAAGATGGCTCTTTTTGCTTGGTGTCTTTTGTTTCAAGGTCTCCCAGTCGGACCTAGGCTCAAACATTTGGGGGTTCATGACCCTCGATGTCCTTTTTGCGGTCACCCTGAGACCTTTTTGCACATTTTCTGGTTCTGTAGGAGAGCTCAACAGTATTGGCAGTGGATTCATGATTTTTTTAAGCCCTTTTGGCCCGAGCCTTTTTCTTGGCATATGATTGTCTTAGGAGATTCTCCTAGACTCCCCTCCAAGTTTACCCAGATTTGGCATACTTTTAGGATGGAGATTTTGTTTAACATTTGGAAAGATAGAAATGCTGTTATTTTCTCTCACAGCTCTCTTGATACGAATGTTGCTTTGTTTAACAAAGCTTGTATTTGTAATAATGTTATGATGCAGATTCAAGTTCAAGCCAATCAAGTGGCTCTGGAAGTAGCTCACTTGAAGGAGCTGCTCAATCATTGGGGAAATGCTCCCTGCACTGTTGCTTGGGTTCCTCTGGATGCCCTTTCTGTCGAGGGTACGCCTCCCAGAGGCCGCCGCCGCGGGCGCAGTTCTTCGGCGCACCGCTCGCACACTCCTCGGTCCCAGGCTCCTTGTCACCACTCTTTGAGAGGTGGTGGGGACAAATGGCGGCACTGCTCGGCTTCTGTGCCTCCTCGGCCTTCTGGGTGGGCGCGGGCTCTGGCGCAGTCTGCCCCTCCTAATGCTCCTGGTGCTCACCGTGGTTTGGATTGGCCTCCTGCCACCTCTTCCAAGTATCCCCGCCTGGCTCTTGCTATCTCCCCACCCAGGGCGGATGAAAAAGAAAAAGAAGATGATGATGGTTGGTCGCTTCCTGACCCTCCTGTCAATCCCACTAAGGCATGGGGATCGGATGATAAAGATCCTCCACCTTCTGCTACTACTCTCGCTGCCTAATGGCTTTATGTTTTTTTGATGAATAGTTTTCATTTCCAGCTTTGCCATGTGAACTCTGCGGGGTGATTTCTATATCCCCCTGCCCCTTTTTTGTGGATATGTAACTTTAATATTTTTTAATAGAAAAGGCACTATTCATAAAAAAAAATAAAAAAATCTCAAATTTATAGGAATAGGTCAAATTTATGGGTATAGGTAAACTTTATGGGTATAGGTGAAAAAAGTTTCAACCTATACCTGAGAGGGATAGAATTGAAGGTCTCATAACTATGACTGATACTGTATCCTCATATCTGCAAATTGGAATCTGAAACTCTGTGAATATGAACCTACACACAAGAAATGGGAAATTGGTGGGAGGAAAGGGGCTTGCCTTGGTCAAGCCCCTATATATAAATTATCCTTGAAATGAAATAAGTAGAGCTTGCAAAATAAGATAAATGTAAACATTCACCTTTCTTGTCAAACCCTTATGGATGGATATGAGTCCACTATATCCACAAAGATGTATACATGATTGAATGAATGTTGATAGAGTGTAGGATGTCTTCACCAATTAAATAGATCTACACTTGTCAAATCAAAGATCATGGATGTATGCTTGATATGCTTGAATGAATAAGGAGAGGAATGAAGAATGGATATGGATCCTCTTTCTTTATTGGAAATTCCTCCACTAATCCATCATCAGATATAAATTCACACAATTAATATAAGAATGCCTTTGGAATGTATGGATGGAAGATAGCCTTCAAATCTTGGAGTCAAATCCTTGCTTGATTTCTTTAAATCACCAAAAATCTCTTGAATGCACCTTGGACTTGATCTATATATGTATGTGTGTATATCTCTATATATGTATATGAAAATGAGGGAAGAGGCCTCCTTTTATATTTATTTTAGAGTCTGAATTCGCAAAGGCCGACTGTACTTGGCGGGAAAATGAAATACTTTGCATCAGGCCCGAAACACACAAAAATTCAACCCCTGAGGTTTAGGCAGAAATAGGTTCAACCTATACCTAGTATAGGTCCTAACAGGTTCGACATACACCTAAAAGGGTAAATTTTGAGGCATATTTTATGGGACTAGATAAGTATTGAGACCTGCTTAGGGGAAACAAAAAGATAAGCGAAAAAATCAAGCATAAATGCATCCAAAATAGAGGAGATCACTAAACTGGGGCCCAATAGATCCTAGAGCCTCCAAATTAATGGGTACTAACTTTTTAGTAATATACAATCGTTTGGTTGTCCACGAGGACATCTTTTTATGTCTTTGTGTTCTCAAAGATGCCTTTCGCACATGAGATGTCCTCGAGCCAGGTAGGGTAACCTAACATAAAAAAAATTAACATAAGAGAAACAAATATATAATAATAAATCTAAGTCAAAAAATCTAAATTTAAATGACTCACATGGGTTCAATTAAAATTGTAAATAAGAGTTGTGCAAAATATGATACCGCAAAGCTTTCTGGGCCAAAGTCAATGGCTGAAATCCTAACATCATTAACTTGGGACATTTGAGCCCCTGACAAGCCTTATAAAACAACAAATAAATATACATATTAACAAAAAATATTTTGAAACCAGTGTATTATTATATTTTTAACAATATTTAAAAATCTTTACCTCAGGTGTCAAAGCTACCCGTGCATGTGGAGTGAAACAAAAACTATGTGGTGTTCTCGCACCACCTATTGCACCCTGTAATTCATATTATCCATATATCACTTTAAAGTTTTCTATTAATAATATATTTTTGTACTTTTAAAAGATTTAGGCGATTAATTAATAACATGTCATAAACACAAATAAACACACCTGCATCTCCTGTCTACTAGAAAACACTGTGGTCTCAGGTCATTGGTGAAGATCACATCCTCTATAGTCGAAGCATGGCATCTACTCCTGTAACGTGTAAACGAATGAGATGTAGAACCATCCTCATTTGCATCAGTATCTACCCTAGAACATATATTCCGACAGTTGAGGCACATATGCTCAATGGGCTGGGTTGGGCCAAATGGTGCATGTGATGATGATGGAGGTGGTGTAGGTGTTGATTCATCCTTTGGTCTAACTAGTTGTGTGCCATGTTGAAAAATGACATCATTCAATGATGTAGATGCCTGAAGAGTGTAACTCCATAGACTCCTTTAGGGCTACTGGGACCGTGATGTGAACCATGAGTTTAGTAACTAAATGCCTCCTATGTTGTATGTTTACCACCCTCTGGGCCCCAGTTTTATCATGCGTAGAGCCTATCCCTCTACCCTGGAACTACCGCATGTCAAAATAATTCGGCTTCAAGCCGAGGATAAACTGACAATATAGTTTTCTCAAAAAATATAGAGGCACCTCCCAATTGCTACAAGGTGGTTGGTCAAAGACCATATACCACCTATCCCAAAATGCATTTTTCATCCCAGTGTAGACACACCAATGTATAGAAAATCTATTCGTATTAGTAGGTAGGGTGTTATCAGTTTTAGGATTAGTAAATAGAACACATATGTCATCTTTAAGTATGCCATTTATTTTCACCTCATTATATGACAACCTATGGACATAAAATTCATGACATCTATCCCTAAATGAACCCCATTTCCTAACCCATCTAGATACCTCCCTGGCACTATTGGCCATTGATTCTAAGGTCGTGGCGAGGGATGATTGGTGCTCATGAGTAGAGGACCTCATCCTATTCAGTATAATATTAACCTGAGTAGTATTTTGTGTTAGGCGATTGATAAGATCCCCCTGTGTGGCCTGTATAGGTTCTACTGGAGGACACGAAGGGTTTGGGGATGGCGGTGGTTGTTGAGGAGCTACATTTTGAGGGTTTTGTTGTTGTGGAGTAGTATTTTGAGGGTTTTCTTCCTCTTCATGTGCAATGTTTTGAGGTTTTTCTTATGGTGGTTGTTCAGAAGGAGGTCTTTGCTGTCTCTTTCATTGTCGGGGATTTTTTTCTGAATTTGACATCAAATTAATGAAAAAAACTTACATCAATTGAATAAACCCTACTTCAATTCACATTCAAACAAAACTAATAAAAACATCAAATTCTTACCTATTTGACGACGTGGCATGGTTGCAAATTGGTCTAAATGCTGGAAAAATGTAAATGCAATGCAAACACACTCGAGTTATGTTGATTTTGAGACCCTTGCAGCCGTTGTCAAGCCATTTTTCACGTGAAAAATGGGCTTGGCCATAAGTTATGGCAAAAACTTATAGTTTTTCATAACCCACACGGGTTATGAAGAAGTTTTATTTTTTTTTAATTTCTCATTTTAGGCTTGGTTTCCCCGAGCCTACACATTTCAAAATTCAAATAACATGCACAAGTCTTTCAAAATTTTGTGATTTTTAAAATCATGTGGCCACTTTTCAGACTAGCAACTTCATGCACTTATATATATAATTTTAAACAAATTATAAAAAGGGGGGAAACATGTGGGTGTCGTAGACCTGCAGTGTACCATAGGTTAAACCTGCAGCTTTACGATTCGCAGACCTATGGTGTACCACAGGGTAAACCTGTGGTCACCGCAAGTTGTCCTGCAGCCATACGACCCACAGGCCCTTGCATACTGTAGGGCACTTACCTGCGGCGTGACAAGGGAGTGGTGGCCCTTGCCACGTAAAAAAAACATTTTTTTTCATATTTTATTATTTTTATATATTTTTAAAACCCTTTTAATATATATGTATATATAAATTTGATACTATTCTAATTGGAAGGATTATGCATACAATAATAAATTTAATAATTATATTTTGGCATGCAATCATAGTTAATAATCAAACATGCAAAATTAAACAAGGGTAAAATACCATAATCCAGACAAAACCCTAATTGGGAAGGATGTGTAATTTCTCAAATCTGGATTTTCCCAAAACCCTTGATCCATCATTTCTAAGAAACCCATCTTCTTTAACAAGGGGGGGGGGGAATGACAATCTATAAACAAAACCCTAAAGGGGAAAAACATACATCAACTAAAATTGGGTTCTTTTTTTTTAAGGAAACCCTAACACTCAAGCATTACCAGATTCAAAACTAACAACATAATATCCCTGGAATCCAAATCAATTCTATATCAAACACAACTTTTCAACCAAGATTTCACAATCAATTCCAGTATAATAGACAGAAAGAAGACCTAGATATGAATACTGGAACTTTCAAACCCTACTTGAATTATCGAGTGAATTCGAAAGATGAAGAAGTACATTTAGCCTCAAATACTCCAAAGTTTTTAAATAATTCTTTAACTTCAAAAATGCCAAAAATCACCTTCCACCTGATTAACTGTCTAAAATGGCCTTCTAGATCTGATATATAGAAGACCTAGGAGGCTAGGATTTGAAAAGTGAAACCCTAATTAAGAATAAAAAATTAATATAAATTAAAAGAAATTACTTTAATTTTAATTTTAACTTAAATTAAGTTTGCACAACTTAACTTTATAAAATGAAGTTAAAGTCATAATTTATTAATAAAGTGCATTTGAATTACATGATAATATTTTAATTAAATAAATAGAATATGTAACTTAAAGTATTATTACTAATTCAATTATGCAATTAATTTTAATATTTGGATTTAATATTAATTAAATCTCAATTATTATTTTTAGACTTAATAATTAAATCACTAAATAAAATTTAGGCATTTAATTGATACTTAATAGTTAAATAACTATATATCAATATTTTAACCTTAGTTAATCATTTTACCACATAAAACAAAATACAACATCAACCTATATGAATGCATCCAAACAGAAAAATCAACTAAATCAAAGGCAACAAGCATACTCAATAGGGCTCATGAATTCACGTCACTTTGACGAATTCAAATGGGATAGTAAATCAGATACTTGTCCACTCTTAAGACAAAATGTAGGTTTAGGATAGGGTTTTAGGCCTGAATGTTATCTCTCCTCTTTTACCATTGAGACATATGCAAGGGCACTCTCACTACTGCCAATTTAGGGAAGACGATGCCTGGTACCTGCAAACTTGTCATCACAAGGCCGAACATGTACATGCATATATATAATAGGCAATGGTAGGGATCAGTACATCGTGTGGATCTCGTAAGAAAGTAACTATGAATCCATCCCTCACCATATCAGACACGTCAAACAGAATATAAAACATACCCATAATCCATGTAAATGCATATATGAGGTTAGTATGTCAGTAAATCCATAAATATAGATAACATCATCCTATGCAGATATTCATAATGAAAATAGCCATAATCATCTAACTATCAACGCATGATATCACACAAAATCCAATGTCTCATATATAAAAACCGTGAAATATTAGTGTCATACATCCGAGTATCACTGAAACCAAAACCAACTGAAATAACCAATGCACACATGAAATGTGGCCTAAAAGAGTTTGGCATCAAATACTGAAAAGAAAACGATGGGTGGGTATTACAGTTTTCTTATTAAAAATATGTTATTCATTGTCCCAGACTTTGTCTTTTCTTAAATCCTTCTACTTTGTCTCATCTTCTAAGGAAAAAACAATGAGGACCTTCTTTGAAGTGGCTCCAAGGCTAATAAGAAGTTTTCTCTTATAGCATGGGACTTGTTTCGTTCATCTAAGAAGCACGTTGGTGTCAAAATGGTCTCGTTAAAATTTTGGCTAATTCTTTGGTAGAAGAACACACTTGCAAAAATAATCTTTTTACAACTTTGGAAGATTATGATAGTGAATTAGGCTTGGGATGTGAGAGGGGCACCCCCTACATGTATTAGTCACTTTGAAGGTGAAAAATTATATACTTAAAATGAATAAATTAGATATTAGTCATGGTTCATTGAATCATTTTGATATGTGTTGGATCAAGTACAATATATAGACATTTGCATGTAGGCTATTGTGGCCAATTCTAGGGACTAACTTGGGAGGCTTCCTCTTTTTAATTCTTGACTTTGTTCTTTCATCTTACGACTTTGCATTTATAATAGTTTTTTTTTTTGTCTAATATTTCATTTGTAGCCAATTCTTATTGTTTCCACAAAATTTTTGTGTCTAGGCACCTAATGATATTATTCCTAGTTTTCATATTAATAATGTAGTGTGTGGCTCTTATTATAGGATCATTTTTATCATTGAAAATTTGTCTTGATTAATGTTATGTTAATATTTTGTAACATACATGAATCAAATCTTACAACAAATTTATAAATAATAAGTAAAAAAACACACATAAGAAAAATGACATTACTTTAATCTAGTTATATACTCATCATTAATTTTGAGGTATAAAAAAAGAAAAAAAGATTAACTAATAAAAATTACAGTAAACTATATGAAAAGAATAATTAATATAATAACTATTTATAGAAGTCATCTTTAGATGATCTAGAATAAATTGTAAAACCACCCCTCTTCTCTCTTCCCACCTCTCAAAAAATAAACCCAAATATATGAAGAAACAAAAATGTTATCAATGTAACAATCATCTCATCATATACAAAGTTAGCATTGTTTTAAAAAATAACTTAAAAACACTTTTTATTGAAGGTCATCATGTGATTGAAAAATAAAATTTGAAATAAAACTAAATCATATATCCTTACACAACATACATGAAACTCTCCAAGAAGTAAAAGTTGAGCATCAAATTTTGAGCATGATTAAATTCATAATGAAGGGATTCGAAATATAAAGTTTGTTGAGAACAAGGACCTGCCATCATATGGGATGAGGCTAAGATCACGATCTGACTAATTTTGAAGGAATGAGTATGACATGGTCCTTGGCTTTTATTCGAATATATTCAACGTATGACTCTTTCTCTCATATCAAATAGCTAAGCGAATTTGGGTTTGATATAGAGAAAATGACCTTAGTACATGAGCATGTTCTAATAGTTATCGAATTCGTAGATTTAATGCCCAATATTTTTAACCATATTGCACTAATCGTTGTGACTTTAAAGTTAATAGTGTTGATCATGAGTACCCATAATTGGATGAAAAGCATTCTTAGATCTAAAAAGGAACAAATCACGAGATGCCACATCAACACACCAATAAAACATGACTTAGTACACTAGTATTGGTCAAAATTTTCTTGGGTGCCTTTTTGGGCATGTCAACAAAAGCCATACTATGTGACATCATATTTAATAATGAAAAAACCTGAAACCCTAGTTATAAGAAGGGAACTTGCCAAATAAACCGCTATAAAAAAAGCAGACCTAAATTTTTTTGCTTAAAATTTTGAGAAATGTGATACTCATATATGAGATCCTCTTCCCTAGGGTCTTCCATTATATCCCTAAACATTTTTAAAGAAGCAATCAACATAATCCACGATATGAAAAAATTCAATAATAATAATCAAAACTAAACAACTTTATAGTAGGTGACAAAACCATATACTGGGAAACTTTCCAAGGAGCAAAAGTTGTCCAATACACATGAAATTCTCCAAGAAGTAAAAGTTGATCGACAATTTTTGAACAAGATTTAATTCCTGATGGGGGGATTCAAAAGACAAGACTTACTGAGCACAAGGCCTCAACATCATAAGAGTGGAAGTCAAGAACATGCCCTTAGAGACTTTGATCGAATGATTACCTCTCAGTTCTTGACTCTTAGTCAAAGAAATTCAGCCTATGATTCTTGCTTCCGTATCGAATAATTAAACCCTCCACGAAATAGAAAACAAAGACTTCATTTCCCTTAAACAAGTTTTAAGGAAACACAAAACATAATCTATGATTGACAAGAGTTTTCCACAACCATGATATATTTATAGGAAAGCCTCTAGAAAAATGGTGTATCTTTTTGTATCTTTATAATAAATAGAAAATGACAATTCTGATTGCCCTCAACAATCCATCTTTACGCCGTAGGCGTTTCCCTCTGGGAAAGCCCTGGCCTATCTTTATGCATCCACGGTTGGAACTGGTCGAGAGCCCAATGACTACCATTGGGAGCTTCTCGGCCGTCCATCCTTCATTTTGAAAACTGATGCTGACCGATGCTGATGTTATGAAAACCTTCTTTATGACCTGTCAATTTACATGTCCATTCATTGTTGTTGTCCTGCCCGTCAATCGTGC
>MU225858.1:388548-404606 GCA_018584345.1 Thuja plicata | reverse complement strand
TGAAAAAATATAAAGATGAGATCTAGAGAGGATGAGAGAAAGCGACAAACAAAGGAACAAAAACATAAATGACCTTTCCATAACTCTACGGCGTTCCCATTGCACACTATGGTGCGATTGCTAGTAAAGTAGAGGAAATGTAAAGAGAGGGATTGCAAACTAAGAGTTAAAGTATATGTTGGAGCAATCATTATCGTTAAGTCTTTATACCAAATAAAAATTGACTATTTGGATTACACTCAAGAATACATTATCAAAAAAGTAAATAAAAAGATAAGGATTACAAACTTAAAGATAATGATTCCCTGCCACATACTCTGCCTTAAAGTCCAAGTTTGCAAATATCTAAATCAGTGTATTTTCTTCTCCATATTCTTTGAACCTTGACCTAATATTCTTGATTTTAAGTTTGCAATCTTTTTCTTTACATTTCCTCTTCTTATAATAGATTATTGATTCTAATCCAAAACACCAATTTTTATTTACTATAACCCCCAAAAAAAAACAAAAAAAAAACGTAACTTTTTTTTATTTTTTACTAGAAGTTCTTTCATAAATATTCCATGTGTGAAAAGACTCGATGATAAATACACCTTAACTACTTCGTAGTAGGTGGGTGAAAATATGGTTTACCAGGTACACAGATCACTCTCTACACGTTCTTTGAATCTTGACTAACTTCACCATTGACAAAGACCCCCACAATGGTGTGTTTTCCTCTCCCCATTTAAACACCACACCACCATCATCTCCTTCCACCATTTCATCTCAGAAAGCCATGGATTTCACTGATTCATCTGCTTTCTACACTGCAATAGCCATTATCTCCATTGCTCTCCTATACCTGCTCAAAAACCTCAGAACTAATCCACGTGGCCCACTACTGCCACCTGGACCCCGTCCCTGGCCTCTGATTGGCAACATCCACCAGCTGGGCAAGAACCCGAACGAGTCCCTCTTCCAGCTGGCAAAGATCCACGGTCCCCTCATCACCCTGAGACTCGGATGGCGGACAACTGTCGTGGCCTCCTCGCCCTCCATGGCCAGGCACGTTCTCAAGACCCAGGACCCGTCCCTGTCAGCACGCACAGTCATCGACGCCGCTACGTGTCTCTCCTACAGCGACCACTCCCTGGTCTGGAGCGACTGCGTGCCACGCTGGCGCACACTCCGCAAAATCTGCGCCGCCGAGCTCTTCACGGCGAAGCGCCTGGAGGCCCTGCACCACCTGCGCCGGGTCCAGGTCAGCAGCATGGTGAGGTCCATTTATAAGTCCACGTCAGCACCAGTGGATATCGGCCACGCGGCGTTCCTGACGAGCCTGAATTTGGTGGGCAACATGATATTTAGCAGGGACATGTTTGAGTGGGATAAGATGGAGGAGTCGCGGGAGTTCAAGGAAGCTCTCACTGAAATGCTTGTTATTGGTGGGAGGCCTAATTTGGCCGATTATTTCCCTTTTCTCAGGGCTTTGGATCCACAGGGTATAAGGAAGAAGCTCACTAAGCTTTTTAGGGTTATGTTTGCTGTTTTCGATGGCTATATTGAGGAACGGCTGCAGAGGAGAGAGAGAAAAAGTAGGGAGAAGGAGGAGAAGGAGAAGGATTTTAGGGAGGAGGAGGAGGAGGAGGAGAAGGAGAAGGATTTTCTGGATATCTTGTTTGAGAGTAGGAATGAGAGTGGGGGGAATTTCACCAAGTACGAGCTCATTTGCTTATTTTATGTAAGTACTTTTTTTTCTTTCTATATGTTGTTAGGCTTTGTGGGTGTTATTGAAAGTCTAAAACTTTCATTCATTCAATCTAACAACAAATATTGGACTGATTAGGGTTAGGGTAAGGGATCTTATAGTTGTCCATCCTAATTTTGAGTAGTAGTACATTCTAATTTCGTGTATTATAAGTTTGTATTTTGGTATGTACTATGTAAGTATTTTTTCCATTTTGGGCTTTGCTTGCTTACGCTATATGTTTGTTGGCTATTTGTGGATCTCATAGACTGTTTGGCTTTGTAGATAACATAGTTTTTTCACAAAGTAACATTTTACTTCTGAGTTCGTATTTTGTACATTATAATTGTGAGTAGTAGTACATCATAATTTTGAGTAGTAGTACATCCTAATTTCGTGTATTATAAGTTCATATTTCGGTATGCACTATGTAAGTATATTTTTTCTTTTTGGGCTTTGCTTGCTTAGGCTATATGTTTGTTGACTATTTGTGGATCTCATAGACTCTTTGGCTTTGTGGATAACATAGTGTTTTCACAAAGCAAGCTCTTACTACCTCGATTCTTATTGATCTTTTATCAAAATTATTTAGTTTTACTTTTGAAGCTAATTTCTTTAAGTTCATTATTGTGTTTTTGTACTTCTAAATCATAGATAAAGTTAAAGGTTTAAGCATTTTGTACTTTAAATTTATAGTATATAATAGATTTGAATATCAATTTAATATACAAAATTTTTTAAACAATTTATTAAGGTACAAAAGATTTAGGATATCTTCAAATTGGAATGAATTTATTGTATATTTTTTCTTGTGAATTTGAATCTAAATATTTAGGTCATGGTTAAAACATATAAAATATTATTTTAGAGATTTACATGAATATTTGTTTTTAGATTGGCCTTTAGATTGGATCTTATGGCCAAATCTTTGTTATAAATTAGGCCTTTACAATGTATGCTTTGTCAAAATTTAAGCTTTTGGTTTTAGTTTTGAGAGTTTCTTAACAAGGTGAACTGACATTTATTATGTTTATAGGACATGTTCACAGCAGGGAGTGAAACAACTAGTACCACAATTGAATGGGCTATGGCAGAACTCATACAAAATCCAAAGGCAATGGAAAAAGTGAAGGAAGAATTAGACAAGGTGGTGGGAAAAGAAAGATTAGTACAAGAAAGTGATATCGACAACCTTCCTTATCTCCATGCAGTAGTAAAAGAAACCTTTCGTCTACATCCCGCTACTCCCCTTTTGATCCATCATAGAGCTCATACATCTTGTGAAATAGAGGGATATGTTATACCTAAGGATGCCCAAGTGTTTGTGAATGTTTGGGCAATTGGAAGGGACCCTAATGTATGGAAAGAACCTGAAAGGTTCTTTCCTGAGAGGTTTATGGACTCAAATGTAGAATATAAAGGACAAGATTTTGAATTGCTTCCATTTGGTTCAGGGAGGAGAATCTGCCCAGGGCTCCCTTTGGCTCATAGAATAGTTCATGTAGTAGTGGCTACTCTCCTTCAATGTTATGATTGGCAAATTCCCAATGGACAGAACCCAAGAAAGCTAGATATGCGGGGAAAGTTTGGACTCACACTACAAAAGGCAGAACATTTGGTTGTGATTCCTACACCTCGCTTACCACCACATATCTATAACTAATTGCTACAAAGAAAGGGGGAAGTTTTATTGTCTATTATAAGACTCTATTTGTTTCTTCCTAATTAGTAACCTTTCTCTTAAGATGTATTAATATGAGCATCAAACACATATGTGGTGTATGTTGTTCCCTTTTCTTAAGTTGGTTTATCTCACATACTTGTAAAGTAGCAGTTCCTTTAAGTAGAATTAATATAAATAAAGGGTTTATTATCAAAATGGATCCGCCATGAATTATATTATATTGAACATTGCTCAAAGGAGGTTGCCACATTTAAGAGGCATAAAATATTTTGTAGTGCACAATTTCAACAAATCGATAGAAATAGCAATCATATATTTATTATCCATTAATTTTGTCTTTAGTTAAATTATTGTGGGGAGGATTACTATGTACCTAGTATCAAAGCTCTTTATGAAGTCATATTCCTTCTAGCACCTTTTAGAACAACATCTACCAAATGCGCTCACCTCATGGACTCTTAAGATTTTAATGATTAAAAAGTGGTTGTAGAAGTAAAAAAATAGGAGCCTGGATGAGTTTCAAACTTGGGACTTTTTTGCATATCTAAATATTCTTTTTACCATTGATTAAAAATTATTTACAAAACATCCATGAATCAATGATCAAAAGAATATTTATATATGTAAAAAAAGTCCCAATTTTGAATGTCATCCAAGCTCCTATTTTTGTTAATTCTACAACAACTTTTAATTAACAAATTTTCTGCCCGCAAAATATAAAATGTAGAATGTTTGGTTGTGCTTCCCACACCTCGCCTACCACATCATAGATATAGTTGATTGCTATTGAGAAAGGGGAATATGGAATGTGGAACTTGAAACTTGGAACTTGGAACCAAGTTCCGAATTTCCATGGTCCCTTGTAACTCCAAAATTTTGGTACAACTCCGAGTGTCAATTTTTATGAGGAACCTAAAACTAGGTCCAAGGTCCATAAAGTAAAACAAATTAGACAAAATTTACATCATCAAAATAAGAGTTGGGAAAAAAGAACAAAGGTCGTGAAAATGAAAAGGTTGAAAGGGAAAATAGGGACTACCCACATTTTCCTAAGAAAAGATATAGGGTTTGTATGTGAGGCATAACAAAAATAAGTCTCCATAGTATTTTGACAAATCTATCACCTTTATCGCCTCTTTTTTTCTCTCAATAATATCTAACTTACTTTAGGTCTACTCTCTTATGGTATATCTTATTCTTTAACTCTTAAGGAGTTTTTAAAAAGTATTGAAGTTTCCTCATAGTTTATACCATGCCATTGCTCTTCTCCTATTTAAACCTTATATCATAGCCTTTGAGGTACTATAAAGAGGGACACAATCACACTAAAATCTATTTCCTCTACTTGGGAATAATCTTTGGTAACCAATTATTATTTTTACTTCTCAATATTACCATCAGATCCTAAATTATTTATGTACACCCATTTGTATCTAATGCCTTTCCATCCTTTAGGAAACTAAACTAGGTCCCATGTACCATTTTTTACTATAATCATATCCTCGTCCATCACCAATTTTTTGAACTCTCAATCATCCATTTATATTGTCTCTTTAACTTTTATAAACTTGACACTATTAATCACTAAAGAAATATACATTTAAAATGAGGTAGGTTATACCTTTCAAATAACCTCCTCTACCAAGTAGACCTCCTTAAAGTCAAAGTGGTGGTTCTACTTTCTAAATTATCTAAATAGTTTATAGATTCTTTCTCATTTGATCCAACCTAAACCTATGGTCAACACTTGTTGTAGCCTTTTTAGTCTTTGATTGTAGTTGTATAACTAAATTTTCATCATCCTTAGGTTTCTCAACTATAGTGGAAGTTCTGACTACCTTGAAAATCACATATTTTCTATAGGGAACCTTTTTAGCCACATGATCTCAAATGCTATACCCTTACACACCAATTTACTATGATAATTTTTTCCTCCGTGTTAATCAACATATTTATCGCTATGATTTGTCTTGGAAAATGACTCAAAAGTGCCCAGAAAATAACAAACTCACTAACAGTTGGAGACATCACTATTGAGTTAATGATCTTCATCTACATTTGAGAGAGGTAGCTCCCTCGTATAATATGATTCTTGGTTTTTGGGGTATGCTTTTAACTAGAAAGAAAGAGAGAAAGGAAAACCAACACTTGTGCATAACCATGACACAAATGCAATTGAAAACTTTTAGAATGAAGGGAATGAAGACATGAAACATAGATCATCCGCTTAGCACACATAAATGAATAATAAGGAGAACCAATGAAAATTCCCTTCAAATAATATGTCATACCAAGAGTACTCAGATCATGTGATTAACATATTCATAATTTGACATGAGAGAAGACATCAAAAAGTAGTTACAAAGATACAAATGAAAATGAAAACCCAAAGGAAATACAAAAAATTGAAATATTCAAAGCATCTTCTTCATTTAGTTGATGAAAATTAGAGCACACAAACCAATGTCGCCTTTTACAAAAGATTATGATTGAAGAAAATACATTTCTTTCTTTCTCCCTTTTAGAAATGAATCCCCCTCTCATATCATTGTGTGATCTGGCTAAAAAATATTGGACCCCTCTAATGTCCTTTGATTATGTATGTGTATATACTTCAAAGTAACTATTCAAATTATTTGTAACTAATTATTTTTTTCAAAATAGAATAGTTGAACAAAGGCATCATTACAAGAAAGAATATAGAGAAGAGTCTCCAATTAGGAAACCTTTTGACATGGAAATTCTGCCACATGACTCATTTTCATCATCTCGTTGGAGCATCGGGAATGCTCGAGAAAATAGAAAAGATTCAACAAAAAGCTAACATGTCATCCAAATTGTCTCTTTTGTCCTAGCTGGCATCTAATTTTTAGAAACCATTCAATTTGATGTGGTATTTCATTGAATCCCTCTAGAAGTTCCAACAAAATACAATCATTCTGCCACATTAGTGTCCTTGTCATCATTTGTAACATTCCCACTAGAGTAGTAGATCCCTGAAAAGGTTCCAACATAACGACAAGTTCTAGCGAAATGAGAATTTTCACTACTTTGGGTACTATATGGATGCCATGTGGATCTTCTTTATGTTCTCGCTAGGGTGTTGGAGATCAAAAGAAGTTCTGACAATAGAGGAAGCTCCAATAGAATGATAATTATCACCACATCAAATGCTATGTAAGTTGCCACATAGACATCTTAAACACCACTCCTCAATCATAGTTATCAACACCACTCCTCTTCAAACACAAGTTGTAGAGATCTAGGCAAACATTCTAGATATCAAGTTCGACATGAAGTCTACTTCTACATTCAAGGTTGACATCAAGAATAGAAATTAATTGTATAGATACAAAAGTAAACCAAAACAAAAGTGTTAATTGTATGAGTTCCAACACAATTATTTGACAAGTTTATGTTTTCTAACATATAAATGAGTCAATATGTATCATTGTAGTCACATAAATATTTTCATTAAGTTGTCCTCTTATCAACTTCAATTTTTGGGTGAATCTATTACTTAATAATTCATTATTCCATTATAATAATCTTATCATATCCATTACATTATTCATCTCATTAATCCATTAAATAATATATATAGTCTATCACCATTAATCCATTTAAATAAAAATGTCATTCTCCACTTATTTAAATAAAAATACCTTAAATAAAAGTCTCTTACCACTCACCATTTCCCATTTACTACCTATCCTATCTCCTTACCACATATCCTTCCTATACTACTAATCTCCCCTTATCCCACATTCACCCTGATATGGGATTCCCTCCCGAGGGCATCTATTTAAGAACCCCTCTTCTCATCTTTTGGATCCATTGTTGTTTGCATCCATTGTTATTTTACACCCATTGTCATTTTCATTCAAATTTGAGTATCCTTATGATCTTGGCATTTTAGTTTATTTTAGCATTCTAGTCTCTTTTCATCATAGTTTTATTGAATCCATTCTTTCGTTTTCATCTTTGCATATTTATCTTTTGATCATCTTTAAATCTTCGTTCTTCATAGCTTCTCGTGTGTGTGCTTTTGAGAGCATCAATATTTAAAAATTAGATCTTAATAGATAAGAGTGCAATGGAGAGAGGTTTGGTTTCAAATGCATGTGTGTGTTACATTTTTTGATTTGCAGGTTCATTTGTGATAATGCCTCCATTGTTCGGTGTTTAAGTTTTCTAACATGTAAATGAGTCAATATGTAATCTATACTAGAATATATATATAAGCCTCCTTACTTCTTATAGATTAGCTAACGACAAATTATTACAAACATTTCCACAATAATAATATGAATTTTGTTTAAATGGAAATTTTTTTTATATTTTTATCCTTTACCTTCGAATTAAATGACAAATTGGAAAAAAAAATTAGTTATTTGATAGGAATTTTATCTTCTTTTTTTAATAGGATAGGAGGCGAAGAAGAATATTGAAGCTATTAACAACAATCAAAATTTAAGTGTATAATAGAAATTATTTTAGTCTAGGAATTTATGTTGCGACTTTAGAAATTTAGGTATATAGATAATATTTATTGTTTATGTTAATTCCTTTTAAGAGTAGAGGTGAGGTTATTTGTACATGTTTTCCAATTGATTGGATTCAACAATTGTACTCACCAACGAATAATATAGATTTACAAAAAATATTACAAATTTAATTTAAACAGTACTCCTAACTTAGTGCTTGTGACTTCATCAACTAACCTACTGTGTGTGTGTAATTTGAGTATCACAAACCTTCATAAAATATTAGTATGATCAATCAATTCAAGATAAAATACTAGTTTAAAGCAATGAATTGAAAGTAATCATGAGCGTTCTATGACTAATTCCAAGGACTTGATTAACGCTATCAACTGCAAATTGATCTTCAAGTAACAACTTAGAAAATGAGATTTTAAGATGAATTAAGCTAATATGAATGGAAATGCTATGTTAAATGATGCAAATTCTATGCAATATGATGAAATTAAAATACATTATGATGCAAATCCTTCATTAAAACAATGTTCAAATGAAGAAATGATATGCAAACTAGCATTGTTCCTATGCTTTGATAGAAGTTAATGTCCAAACCCATAATATGTCTTTGTTTTGATGATAGTGGATGCACAAACTAGCAATATGCAATTACTCTATATGAAGGTGGATCCTTTTACTCTAATTATGCATCCTATTTATAGGATTTCCCAAGGTGTAAGGGGTGAATTAGATTAACTATGATCAAGATATAGTTGAGGTTAAGTTTGATGATGTGACCCCTTTGAGTGGACAAGATTCTCCCTCAAGATTGAATGGTCAACATAGCAAAGCCTTTTGGTGATCCATGTGCACTCATTCCTCCTTTCTCATTGGTTCAATTGATTTGCATCATGTAGTGGTAGGTGAGTCTTTTTAGGAGGATTTCAATCAAATGAATGAATTAAATTAGCCATGTATGATTTATGAATATGTTGGATTTAATTAATTAAAGAACTATGTAATTAAATGATTAATTCAATGACATAATTAATTAAATTTGATTTAATTAATCCAAATGGCTTAAATTTAATTGTGTTTTCTTGTTGACCATTTTTAGGCTTATACATTTGCCCCTCTTTGAATTAACATGCGTAGCGCATTGGTTCAAAGAATAATTGTTTTGATGTCAATTTGATGTTCTGATACTGTGATGCCAACCTGATTGATTTTGATGACTCGATGTTGCCCCACTAATATGATGCAGGTGATGATAATGTTAATTGATATAGTATCCCTAATTTAAAATTATGATCTCCTTGATGCCCTGGTTTGATTTTTTTCTAAATTCGATGTCTGATGTCCCTGGTTTTGAAAAGTGCCCCAATTGTAAAAAATTTGATTTCAAATGATGGTATGCCCCCTCGGGAAATGAATTGAAATGATTCTATGATGTTTTGATTATTTTTGCAATGTTTATGATTTTTTGATTTTTTTTGTAATTTTTTATATGATTTGAGTATTTCAATTTATTTTCTGATAAAAATGATAAGGATGCCCCAGTAGAAAATTTGGTTTGATTTAATGAAGAAACGATGTGCCATTCGGTTCACAAAACACCCATTAGGTCAAAATGGACTATATAAAGGTGAAAAGTCATTTTCACTTTTACTATTCACCTTTTTATCCCTAGAGAGAGAGAGAGAGAGAGAGAGAGAGAGAGAGAGACCATGGTGATTCCCGTGCATGCGCATTATTTTGAGCATGTCTAACAGAAATAGAGGCCTCTGCACTACAGAACACCAGTAGATACCCAGTTCTTGATCTGCATGTTGTCAATTTGCCTTGATTTTCATGCATTTTAATTGATAAATCTCACTAGGTTTTCCATTTGTTTTGCATAGATTCAATTTTATTTCTCATATACCCTTTATTTTTTTTTCATATGGTCCATAAAAGTGCGGATATGAGAAACAAATTTTTGCATATGATAATCATGCATTTAGGTTGTTTGAGTTTTTATTTCGCATATGACAAGTGTTTTTCCACATAGGATAAATGTTCACATATGGAAAAAAACAATTGCATATACCAAGAAAAATTGTGCATATAACCAATTTTTGCATTTGATTAATTATGTTTCGCATATGACTAGAATTTTTTTGCATTTGATTAATTTTCACATATATGCTGAATTTTTTTGCATATAACGAGAAAAATGATGATGCAGCCTTTTTGATGATGTTAATCAACATTTCTCGATGTGATTTTTGATTTTCGATGATAGGTAGGATAATTCAACCTCAAGATATAGAAATTTGATGATTCAATGTGCTCACTAATATTGATAGAAATCTCATTGAGTGAATAGGGTGTTGATAGATGATTGATAGATGTTAACTTGACATTGTTTGTGTGATAGGTTGATTTACATGTTCGGATGATGCGGGTTCAGTACCCCAAGTCATTTAGACTGAGGGATAGATTATCATAGGCAGAGCATGTAGTGATAGCTACATGTGGCTTAGCTTCTTTACTTGATATCCCTCGGTATTGGGTTAATAGGGGCTTATTGAGAGCTTTAGCAGAGCGGTGGTGTAGCGACCACAACATGTTCCATCTATTGACTCATGAGATGACAGTGACGCTTGAGGACGTCTGTCAGACTCTTAGGATACCAGTGATTGAGAGGTTGTGTTCTATGATGTGGATGAGGTCAACAGGACTAATGTTGTGACGAGAGTATTTGGTGATCCGTTGATGGGTGGGTATGCTATTGAGTGGGAATCTTTGAGAGATGGGGGTACCCTCTTCTTCCATTGGTTTTGGCTAGTTTGATAGGGGGATTTATGTTACTTGATAGGAGGGGACATGGCTTCTCCGTAAGATGTGGTAGAATGTTAGAGAGCTTATTGGCACAACCTCGTCAATTGGCATGGGGATAATGTATACTAGCTCATTTGTATCATGAGCTTCACCAGGTAGTATATGATGGATCATGAAGACTGTCAGTTGGGGTGATGCTTTTACAGATATGGGCATGGGAGAATATCCCACTTACTCGCCTGATTACAGATAAAGACTGACCATAGACACGAATCTATATTATCATCTATAGAGGGATAGTTGTTCAGCCCAAGACGAGCAAGCTTGAGTATTGATGACGAGTGTTAGATGATATTGACACTATCTTTTAAAGATCATATTTGGATTGTGAGGCCTGATTTGATGATGGAGAGGAGATATTGTATGTGTTTACCTCTCAATGGTTGATAGGATGGACTTTGTGATTGAGAGGTTCATATGTACCCAATTACTGAGACAGTTTGGTCAAATTCAGAGTATGCCCCAGGGTACATCGATATATGCACGAATGCGCGATGATAGAGCTACTTGGGATCATACTATATATTTTTATACTTCTCTCCAAGAGTACTAGGGATTAGCACCAGTTTCATGGGATTATATGGGTCATGTGGTGGATGTCGGTGAGATGCTAGATTTTGCACATTATTTTTAGTTGCATGCATTTCTGAGATTGATAGCACCGGAGGATCTAGTTCCTCCATTAGAGATTGATGATGATGATGATGATGGAGCCCCTCGATGACAGAGAGGTAGACCGAGGAGGAGAGATGGGAGAGGAGTTGGTGGGGGAGATGGAGATGGGGTAGGTATAGGAGGTGGAGGAGATGGAGATAGAGGAGGTGGTAGTGGTAGAGGAGGTGGTAGTGGGAGTGGAGGTGTGAGTGGTAGTGGGAGAGGATTTGGGACCCGAGGTAGAGGTGGGTGAGACAGAGCAGAGATAGGTGGCGACGCTAGTGATATTCTTAATCAAGGATGGCTTATTTGAAGGAGTAGATCAGGTGCTCCTAAACAAGATGACCCACAAGATATGGGTACACAAGATATAGAACAAGGGGATCCATAGGTTGCATCATGTGGTCCGCAGTTTGATCCATAGGTTGCCTCATATCAACCCACTACATCTGGTTCTTGGGTATATATCAGAGTTCCTGGACATTAGTAAGATGCACATATCAGGGGCCTATAGGATTCAGTATATCTATTATAGGCGCCGGTGAGACAGATGTAGGGGGAGTTGGATACTGCTCAGGGTAGGATACATTCTCTGGAGTGACAACTAGCTATCCACACTGCTGAGTGGGATGAGGCTATTGAGGCTTGTGGTAATACTGAAGAGTTGGCCATGATGTTAGAGAAGACTATTGCACAGGGCATTACTTGAGATACTATGAGGGATATTTCCCTTTACAGTGCTAGGGCAGAGTATTATAGGTCAATGTATTTTTTTGAGGTACCAGCAGAGAGATGGGTTTATTAATCACATGCTAGACAGAGTTAGATTTCTTAGAGAGGTCAATCAGAGAGCCGTGGGGTATTAGGCCCAGCTCTTAGGCCTCCAGGTGGGCCAGATGTAGGTATAGGTGGTACATGGACATGTGAGATAGGTACAGGTGGCATGAGTACATGTTGCACATTGATGACTAGACCCACAACTTTGATTGATAGCCATGCTTAGGTCCCTTTGATGATATTCTATTTTTATTGATGTATACCCGTAGTGATTTCAATGATGGACTTCGATGTATCTTTGATGTACTTTGATATGGACTTTTGATGCATCTTGGTATACTTTATTGATATGGACATTGAAGGGCCTCTCTTACCTCCTTATTGATACTCATGATGTATTCTCCCTTTGATGTCTTTACATATTGGACTCTATAATTTTGATGATATATATGATGCAGTGAGACTTATCATGGATGCATGTCTATATGGTTCTATCTATATGTATGTTTTTGTGTTTTTTTTTTCTATGTAGGATGTATGGATGTATTTACTTTACTTAGATGTTTATTTATGGATTCAAATGGATATGTAGTTCTATAGATGTGTAGATGGATTCTTTAATTATATGGATAATGTATGGAATATGTTTATATAGTGTTGTATTTTTTATGTATGCAATATATGGATGTAATGGTTCTATATGATTGTGCAATGTTGTATGTATATGATGATGATTTATTAATGATGTAATACCATGTATGCTCTTAGATATATTTAGATGAATTTAATCACTAATGAAATAAAACTTATATGTGAATGGAATGCACCTAAATTAAATGCACTTAATTATGATAAATAATGAGATGCAATTTAATTGTAATGCTTAATGAAAATGATATACAATGTTTATTTATTTATTAAATGCCAATATATTCCATCTAAAGGAGAATTGTGTGATTTAACTTTGATTATTTGACCCCCTTGAGAAATCCCATAATGATTACCAATTCAAGATTTAGTCTAAACATGAATGCAATATGTAAACAAACAAAGAATCAATCATTTTGATATGCAAATGTCCTCGATGATACTTGGATGATCATGTCTTAAGACTAATTTGTGCACTAATACAAATTAACTTTACAAGTAGAAAAATTAATAAAATATCATGCTTCATCATTGCTTCTCTAGTCCAAGACATCATAGAGTTGCTAAAAAGACATGATTTCAAAAGTCAAGAAACAAACATTTTGAACATATTTGTATTTGTAATTAGATCCACTTTTCATAAGAATTCATCAATTTGTCCTTTCGATCCCGATTTTGGTTTATGTTATACTTAATGCCAATCTTTTGATTTGATGTGATGTTTGGTTTTGAATGTTTGGATGTTGAATTTGTTCAAAAAGTCTTGAATCTTGGTCTTGATTTGAGATACATTTGTGTTATGCTTGTGTCTGATTTGATGAGCTCACTAAATTTGGAATTTCCCCTAGTTTGATTTGACAATAATGATGGACCATGAAAAATTTCCAAACCATAATTAAAAAAAAAAATTATTTGAACAATTGAGCTATGCATGTGGGGGATTTATTATGACTATGTACATGAATGATAATATGCAAATGAATCTATAAAAGGATGGTGGAAATGCAACTAAGGATGCAAATGCGATGGTACCTGATAGATACAGAAGCTTAACTTGGAACAAGTATCACTTTTTTTCTAGGTTTTCACTACTTGGATTTATTGCATTTTTTTATTTTATTTTCTTTTTTCCTTCTTTTTCTCCTTTTCATTTTTTTCTCTTTTTGATTTTTTTTTTTGTTTTATCATCAATGTGCTTGTTTACCAGGTTTTCACCAAGATAATGATTTTTTTCAGGACTTTTCCATTTTTTTAAATTTCTTCAGGATCTCTTTCTGTTGTACAAACTAATACTCTTTCAAATAATCAAGTATAGAACCTCTTAAGGTGAATATTATTGATAGGTTCTTGTATTTCATCTCCATCAAATGTGGCTAGTTTGTAGGTCCCTGATCCATAGGATGATGTAATGACCAAATGTCCTAACCAATTTTCTTCGAACTTGGCTTTCTTCTCCCTATCTTGTTAATTCCATGGATTTTCTAGTAGAACTAGATCTCCAACTTCAAATTCTCGAGGTTTGATTTTCTTATTGTAGTTTCTTTACATCCTCATTTGATAAACCTTCAAGTGGTCATATTGATGTAGGATCATCTTGGGTTCATGAAAATCTCGTATGAAACAAATTTGCTTTTGAGCTCGATAGCTTGTTGGAGACTTTTGGTAGACTGCTCGGTAACTACTCTAGAGGTCTCGGTTGAAGGTTTTGTTTTGTTTCATCGACTGAACTCAATTACTTTTCTTGGCATGGTTTCATTGACTAGTCTCGGTGGCTTGGTGATTTTCTTGTTTCCTGTCTCACCGAGTGTGTTTTCTTTTGTTGGATCTCCAGGCTGACATCTTCATTTAATTTTGGTAGCAGTATTAAATTGGGATCTCTCATTGGGATGTGTGTGGACCTAAATTTGGGTCGTTGATGTTTCCTATGTTGGATCTTTAGGATATTTTGGGCCAACCTTTTCGGTAGCCTCTTGTATAAATGTAGTGTTTTGTTCTTAGTTTGTGGAGGTAGTTGTTGGATGGTAGTTTGGGAGATTGATGAAGGGGACTCCCCTTAATACCACGAGTACACAACAGAAATAGAGAGAAACAACATAAATTTGCAAGAACAGAAAATTGGCTTCTTATTGGCTCCACAAATGTGGAATTACAAACTTCAGAATTATGATATCAAAAGCCACATGGACATCACTTACAATAATCTGTAGGACAAAGCCTCAAATAACCACCCATAACTACCCTAGAAAATACTATGGGCCTTCCTTAAATAGGCAAATTTCCACCGCCCGAGAGGGTTCTAGAAATCTAGCCATTAAGGCCGACTACCCTTAGCATTTAATTATTTTTCACTTTTATTACAAAAGGGTCAGCTTGAAATATTTACAAAATATGAGATTAGGTAGCCCAACTTTCGGAAGCCATAACTTTTAAACCGTAGCTCCGATTGGCTATTATAACCACTTTCTAGAAAGGGGAGATCGCGATCTACAGTGGCTGACATGCAAATCGTTAGTCAACTAGGGGTTTAACCTTGATCCAGAGCCTCTAAGGTCCTGAAAATTGAGCTCAAAGGTTTCGCACCCTAAAATCTCAACGGTAAATCCTTAATAACTTCACCATTACAGATGCTATGGTAATGAAACTCAACTAACATACTTATATGACTAAGATGATCCTTCACTTGAAAAATTAGAACATTCCGAGTTCAAATGGCCAACTTACTAAAAATAGCAAGTTTCCAAAAATAGCAGCTTTGTACAAAATAGCCCTTATTGAATAGAAAAACACACATTTTTTGGTGATGCAAGATTGCCCTTACACCCAGGATGCTCCTGCATCAGACACCCAGGGTAATTTGAGAAGTGACCCTGTCACGTCTCAGGTGTGTAGAGGAAAACCAAAATGGTCAACCTCCTCCTTTGTCAGCCATGATGAATCTTCTACAGGTCGTCCTCTCCATTTGACCAGATACTCTTCATATGTCCTATTCCTTGTGCTTCTGCCAACACGACTATCTAGTATATCTTCAATCTCCTTGGTAGCTGAAGTAGTAGCTGGAATACTCCATTGTGCTTGTGTGACCTCGCCTTCAACACCCCCTTCATGGTACTCTGTCAAATTTGCAATGTTAAATACTGGTGAAATATTCAACTCAGTAGGCAATTCTACCTCATAAGCATTTCCTGAATCATGCTTCTTCAGT
>MU225858.1:357511-377585 GCA_018584345.1 Thuja plicata | reverse complement strand
CATCTCACCGAAATGCATAGGTGCCTAGCCACTGCATCCGCCTAGTACATAGGAACAAGAACTGAATACGTAGATCACTCAACCGAACCAAGGAAGCAATAGAACCAATAGGTGAACCCCCCCATAAGGCTGAACTGGGAGAGGTGACAGGAACACTGAAATGCAGTACCAGAAACAGCTACAGAAGAAGAATCAGGAACACCAACAGTGCAACAGAAGCACACACATAGGATAAAGGGTGGTGTCATAGACACAGACTACATGGGATAATGTCATGGAAGGTACGTTCACTTGGTAAAAGTGGATGCGCCTAAAGCGACAAATGCATCATAATCCCCCCATGGCACTTTATAACACAGTGCGGGTACAAAAACCGAACCAGGTGTGCAAGATCCCAAAATGCAGAAGAAGGCACTTTATCTCAGTGCGTTTACAGAACAAAGATACATCAGAAAGAGCATGCAAGCTCAGAAGTCAGAAAGAAGAGTGAACTATGAAACTGGAGGAAGAGATCCCCGGACCTGTAGAACCAAGCACACCACCAGAGGGCATAAACTGCAAAACTCAGAGGAGTGAAAAATCAGAGTAGAATCTGGAAGAAATACCTCTGCCACTGAATAGTACACAGAATCATCTTTCCGACGATATCTCGTTTGCCGAAAAAGGAGTCCGGATGAGCCAGATATGATTCCCGGAAGGCAAAACAAGATATCAGACTTCAACAGTAAAAAAGAGCTATTGAAATGGTGGAACCAAAAACCCTAACCTCTGCCATCAGAAAGAGCTCGGAAAGAGCTTTCCGACGGTATATAGAAGTCAGAAAAATACCCCCGTATGCTCCCTGTAGAGCGAAAACAGATAGGTACCCCCAAAAAAGCCAAAAAAGGTTACAAACTGCCCCTAAGGGCTAAAAGATTTGGGCCCCCGGGCGCATGGCGCGCTCCGGGGGCTTAACCCTAGCGCGCGGTCGTGCATATGACCTTGCGCTAATAGACAGAAGCCCGCGGGGGCTAACTAAAAAGCCGCCACCGCGGGCGAAGAGGCGCTGTTGGCGGGCGGAGCGGCCGGGGAGGGGACTGTCGGGGCGGCGCGGGCCGCTGGTGGCGGCGCGGGCCGCTGAGCAGAGCGGCCGGGAGAGCCGCCGGAGGGCGTGAAAAAATTGGGCAACGGGGGCCGCTGAAACAGAGGTGGTGGAGCCGCTGCGGGTGGTGGCGCGGCGGCGGTAGAGCTGCAGGGTGGCGCATTTGAATTTTAAACTGCGCGCGTTGATTTCCCATCAAAAATATTGAAAAACATGCATTTTTTTTAACATTTTTTTTCAAGAAACGTGCCCGTACGACCCTTGAGAGGCCGAGAAAAATCCCCAGAGGCCCCGGTAACCAAAATAGTCAAAATTTATATGTATTTCGACTCTCCCGGGCCTTCTAGACGCAATCGCGGAGTCCTTTTCAGCTCAAATAGCTTTGAAAAATAAAGACCCGCCAGAACCAGAGACAAATGCCGGAAAAGCCTCTGAAAGCTTCAAACCCTCGCTGCTTCAACAAAGAACAAACAGCCAGCTGCAGAGTGGCTCTGATACCATTTTAAGATTGATGAACATCAATCTACCCAAGAACACCTGCATGCAAAGCTGTTACAAAGAAGAAGTAGATAGAAGAGAGAAGGATCCAGAAAGCTATGGCGGCCGATAGGCCAGAGACAGGAAAACCATGTTGACAGAAATGATTTCTATATTCAACAAATAATGATTCACAAAACTATCTCCTTACGAAATACAAAGAGGTGATTCCTTATAAAGGAATCACGAAACCCTAAAAGGGAAACACAACAAAAATAGAAACTGCCTAAGGTTAGTTGAAGCAAACTAGAGTGAATAGGGAAGTTACTAATTAGATCATAATGATTTAAATTAGTAACCCCGATAGACTATTACTCTAACATCTACGATATTATATCTTGTGTTATGTGTTAATTATTTTCATGAATGTTTCTATGAATGTTGCATACAAATTAATTTTATGAATTAATACTACATGCATAAGAAAGAACATCAGATATGGTCGGTAATATAGTAAAGATTATTTACTAATGATGAAAGGTGAAAAGTGTTAAAAGTTTTAGAGGTACTGATTCACCCCTCCCCTCTCTATACTACTTCCCATTAATCCCAAAAATTGGTATCAAAGCTAAGTCTCTTCTTGGAAAGATTAAAGGCTTAAGATAAAAGATCATATAATGGAGAAGTACAAACTTGATAAAAATATTAAGAACAAAAATCTTGAAATATACATGTTCTATGAACATTATAAAGAAGCTAGAATCAGTATGAGACATCTGCTAGATGAAAGAAATAATATGACTTCTTGCTATAATGAGACAGATTATCAAGAAGAAGAGATTCCAGATTTCTTTGAGTCTTCAGGATTAAACACAAGTAATGCATCAAATACATCAGAAGAGAACATCACAAATCTAAAGGAGATCAATCAACATCTGACAGAGAAAATAAAGATGTTGCAAATCAGTCAAGAGACCCAAATGGTAAGAATGATTGATGTGATGAGTTATGCTAGACAAGCTGAAACAAAAAGAACACTAGCTATTGATGACAGGAGGAAGATTACAGAGAAGCTACAAGAAAAGGAGTTAGAAATTCAAATACATGCTGAGCATCACCATGAGATTACAAATCATATTATTCTTATGAGTCAAGAAGAAAACATAATGAATATAGAACTCATTGAAAGAGTACAGGCTATCGGTGAACTAAGAGAAGAGAATGAAAAAATAAAGCATGAGATTAGAGTTCAGCAACAACATAATGAAATTATAAGAAAGGTTGAAGAAAGAAATAAAAGAATAGATGATTTTCTTGAAGGACAACAAAGAGTCAACAACAACAACGGTCTAGGCTTTACCGAAAATGAAGAATCATCAAATTAAGCCAATCCAAAGAGTGTCTATGAAAATCCAAGACCAAAAAAGCTTACATGCAAACACTATGGAAAGAAAGGCCACACATCAAATGTATGTACAGGCAAAATGAAAGGTATTCCTAAATATACATCTTCATTCGTAGGATTCTATTATAAATGTAACAAAAAAGGACATAAAGCATATGAATGTAAGTCTAAAATGGATCAACCAAAGAAGCAAACCTACATGAAAAAATATTGTCCTACATGCAAAATGAACGGGCACACAAGTCTTGAATGCTGGAAAAAGAAAAGGCAAGCATGGAAGCCTAAAGGTCAAGAAACTCCCTATCAACCAAAGAGAATCGATAATTAGTAGGTATGGGACTATAGTAGATGGACAAATTGTACAACATGTGGTAGATATGGTCACATTGCTGCAAATTGTATGAGAGCATGGACTGAAAGGTCTAGAGGATGGACAAACCTCAGAATGGCATGCTTACAATGTCATAAAGTTGGTCATCTCAAGAAAGACAGTAGAGACCGAATGACAAAGACAAGCATATATCCCAATAGAAACACCATTGAAGATATCCAGAGGGATAGAGACAAAATGTGGAGAAAAGATTCAAGCAATGATGAAGCTGGACCAAGAAATGCAAATGGTCACACCCCATCCAATGGATCCAATGACATCACCACACCCACCTAATCTAAACAAGTATGGAACTACACTACAACAAGTCATATTTTGCATTAGTTCCATTATACAATTGATAGATAGTCAAAATCTGCATGAATAAAGATGCATATTATGTTACTTGTTACAATTCTGAGAAAACAACCCCATCGGTAAACACATATCGAAAATCATCGATGAACGTAAAGGATGAGATGTCTACACTTACCGAGAATTGTCGGTCAACACATAAAATGTCTAAGTTGCTAATGTAACCCGACACCCGTCGGTAAGGAAGAAAAGTTACAATGATTGTCTTGACACAACACCGATATCTATCGGTAAAAGAAAAAATATTAACAGTTATCCCGAGCATCTTGTCAAGATCGACAATGTTAATTGAGAGTCTTCCCGACGAAATCCATTTTTATGACCCAATGATTCGTTGAGCATTTATGAAAGACATAGGGAAAAAGTCTATAAATAATCAACGGGAGCACTTCATTTCTCACACACGATTTGAGAAGAAAGAGTAGAGAGAAAAACAAATCAAAAAGAAATCATTCAACAAAGTGACATCGACTCGATCTAGTGCACTCCAAATAGATCATTCACAAGTTTCACGGATCGAAGTAAGTACCAGAAATACTGAAGAACTCTGTAATCATTTACATAAAATCCCTAAATTTGAAATATGATAGAAAGCACTTCAAGAACCGTAAAGATTAAGAATGATAAGAAGAATGTGGTTAAGTTAATAAAGAACAACACCTGTGTGGAGCCCAAGTATAAGATATGCCCAGAGATCGCATCGCAACCCGATGATTCTGGCACATTTTTGAAAATTCCACCTAGGGTTTTTCTAATAGAGGATGTAAGGCCCTACATTCACTACAAGATCACTGAAATAGGTGATTTGGAGATAGACCAAGCTTACAAGAAGTTGTGTGCTGCAGAAGGAAACCTAAAAGAAGAACACAAGCAACTACAAGTTAAAGGGATAACTAATGCCCTATATTTCCCAAGGGTTTTCAAAACTGATTGGATTAGGTTAGTTTTGAGCAGAATGCATGACCAAAAGTTATGGTTGGATGAACCTAAGTAGATCACTAAGGATGTGTTGCATGCTGTAACTGGTTATCCCATAACCAACAAACCTAAGGCACACAAGCATCCCTCCAGGACAGAAGTTGAAAAACTCACAAATGTTGTGTGGGATAATAGAGGTCTTAAGGTTAACACCATCACCGATGATGAACTAAGGTTTGGTGCATGTGTGATAGGTTACAAGATCTTTCAGGAAAGCAGGCTAAACAACATAGCTTCAACAACAGTAATCACAACTTACAAGATAGTGACAAATGGAATATAGACGGATCTATGCGAGATCCTATTGAAACAACTTGATGAGAACATGACAACAATCAGGTCTGCAAAGACAAACACATGTAAGTTTGGTTCACTTATCATGTGTACATTCTTTTACTTTCAAGAATACTTTCCTTCAATAGGCAAAGTGAAATGAGATACTAAAAAACCAGTCACACTCCAAATTAGTGAGCTTATCAAGTCAGTAGGTGACAATTTTGATTCAGTGATGATTGCATACTTCCTTGACTTCAAGGAAAAGATGATGGAAAGAGTGAGGATCCCTGAGCAATTGATTGAGAAACCTCTTGACTATGAAATTAACATAGATCAAGCTAAAAATGTAATTGATGCATTGATCAATGAGCCACTTGACAACAAACAACCAAGATTTGGAACATATGAAGAGGCCAAGTCCAAGATAAAAATAGGCCTAGTCATCAAGAAGACTGTCAACAAGAAGAACAAAATGGTAAAGAATCTTGAAAATATTTTGTCGGTCAATGAGGAGGAAAAAGAACACACAGAGGAAACCAAGGAACAGGGTACCATCGATGCAGAGGAAAATAAGCAAGGATTAGATTCTGAGGCCACTGAATCTGATACACCTCCACCTCCTACCAAGAAACCAAGAACCACGGTGGATCAGAGAACAAGGAGTCAAACAGTCAAATCCACTACACCTCTCAAGAAAGGTCAAGTAAGGACCTACAAGAGGAAGCAAAAAACAAAGGAGAAAAATGTGAAAACAACACCTACAAAAAGGAGGAAAAGAATGGTCAGGACCAAAGATGACATTGAAGATTCCAAAGAAGATGAGCCTGATGTAAGTAAGAAAAGTTTTCTCACTATAACAATTGATGAAATTGTTGAGTCAATTACTACTACAGGTACAATGACTAATAGGAAAATCAGATAATGGGATAAACTTGAGCTAGAGGACAAAAACAAGATACAAGATGCAATAATCAGGGCAATGGTTAAGTTCAAATATGTACCAGTAGAATTTATAGGCCAAATACCCAAAGAACTAGGTATCAAAATTTGACAATAATGGTCATATGCTCTACATACCGAAAAGGAAGCAAGGGAGAGGTTACTTGTCACACTTATGCCTCTTGAATCAAAGATGGAAGAAATCAAAGAAATAATTAAAAAGCACTCAAGAAAATTTGTAGCAAAGATAAGAGCTTACAAAGTGCTTGAAGATAAATTTATAGAGCTGGACAGCATGATCGAGGCCAAATGGAGACAACTCCTAGATCTACCTGTAGAGTCAACAAGTTGTGAGAATCAATTACTTCTCACCGAAACACCTCATATAGAGGAGGAGAAAGATAAGGTAAGTCCTAAGCACATTGCTTTGGACAATATAGATAATAATGAGCCCATTGACTTAGATCAAGTCATAGATGATCTTGACATTCAAGACATCACTCATTATGATTCAGTTAAAGATCCTCAGAGTGAAGATGATGTAATTTTTATATCTCTTAAGGATCAAACCAAGCAACACGAATTGGAGACAAAAAGAAATAATTACATGGATGTTGCTGATGAAATATGGCCAGACACTTCAATTATTGACATCATAGGTCTGGACCCTACCGATCAACTACAAAAAGATGAAGATGTCACTTCTCAACAGGATCAAACCGATGAGCAGGACACAAATAAAGATCCAGCATAGGTGAGCACTCAGGATAATATGCCAGTGTTGATAAAGGAAATAAATCTACTAGAAGGAAATAAAGAGTCAAATGTAGCAGATTAAAGCATACCCAAGGACAAGGGTGATGCATAAACAAAAGACACCACAGATGAAACAAAAGATACAACTACAGAACAAGCTGCAACTGATGATCAGAAAGACAAGTCTACTGATCAGAGTAAAGAAGAAGATAAACAAGTAGAAGAGAAGAAAGAAAAGAGTGAAGAAGCAATAAAAGATGAGAAGGAGAAGAAAATAGAAGAGAAATCTACAGAAACACCCAAGGTTGAAGGAGAGGCGTCTTCACCAAACTGATAGGTGAACCCCAAGAAGAAAACACAAGAAACTTCATCTACAAAGCCTTCACCAAGTGCCTCTGAGAAGACAAATGAACTTGCAATGGTAGTTTATACATCTGCCTCTACCCACATCTCAAGGAAGAATAAAAGCAAGAATAAGAATCTAGTCACGCTGGATGAAATTATTGAGATTCCATTATGTGATCCCAGGATACTGGATCCTAATAAATTGAAAAAGTATGCAAAACTTTGTGAAAGGAAAACCATGCAGGACAAGTTGAGAAAAGCCACCAAAGAAGCAAAGGTACTTGAAGTTGCACGAGATATACTTCAACAAATTGTACCTGATATAGACATTGATCAAACAACCCCCATGCTTGATCAATTAGTGGTTCTCACAGATGCAATCACATCTTAGAACATAGATGTTGAGAAGGCCATGGAGGATAGACTTGAAAAGAAGTATGAATTCAAGTTAGCAGATTAGATAAGCCAAGAAGTGGTATTACAAAAGGTAAAGCTTTCTAAACTGGTTAGCACAGTAGACCCAATTATTTCAGAAGCTATAAAATTAATACAAAAATTAAGCACGGTAGATCAAATCATGAAGGAGTATACTGACAAGATATCATAGATAGATGCTGATCTTCAAACAAGTGCACAGAGTCTCACAAACAACGAAGAGGCAAAAAAATTGCACATTGAGAAGCTCAAGAAAGCTCAAAAGCTGAGACAAGACATTCAAATTGCAGAAATAATGTTCAAAGATGAGGTAAATGAGCTTCAAGCTCAACTCTTACCGACACTCTCATTACTGCAGCAACATATGATAGAGGCAAGAGCACTTATAGCCACCCCATAAATGTCTGTCCTAGGCAACATTTATGATATGCATGCCCGGATTGAGCTAGAGCACATGACACTACAACTCCTCAAACAAAAATGGGAGAAAATGCTCGAAGATGTCAAGAACACCCACTCCCACATTCTTGACACATTGTAGGTTACACATTTTTGACAACTTAGAAATTGTACATTTTTGTCACGAGTATCAAATAAAGGGGGAAATGATATGTACAGTCAAGAGTAAAAGGGGAAAATGAAAGGAGGAAATGATTTGTACAGTCAGTCATTTGAAAGAGCAAAGAAAAGGGAATGTATAGTATAGAGGCAAGTATACATGTACATATATACTTATACTATACCAACGCATACAGTTAGGGGGAGTCATATAATGAAAAGGATATATACATGGTGTACATACTAAACACTTTAGTACTATGCACATATCAGTTTTTGATACTAATGTCAAAGGGGGAGATTGAAGACATTATATTTTTCCATTAGTATATACAAGGAAAAACATGATGAACACCATCGGTCTACACTATACCGACAGATAGGGCACAACACTATGCAACGCCAAGGTTACTGATACTACCAAGTACAAAGAACCCTGACAAAACACTATTCAGTGTTACCCGATGACAAAAAGGACAAGGGAACCCGACGAGTAACCAACAATGCAACCTGACGAAATAATCAAAGAGTGGAACCTAAAAGATGAAGGGAACCTGATAATTATTTCAATAAAGGAACACTGACAGACTTTCAGTTCAACCTAATGATCAAGAACCGACAGTCAGTTACATCCCGCAAAAAGTGGATCTGACTTTCCACGTCAGATAAATCACTGAAGTTTTATATTTAGCTTCTTGATTTGTTTTAAATCCATTATGTGCAGAGAAAGAAATGTAATTATTATTTTTTTAATCAGTTTAACTTTTTTAAAATATGCAAACTAAAGGATCAAGGTCAAGTTGTATACCTTGGATCAAGAGTTAAAATTGTAATGCGTGATTCTAGAATAGGTCAAATACTTGTATAAATAGATGCTCAATTAATTATGAACATGTTGTTTGATGATGATTGTAGCCACTGAGAGCATCTAAGGATCAGATAAGAGAATTCATGTGGAAGGACAAAAAAAGGATCAATTTAGTTTCAAGAACAAGAACATAGGCTACCGACGAGCAGGAAAAGGTATTAATCAATCACTATAGGTGATATTCATATTCTATGAGCTTTAAAGGATCTGTAATCAGCAATTGTAGATTGCATACAGTCAGGTCAAACATATTGTACACATTCTAAAAAGTGGGGTACACTTAAGAAATCCTTTCAAGGAAGGTGGACGTAACAGTCCTATTGTAAATCTCTTAACCAAGTGCACACTTCATTAGTGTTGTTAAAAGCTCTTAACAGAGTAGATCCTAGCATGTCTCCACATTAATACTCCTAACAAGGTAGATCATCAGAATTGATCTATTGTAAGCCTTTACCGACTCCCTTCCATTTTGTAGATAGTGAAGTTTTGTGGGTGCCATCCCCACCGCAGTTTTTACTTCCTAACAGGATTTTTCTGCAATATTATATCTTGTGTTATGTGTTTATTATTTTCATGAATGTTTCTATGAATTGTTCATACAAATTAAGTTTATGAATTAATACTACATGCATAAGAAAGAACATCATATATGGTCGGTAATATAGTAAAGATTGTTTACTAATGATGAAAGGTGAAATTTTTTAAAAGTTTTAGAGGTACTGATTCACCCCTCCCCTCTTAGTAGTACTTCCCATTAATCCCAACAAAACCAAGTAATTGGGATTTTATGTTAGCGCAAGTAGAGTTTGCATATAATAATTCAGTGAATAGGAGTACTAGAAAGACACCTATTCAAATTGTTACTCGCATACAACTGAGAGGTATATCAGACTTGAGAGATATTGCTAGAGAAGAGAAGAGGAGTGATGAAGGAGAATAATTTGCTGAGTTTATGAAGTCCTTGCATGAGGAAGTGAAACATTAGTTGGAGCATAGTAATCAGAAATACAAGGATAGTGCAGATAGATCAATAAGACATAAGATTTTTGAGGTTGGTAATGAAGTGATGGTTCATTTGAAGAAAGGTAGATTTCCTTTTGGAACATATGGTAAATTAAAGATGAAGAAATTTGGTCCTTGCAAGATATTGAGGAAGTTTGACATTGGAAATGCTTATGAAGTATAGTTACCTTATGACATGGATATATCACCTATATTCATTATTTCAAATTTATATGAGTATCATGAACGTGATGAAGTGATAGTTTCGAGTGGTTATCCTAAGAAACAGACAGAAGAAGTTGAATAGATTTTGGAGAAAAAAATTGGTAAGAGAACATGAGGAAAGGATTACATGGAATACTTGGCAAAGCGGAAGAGCATACCAAATGAATAATCTTCATGGATTTAGCTTAGGTCATACCTACCTCATGATTTGAAGGATCATTTCTTTTAACCCCAGGTGTTTAATGCAGGAGCATCTTGGGTTCATGAAAATCGTGTATCAAACAAAAATATGTTTTCTTTTGAGCTTGGTATCTTGTTCGAGACTTTTGGTAGACTGATCGGTAACTACTCTAGAGTTCTTGGTTGAAGGCTCTTTTTTGTTTCACTGACTGAACTCAGTTACTATTCTTGGTGTGGTTTCACCAACCGGTCTCGGTGGCTTGGTGGTGTTCCTATTTCCTGTCTCGTCGATTTTGTTTTATTTTGTTGGATCTTGAGGCCGACATCTGCATTTAATTTTGGTAGCGATATTTATTTGGGATCTCTCATTGGAATGCATGTGGACCTAAATCTGGTTTGTTGTTGTTGTTTCCTATGTTGGATCTTTAGGATCTTTTGGGCCAACCTTTTCGGTAGCCTCTTGTATAAATGTAGTGTTTTGTTCTGAGTTTGAGGAGGTAGTTGTTGGATGGTAGTTTGGGAGATCTAGGGTTTGTACATATCACATGTATGAGGACTATCCTATAATATTTTCAGATTGTATTGGTCATAACTGGGAAGGCCGTACATCCCGACCTGTATGAAGTTTGATGAATTAATAAAAGCATTTGTATTCCTTCTCTCCTTCTCTGTGTTTTGAGCTTTTGAGTTATGTATCTACAAGATATTTTGGTGCTTGGAGTGCCTTTGGCCCTCAGTACTATCCCTCCTTGCATCACATATTCTTGGTGTTGACACTCCTCAAGAAATTCTATTTCTTGCAACCCTTAAGCCCTATAGTCTTCATCTATCAATATGTCATGTGATGAAACCCTAAGTGATGGTATATCTACCTCAAAAGGTAAAACTTATTCTACTCCATCGACTAAGGAAATTTTTTAAGCTCCTGTAGGTTTTATGATGTTGGTCCTATAAGCCCATAATGCTGGATTCAACTTGATATGCCAATCCCTACCTAAGTTATCAACTATCTTTTAAAGGATTTGAAGGATGTTTTTATTGGAAGCGTTTGCTTGTCCATTTCCTTGTGGGTAGAAGATAGAAGAGAAATATTGAATGATATGGAATTTCTCACATATTTATATTACATCCTTGTTCTTAAATTGTTTTCCATTATCTGTTATGATGGCATGGGGTATGCCATATCTGCAAATTATGTGATTGAAGATAAATATTTATATTTTTTTCTTTTTGTTGTAGAGAGAGGTACAACTTCAACCCACTTGGTAATTTTTTTTTTTTGTGAATATATACTTGTGACCATTCAATGAGGGAGGATATATAATTCCTATCAAGTCAAAACCCCATTGATAAAAGGGCCATGGTGTAGTCAATGGATGTAACTCTTGTGCTGTCAAATGTATGAGGTTTCCATGAAATTGACACTTTTGATAGGTCTTTACAAACTGAAAAGCATCCTTCTCCATAAAGGACCAATAATTCCCCATTCTAATAAATTTATTTGCGAGGGTTAAACAACTAGAATGCAAACCACAAATACCCTCATGAATCTCTCATAAAGTTGTGTCATATTCTGCACTCTCTAAACATCTAGGTAAGGTCCCATCAAGACCTCTTAGATACAAAGTATCAGACAGTAAGGTATATCGAGATGTTTGGCGTATGAAATTTCACTTTTCGTTTCAAGATTGATTTAAGGGTAGAGTATAGTCTTTTAGGTATGTGTAAATAGGTTCATACCAAGTAGAGTTATAACCTATGAGTAAGCATATAATCTGGGATTTAGGATCATCATAAGAAGGTTTTACCAATTCTTCCACCAGGAACTCATATCTTGCATTTTGGTTTGGTAACTGAAGTAGTGAAGCCAAGGTAGCCATAGCATCTACTGCTTTGTTCTCTTCTCTTGGGATTTTTTCAAATGTGATGAGCACAAAATTCTTCTTGATATCATCAACCATTCTTTTTCAAGGTATGAATTTATCATCCTTAGTTTGATATTCATCATTGATCTAGTTGATTACTAGCTATGAACCCCCAAATATTTTTAATTTTGTGATCTTCCATTCTAAGGCCATTTTGATCTCAATCACTTGTACCTCATATTTAGCTATGTTGTTGGTACATAGAAACAAAAGCTTGTAATACTTTGGTATAGTGTAACTCTGAGGTGTGATAAAATAATTCTACCCCGGAGCGATGTTGAGTATATGACCCATTAAAATACAACTTCCATGTTTGCATCAAGAAACTCTATTTTCATTTTTTCTTCACTTGATATGGGTGCTTCAGCTAGCTGATATTCTATCACTTGTCCTTTTATTTCTCTTCGATCCACATACTCTATATCAAATTCACTAAAAATTGTTACCCATTTGACTAACCTTCCTATGAGAGATGATCGAATAAGAAGATATTTCAAAGGATCTATCTTAGAAATTAGTTTGACTTGATGTGCTAACATGTTATGCCTCAAATTTTGGCAAGAAAATACCACTGCTAAACATGCTCTTTCTATGAAGGTGTAGGTGAGTTAATATTTGACCAAAGTTCATATTTTCCAAGGTTCTTGTCCATTAAGAGACTTAACAACCCATTTGGTAGCTAGAGAGGTGCCTTGTTTTCTAAGATCTTTAAGACCCACACCACCTATCTACTTATTCATAGAGCACCATTGTCAATTTACTAAATGCCTTGTGTTTTTTTCCTTTACCATCTGACCAAAGGTAATCCATAATCATTTTTTAATGTGGTTGAATTGATACTAAGAAAACAACCATGCTGAAGAATAATATATATTATATGCTGAGAGAACTATTTGACATACTTACACTCTCCCATCCAAAGATACATATTTTTTATCCCATTTTGTCAATATTACAACATATCCATTCCCACGTGCTTTTAAAATCTAGAGAAACTGCAAAAGGTATACACAGGTATCTGACCTGGTGATTAGGGCCACCCCATGCTATTTGATATTTACTTAACCAATCAGGTGGGGAATTATTCCACCCCAACATAATGGACTTAGGCAGTGATATTTTGCTCCCAGAGGATTTACAAAATAAATATAATTTTTCCATTAGGTTTTCAATATTTTCCTCACTACATTCATTCAAGATGGTTGTGTCATCAACAAACTGAACATTACTAAGATCATCTTTATTAGGAAGAGAAATGCCTTTAACTCTTGGGAAAATAGAGTTATCCCTTAGTAAATAAAACATGGTATCTACAACAATCACTATAACTATTTACTTCGACTCTAGCATTTTCATTTGGCATTAATGCTTTGACCATCTTTTGAAATTTTTGGGGGAATCCCAGACAAACCATCATTAACTAGATAAACCCCCATTCAATTCTATCATAAGCTTTCTTGTATTTGATCAAAAATATAGTTGACTCCTATCCTAACACTTTATCTCAATCAAGAGCCTCCCAATAAGTAAGAATATTTTCAAGAACATATCTTCCTTCACAAAACCAGTCTGAGTGGGACTGGTGATTTTAGGGAGTAATTCTTCAATCCTTTTGGCTAGAATCTTTGTCAAAATTTTATAGGAAACATTGAGGAGGGTTATTGGCCTCCAATTTTTTCTAAGGGACCTATCTCCATCATTGGGGATGAGTTTAAAAATCCCGGCATTGATATATCTTCCCTAGGTCCCCTTAGAGATTGCCTCACAATACACTTTGCAAAGTGTATTTCAAATCTATCCAATATTGTACTTATAAAACTTAGATGGAAGCCCATCAGGCTTGGGGGTATTTCCATTACTTAAATATATAATAGAAGAAATGATCTCTTCACAAGAGATATCTTTGGAAAGATTGGTAGCATCTTTCTCTTCTACTTTTTTAGGAATGATCTTTTTTATTTTATCTCTGGAAATATTCATATCTATACCCCCTTCCTCTGAAGATAAAATTTGAGTATAGAATTTGGAGAAGGCTCGAAGGATATCTTCTTGTTTGGTAAGATTAGAGCTTCCCTCCTAGATACTATCTATTCTTTCTTTTTTGTCTTTACTCCTCAAAAGTTGGAAGAAAAATTTTGAGCCCCTGTCACCATGACAAAACCAGTTGGCCTTAGTGCTCACCTTGGCTCCCTGTATTTTAAAATTATGAATCTTTCTAATATAATCTCTGGCCAAATAAATTGCATCAATTGCATTCTGATCACGAGGGTTATTTGAACACACTCTTCAACAACCACCAAACTATTATGAGGTTCTAGCTTTTTGGCTCTAGCATCCTTAGCCAATTTCCTTCCCACTATTTGGAATAGTGACATCCATTAAATAGTGTTTTGGGTCCACTTATCAACAAAGATGTTGTGTTTGCAAGACCAGGTATTGAACTAGTTAATAATGAGGACAACTTCTCTAATGGCACCATCTTCCAATAATCTAATATTGAGAGAAAAAGAGTCCTACTTTGCACTACCTTCTTCTGAGGTTGATTATGAGAAAACCTTTGGAGTAATGTGATGATGGTTTGAGAGGGTGTAGAGGATGACTCTGACAGTAGCCCACCCCTTGTTTCCAGCACTAACAACACCAAAAATTCCTACATATATATAGGACTTGATCATCTTCATCATAATTTCATCTACTGATTAGTTTTTCCTACATCTATGATCGTGTAAGCAGATTCAATGTACAGGCAGAGATTTGAGGAAAACACCAGTAATATCAGCTAGAATAGTGAATATTCAAACCGGTCTAGTCAAATTGGTTAAATTGAGGCTATGGTCAATTATTCGTTAATGTTCAATTTATTTTTGAACTGTATTGTTAAGGGGTGACATTGAACATTACATTTTCTTATGTTGGCGTTATTGCTTATGAATTTTGATTGGGATTTAGAGGCCGCCTCAGGTAAGATTTTTTAGGGCTATTCCACCGACCTAAATATGTTTATAAGAAATAAAATTGAAAAGAAAATTAGGTTTGTTGATGTTATGATGATTGTGATCGTTGAAGGTGAAGTTTGTATGATCACAACAATGTAGTGAGCAATACAAAAGTGGATATGTTAGGAAGAAGGTGCCATCATCAGGTTATTGTTTGAGTTTCTTAGTCAAGACAAGTTCTTAAAGGATTGTGGTCAAAATCCTTTAAAAGGTTACTCCTAACAGGGTAAGTAGGATCCTAATAGGTTTGAAGACTCAATCCTTTAACATGGTGACTCTTAGAAGGAGTTTCAAATCCTTTAACAGGGTAGTTCCTAATAGGAATTTGTAATAGCTCCTAACCGGGCTATAGATACTCTTAACCAGGTATACCCTTAACAGGGTGATGTAATGCTCCTAACATGGCATATCTTATTGTTGCAGTAGTGAGATTTGTGGGTGCCAATCCCCACCATGTTTTTTCTCTCTAACAAGGATTTCCACACAAAAATATTGGTGTCTTTGTGTTGATTTTATGGATGCATGCTTTGTTATGATTTTATGTTACTTTTAGCTTTGCATGTTGGTTACTTTGGAAGTTGATGAAAATATTTTGTAGATCTATGGTTGCACTGATTCACCCCCCCTCTCAGTTCCTTATAAGACTAAAAATTGGTATCTGAGCCAAGGTCCCTTGAAGAAGTCTAACAACTTGGGAAGGATCCTTAAGGATGATATGGAAGGTTTAAGATATCAAAGGAAACTTGAGAAGTAACTTGCAAATGTCAAGAAATTCATTGAAATGATAAAAGAACAACTCCTACAGTCAAGAGAAAAGAGACATGAACTTGTTGAGCAACTTGAACAGCTATTTGAACAAAGTGGATCTGAGGAATCTGAAGAAGCTTTGGAATAATTGTCTCAGGAGAATGAGAAACTGCATAAAGACAATAAGAACATCAAAAGAGAGTTTGAATATTAGTCAATCAAAATGGGTTGAGAAATGGAAGAAAGGAAGGAAGCAAAAGAATAAATGACAATTGTAGAGGAAGTCCTAAAAGCCAAAGATAAATCCCTAAAACCTAAGGTGGATGATCTCTTCAAATCTGAACAAGAGGTTGGTACAGTGCATGCACATTTACATAAGAGAAATGAAGAGAATCAAGAAGCCCTAAGGGAGAATGAAAATTTGAGGAAAGAAAATGAGAAATTGAAAGGTGAATTGAAGGCTGCAAATGATTTACTCAAGAATTTAATGAAAGTTCTGCAAAATTTGATGAATAAATCAATAATCAGAGGATGCATGGAGAGAGTCATGGTTTAGGCTACAACAGTTATGAGTTTGGTGAATCTTCTGTTAGGATTAAGCGACACTGGGGGTGGTAAATCAGTGTTGTAGCACTTTTAGTTAATCTCAACCATTTGAAACTTGACCATGCAATAGCTAAAATAATAAGAACAATAAAACAAAGAAAATAACTCATAACACCATGATTTGTTGTTGAGAAAACCCTATTAAGGCAAAAAACCTGGGGGGAATTTCTACCCACAAATAATGCACTAAAAATATTGTGTCCCTGTTAAGAGATCTAGCCCTGTTAGGAGTTAATTATTATATACAGTACATAGTCCATGTTAAAGGATAGACCCTATTAGGAGTCAAGATAAATAAGGATCTCACTTCCTAGGCACACTTCCCTAATGGGAAGGTTAATCCCACCATCTAGATCCACTGCCCAAATATAAGTATAAGAGTATACTATAACTAGTGAACTGACTGATAGCAACTTTCTTTGCTTATATAGTTCCAATGAAGCTCAAAATAATCACTATCTATGCTCTACATCTAGCATAATTCACAATCACAAGCTCATAATATCTCCATACATTCAATCCACACACTTACACATCAAGATGCTACATTCCTTTATACAAGTTTCAACAAGTAATTAGGTTAGTTGGTTAAGACTTCCCCAATGTAAAAATAATTACATGGACCCTTGCTAAGATACACATGGTACCTAAACAAGCAATCATTAAATATAAATCATTAATTATGTGCCAAGATCCATAATCCATGCTCGCCATCTGCTAAACACATTAAACCTCTGAAGTCGGTCATAAATAGGACTTCGCAAGATCACACACCACAAATGACATCACTAAGAAACCAACGACCCAAGAATCACAAGTAACATTATCCAACATGTCTTCTACCACACCTCAAGCTCGCATACTATAAAATATGCTCACATCCAATTTATCCCAAAAACACAGAGACTAACTCAGTCATAGTTCTCTGTCACTTCTATGTAACCAGTCTTCACCAAAATAGTTGTAACTCATGTAAATGACCACATACAATCTAGAAACCTTGGACATAAGGTATATACTCATCCCTCTACACATATTTGTGCTCACATACTCTCACACTCCGTACAATGTCCATACACATATGTCAATTATGAATGTGCATGTGATAACAAGTCTTTCTGATACTTACAACTAAAACATATGTTGACATAAATGACAAAATATGAATCTAAACACTTCAGACAACACCAATTCAACCAATCTCCCCCTTTGTCATTGATATAAATATATGAGAAAAATCATCAACCCAAGAGTACCCTTCTCAATACAACTTTCTCAATATCCTCTTCCTTGCTCCCCCTAAATCAGTAGGGTTTTTCACCAGAATGTCTCCCCCTTTGAAATCAATACAAAAAGGGGCCACAATTATTTCCCTTCTCTATACAACCCATCACTGCAAGATGTAGCTTTTTCAAATCTTCATGCCTGCAACAAACCAGGTGCTTGATCACTCAAATATGTTTTGTAGTGTTCCTATGATCACGCTCCCCTAAGGAGTGGATCCAAATAATTTGTGTACAATCAACAACTACATATTCTGATTCACCAGTAGGCAAAGCCACTTCTTACTTATCCAAGAGACCAGTCTTTTTTCAAAAAAAGAAAAAGTTCCACCACTGGTGCATTTTCTGTCAACAACACTTCATTCCCAATCTGCATCAGTATAAGCATGCAGTGTAAATCCATATTCCAATGTTCCTTACATATATTTGAATATCCTCTTAAATGCTACAAGGTGAGTCTCCTTAGTACCAATTTTTAGTATCAAGCTTCAAACCTCGCAACAATTCCAACTACACTAGCTATGTCTAGTCTAGTGTGAGTTAACTACTGCAAACCATATCTCTATCATCTGTCAAAGGAAAACCATCAGGTTTCTCTATGTATAATTCTTCCTCTAGATCACCATGCAGAATTCACATCCATACACTTTTCAACCCCAAAAGGTTCACATATATATACTTGATCAAATTTATTTCTCAGTCGGCTCACTAATTCTTTATAAAATGTGTATCCATACTTTTCCCATAAAAAGATAAACAACATGCGGCCATTCATCCACCATGATATGTGAGGAAATATCATAAACCAAAAATTAGAACAAAAAAATTACTAAAGCTAAGTTCCCAAACATTGCGTCCACTCACATACCCTGTATTCATTGTTTACCATACTTGCACAACTTCACCAACCTGTAACTTTCTCCGGACACAACCAAAATTCCAGTGACCATATTAGAAGTTGTAGTACATCCCATACATCATGTACCTAAACTCACAATTTTCTTCAGATGCATTTCCAATGTATTCCAAAAAAATTGTTTCATTCCCAGTTAACCATGAAGTTCCAGGCGATAAGTCTGTATTACCTTTTAGGCCTCACAACCAAGGATGTAGCATCTACACATATCTATAGCTAACCTTGCATCATCTTGTTTTGTAAATCAAGGACTGAATAATAGACTGTTTGAATTATCCAAATCTCCCCCTAAGGCCATGCTTGGAAATTTATGTTGATGTCTATGGTAACATCAAGTGAAGATCCAATAGAATCTGCTGACTCTCCTTGAACTTTAGTTTCACTTTGTTCCTTTTCTTTCCATACCTTATCATTGTTCTTTTTTCCTTCCTTTGTAAACTTTACATTGAACTCATTCATATACTCAGCCATGCTCTTACCAAAATCACTAATGGCTCTCTTTATCACTATAGGTGGTTTCATGTAGTTTGTTGATCCATTATGCCTACAAAACTTTGTTATTTGTCCTTGATTATTGCATTTATAACATGTAGGTGTTGGTCTATTCTGAATAACTTGCAATGTGCCCAAAGTTGTTGCACTTATAACATGTGATCTTAGATGCTCTTTCCTCATTGATGTAATCTTGCTTCTTTGATGATTGATCACATTTTCTACATTTTTCCTTCTTGTGCCCATATTCATAGAAATTGAAACAATAACCAATAGAGGACTTATAAGGAGTCTTACCTCTGAAATCCCTCTTTATGTGATCAATTTTATTGCACCCAAAGCATCTTTATCTGAAAGGTCTATTTTGCACATTAGGTTACTCATCTTTTTTTCCTTGGGATTGTCTTTCTTGATATTTAGAACATCCAGCTTCATCAAAACTAAATCCAATCTTATTGCTGTAACCACCTATATTTGGCCTGTTTCGACTATAGACCCTATTTTCCCTAAGTGTGATCATACCCCCAATTATGTCATGAAAATGTTACTTTGGCATAATTCAATTTAAATCAGATTTAATGTCCTGGGTGATTTTAATCACTAAATTATATTAACTACTACAACCATACAATCCAAAACAATTCAAACCAATTAAAACAAATCAAATTCAAACATGGCTATAGTATTTAACCATAAAGGAATTAAATAAAACCCCTAAATCAATTATTCACTTGCAAATGAACCCATTCCCCTAGCCTAATTAATTTAATTAAATTGGCTATAGTCCTATTAATTATTAAAAAGAAATTAATTGTTTAAATAATTAATATCCTATTTTT
>MU225858.1:336213-357428 GCA_018584345.1 Thuja plicata | reverse complement strand
CCCCATGCTAATCTAATTCTAATCCTAAATTCATCCTAACCCACCTCCTAATGTTGTCACATTCCATTAGGGAGTGATTAAGGACTCCACCCACTTGAGAAAGTCAAGGAATCTCAAGATTCCTTTCATCAAGTCCACTTTCTCAAGCCACCCTCTTACACCCTTCCCATGCTTCTTTAAGGCTCTCATTAATTCCTCATTAATGTAGATTCCTTAAGCCCATATCTCCACCATGCCTATTGAATGCCTTTGGCATTTATTGCTTTTACACACCATTAATGAGTTTTTCAACTCCATTAATGCACCTTGTCCCCCCTCTCTCTCCTCATTCTTCTATAAATAGAAGGGGTTTGTGAGCACAAATAAGCCTTCATTCTTAGAGTAAATGTTGCATTTTTATGTTGTTAGAATAAACCTAGACTCATCATATTTTAGATTTCATGTTCATGCATTATTATTTTCATGCATTTTAGAGCTAGAATGCATGTTTAGGAGATATCTTTCTTGTTTTAACTCAAATCTTTCATGCTAAGTCGTATATGTCACTGATAGTAGCATAATCTGAGGGCTATTGTGTTACTTATCATACTGTTCTTAGTTAGAAAGCAATAGGTTGATTTTAGTTGTTTTATATGCTCATATAACCATGTTTTCCACTAATGCAATGACCTATTGAAGAGTTGTGTCTCTCTTAACAGGTACAAAAATCACACACATTTCTAGCGCCCACTGTGGGGCCGATTTCTAATTTTGCATCTATTTTTCACTAATTTGTATGCACATGATTCTGTTACAGAGTCGTTTCTGGTCATTTTGGCTTGCATCCGGGATACGCCATCATACAACAGAAAATGAGGCTCACATCCAGGATTTCCCGGATCATTTTTGGTTTAGGATCACATCTGGGGAACATTCAGTCACATCTAGTAACAAAGGCTCACATACGGTATACGATATCGCATCCTATTATTTTAGGATCGCATCTGGTGGAATATTTTGTGAACTTCATTGCCTAACTACTAACGTTTGCGTGCTTGATTTTTTTGGTCTTTTCACAGCTTAACTAGTGTTTGCAGGTTACCATTAGAGGTTTTTATTGGGATTTAAATGAAGAATACTAACATGGTTTTTCAGGTTGCCCAACCCCCATCTTGACCTCTATTTTTACATGCTTTTTACACTAAATAACATTTTCTAATTTTCCACTAAACTAACTAGAGGACTATGCTCTTTTCCTTTTTAAGGAAAATCAGAAACTCACACATAAATTTATGGGTTGAAAGGAATTTGGAGATAACTGAACGAAGGAAAACAAAACTAAATTTCAATTTAGATCAGTAACTGAACAATCAAAGCACTAAATTTGTGGGTTAATTGAACAAGCACATTGTCTAAATTTTGGGAATCAGAAATTGAACAAGCTACTCATTTAACATAGTGGATTAATTGAACAAGTAAACTTTACTTTCAAGCATTTTGTTTTCCATTAAATAGGAACATCTTAAATCAAGCACAACATTACTTGAGGGAATGAACTACTTGCTTGATTATGTTTTGGGAGAAAATGACAATGATTAGGAGAGTATGCTCTTCTTCTTCAGAGGAATCATAAATCTAGACAACCTATGCTCACCAATCCTTTGTAAGCTTATTCAATAGTATAGGGCCTACCGGTTGAGGAAAAAATCTCCCAGGAACGACCCAAGTGAGGATGGTTTTTATGCCAACCCTTTCAACTCACTATAAATAATTGCTTCCTCGTAGGCCAAAGCCTCGGAAGACAAAGCCAGTTTTGTTCATAGAATTTTGACATCATTCTTTGAACATGGTTGGGTATGTGTAGAGTGGAGCCACTTGAATCTTGCTTGCAAGAATACATATACTTAAGTACTCATAGGGATATACGCCTCAATTTTGCCTTGTGCAATTCTATGGGGGATGGTTTTGAATGGATTGCCCAATAATAGACAACATTTCAACTGAAAGAATTCCTGATTCACCCCCGAAAGGGTGATAATATTTTTGCAAGGAAAAAAGTAATTGCCACAAGACACTCATCATATCGTGCCCTGACTTGCATTTGGAGTCAGCTAATACAACATCATGACTGGAGCCATTGTGTGCTTGGTGATGGCTGTATTCTGATTAGCATTTGAGTGTGTGCCTAAGTCAACGAGCAAAGATTTTCATCCTCCACCTAGAAAATAGGGATAAGATGTGTGTCTGTTTCACCCTCCTAACAATGCAAATCTATTTGATGTGCCTGAAAAATCATTAAAAAGATAACATCTTCAAACAAAAAATAAATTTCAAACCTGGGTCCATGTATTTGTTCTCATTTCACTGACAAGTCTCATAACGCAAAACTGCAATCAGACGAACTTCACGCACTTCCAAAATGGACTTTTCAAAACTGATCAAAACTGACAGAGACATTAGAAAATTGCATCCTAGATTTCCTGAATCGTATTCAATATTTAGGCTAAAATTTGGTATCCTCGCTCGCATCTAGTCAGCACATTATCGCATCTGGTATTTAAGCTCGCATTTAGGGTCGTCAGTAGATCACATCTAGTATTTCTAGGCTCACATCTAGGATAGTGGGCACTTTCAAGATATTTTCTTAGAAAGTCTCAGTTGATATGGATACCCTTTTGGCTCTTTAGTCTGTCCCTATTGTCTTTTTTGGTCTCCTTGTCGTTATATCAAAACACTTTTTCAAATGTTTACCTTACATGTCCGGTCAGTTTCTTGCAATATGTTGCAATAGGTGTGGTCTTTCCGCTTCTTAAAAAAACTTGGTTCCCAACTCACTATTAGGGAATTCTAACCCTCTGACGCTGGAATCATTTACTTCCACCAAAACTCAAACGATACTTCCACCTAGACACACTCACTTGAACGATTCAAGATACTACCTGACACTCTTGGAAAACTTTGACGAAGTTGAGACACAACTTCATGGTTAACACAAGATGCAACAAGTACACCTCTAAAGGATCGAAATTTCCTCCTAAATCACCTCACTTTCTGGGAGAAACATCTCACAGTTCCCTACTTGATCTAGACTCTCAAAAAATGGATAGAAACACTCGCGAATGGAGTGCAACTTTTGAAGAATATGACAATAGAAAAATCCAAAGCATGAAGATCTCGATGAAAATGAAGAAACCAAATTTGAATATCCACCATTTGGATCAGACAGTGAGGGGGAGATCCCTAAAGACGAGTATGATAAACTCAAACAGAGCAAGAGGTTCCACAAAATATTGGAAAGGATAATTGACGATGATAAAGAGAAATACTTCCTCCATTTGGCATCCACCGACGTAAAATTACCCCCAGATTATGATGTGGACAAACTCAAAGAAAAGGAGGTACCAACTCCTATATCCATTCTCATCAATAAACTCACTTTGATGCAAACAGAGCTCGCAACCCTCAAACAGGAGAAAGAGAAACCCAAAACAAAATACTCTTTGGACGCCATTTGTCCATTTTCTTTTGACAAGAGTATCACTATGGTTCCATTCCCTCCCAACGTGGCACAACCAAAATATGATAAGTATACGGGAGAGACCAATCCACATGACCATGTTTGATAGTTTTGTGCTCTTAGCATAGAGTACATGCATGAACCTACTTACCTCATGCGACTTTTTCCTAGAAGTCTAGGAGGTAACGCCATGGAATGGTTCTCAAAACTTACACCCAAGGTCAAAACTTTTGAGGATTTGATTCAACAATTTATTCAACATTACTCCTACAACATCCAACATGATGTAACTATGATGGATCTATGCAATAATAAGCAAAAGACCGGCGAATCATTTACACACTTCCTACAAAGATGGAGGAAGATCTTTGCACGATATTCAAGAGCTATCCCCGAATCAGAGAAGATGGAAATCTTTGTTAATAACTTGGTACCAGAATTGAACTATGCATTGCAAATGCAAGATTCCCCTAGTTTCGATAGGATGATTAAAAATGCCCTTCGTATCAAAGAAGTTATGGTCAGAAAGGGGGAGATCACTCTTCAAATTGAAAACAAACCTAACCACTCCAACTCCAAGCCTAAATGGTGGAAACAAAACAAGAATGTTGTCAACAATGGTGTAGTAGACACATCTAATGTTGGCCCTAAACCTAAGGTATTCAATCTCACTAATAGTATGCAAGCAAGCAAGGATGCCAAGGTAACAACTCCCATACCCAAAGAAAACAATGATAATATCAAGGGATGAACATGGACTTCAAAATCTCAAAGAATATTCACTCCTCTGGGAGAGCCTCTAGAGACTATTTTGAAGACACTTCTGGACAACAATGTTCTTACTATCCAAGATTCCAAACCATGGGAACCAATGGTCAAACCAAGGTGGTGGGATGATAACTCCTACTGTGTATTTCACAAACACAAAGGACACAAGACTAATAATTTACTTAAGCTTAAACATGTTATTCAAGACCTCATTGAAGGAGGTGAGATCAAAGTGGACGAACACACTACCAATGAAGATCATAAAAGATTCAATAAACCATTCCCTAATTATGACAAAGGGGAAACATCTAAAGGGAAAGGTAATGAAGTCAACTACACCTTTTCCAATAATGACAATGTGACCAATATGCTAGACATTAAAACTGAATCAATTAATGTGGTCACAATTAAAGGTGTTTCATTCCACTCGAATGCAGTGACACAGAGCCAAGCATAGGTCATGATAAAAGGACCCAATTCTTCCCCAAGACCAGCATCAATGCCCAAGGTTCCTATTATTACTATTCCTAAACCAGCAGCAAAATACGTAGTTACTATTCCTGGAGAAAAGTATGACTTGGTAGACCAATTGCAATGAACCTCTGCCCAAATTTCCATTTTTGAGTTGCTCAAAATATCCACAGTACATAGGGAAATCCTAGAACAAGCTCTACATGCTGCTAACATCTCAAAAGATATTGATATAGACAAATTCCAAGCGATGGTCAATCACATCTCAGCGCCACATTACCTCTCCTTTTCTGAAGAGGATGATAAGTCATTGACCTATCCACATAATAAACCCCTCCATATTGAAGTCCTCATTCATAAATCCCATGTTAGATGTGTGTTGATAGATGGAGGCGTAGGATTGAATATTTGTACACTTAATCTGATCAAGAAACTGGGTCTTTCAAAATAGACCATTGACTCTAGAAGCAAAATAACTATCAAAGCTTATGATGAGGAAGAAATATCCTCTAAAGTTCTTATTGTTCTACCCATCCAAGTTGGATCTACCCCTGGCCTACAATATCCTGTTGGGGAGACCATGGATTCATGAAATGCAAGTTGTGCCATCTACTTACCACCAATGTATCAAGTTCCCACATAATGGGGTGGAAGTGACAATTCCAGTGGATGCTAACTATACTTTTAATAATATCAAATTAGTTAGTATGATTCCACATAACAAGGAAGCTATGGATGAGATTGCTCCTGAAACTACCAAGGACATGGTTATGAAGATTTTTAGCAAAACCTTAAAACTTGAAGAAACAGGTATGGGAGAATACAAACTGGACCTGACTCTGTCACTGACAAAACTTCCGGTGTCACCAAGATCCTATGGAAAACCTTCCTCTACATTCAAACCTACTGCATCCAAGGATCTAGAAATACACAAAGCAAATGGCATGGTGAAGGCATCCACATCTTCTTTAGATAACACAGAAGAACATGCAGTCTTGGACTGGCTTTACAAAAGAGAACCAACAAAAGCTAAGGTCAAACATGTAGAGATATCCCCAGGACAATATGGAAAGGGATATGATTTACTCAAAAAGATGGGATACAAAGGAAAAGGACCTCTAAACAACACAAGAAGAGGACTTATTGAGCCTATACCCATGGAGTTCCAGAATACCAGAGACAAAATAGGGTTGGGTTTTAATACTAAAACTGACAAACCAGCTTCGAAATATAGTCCAGCTTCTGACAAAGGGAGTGATGAAATAGATGAGCTAGAGCAGTGGTCCTATGAAAGGTTATTACATGTTGCTACAAAGAATCCCAACTATCAAGGAGAGCGCTATGTACCCAGCTTTCAGGTACCACAAGATCTTCACACCCCTTTGTTAGCACCACCTCACATTCAAGAGGTAGGAGACTGAATAATAGATGATTCAGAGATACCATTGATAGCGACAGCTATAGAAAGCATACCTTGACGATATGATTTACATCCTAATTGGGGGTAGTTGGTCACAATTTCACATGTTCTTGATCTACCACACTTTGATCCATAGATAGCTAACCAAGTACACCAGATAACTATTATTGAATACTTAAACCGGTTTGATGATGAAATAAATGACTCTTATGATTATGAATGGGATGAGCTATCTATCTTCACAGAAGACATTGGAATAGGGTGATCCCACAATAGTGGGTTACACTTTTTCGGAGGAAGAAATTCCTCATGAATCCGCGAGGTGGGAGGATTTAGTCAGGTACTTTCGATAGAAAGTACCTGATTGTTTCGATCGAAACATTCATAGTTTCGATTGAAACTATCTTTTTTGCTTAGTTTCAATCGAAACTAACCTAGTTTCGATCGAAACTAAGTTAGTTTTGATCGAAACTAAGCCAGTAAAGATTTTAGTGGGATTTTGACCAATACGCATGTTAAACTAAGAAAGTAATTTTGATAGAAAGTACTTTCGATTGAAACTAATTAGTTTCTATCGAAAGTACTTTCTATCGAAACCCCCAAAATTGAGGCTATTTGCAAAGCCTAGCAAAAATCTGTAGTTTTCATGGCTTTGGGGCTCAAGCGCGGGGCTCAAATGGAAGAATAGGGACACCTCCTTTTGCATCACACAAGTACTCTGAACGAGCTTTCTAACGAATATAGATTTGAAAATTTTTGAATTAATTAGGTCTATGTATTTTTACGTGCATTAGATGTAGGTTTTTCATCCAATATACACTTCCAAGTTTGACGTTCAATGAAAAATAGAAGAAAAGAGAAAAAAAAATTTGAAAAATAGCAGTGCCCTCCGGCTTTGAGTCTTCTTTCTATCAAAAAAAAAAAAATTGAATTTCGATAAATACACAACAAGTTATCAGCTACGCAGTCAACGTATGTCACAATTACAGTTTACTCTACTTCAAATGTTCATAAAATATGAAATAATCATGATAATGTTGTCAAACCAATTGTATGCCCTCTGTATGGATGTTAGAAAACCAAATTTGAAAGAAGCGCATTGATATCTATTTTAGAAAAAAAGTTATGTTGTACGAAGTCATTGTACCTTTTTGAAAATGACATTTTCAGCAACATAGCAGTTTTAGTGGGAGAAAAAAAAAACCATTAAAATCAATTAAAAAAAAAATAAAAAAAAAATATTTAGAATCTAGATAGAAAATTCTAAAAGACTCTAGTTTACTTCATCTTTCGATTTCAAACAGTTTAACAACAATATGCATCCGAATGTAAAATTTTTTCTCAAAATGTAGACTTCAATGTCCGTTTAGGCAAAAAAGTGTAACCCACTATTGTGGTATCACCCAATAGATACAATTCACATGTTTGTGGCTCCCTCAGCTCCTCGTGAATAGTCTAACACTACTCCCAGTGACACTGATAATCCTAAAGCAGAGGAAGAGTTCATTCTCCCCGTCATTGATGGAGAGACTGGTGCTTTCCTAAGTCTAGAAGAAGTTCAAAGGCAATAAGAAAGAAGCCTCCTTTTATAGAGAGATGAAGATGATAGTTCCACTGACGAGTCACTAGATTTTGGTCTGCATATAACTGACAATGACCCTTTTTATGACGATCTCACTCTTATTAATCTAAACATTGAAGAAACTAACTTAACAGGACATGTCATGTCAGTTAATGGTCTTGATACTAATGCGATGCTATCTTTCCTAGAGTCTAATTCCTTGTCTTTGATACACCCAGACCTCATTGATTGGACTAGTACAAACCCTACTCCTATTCTCAACTTTCCCAATGACTACACCTTGGCCTGCTACTCAATGCTTGTGAACCTTACCCTTCTTCCACCAATGCAAGGAGCGAGAACATGTCACAGGAGGATATCAGGTTTCTCAGTCAACAATTGAAAAATAAAAAGAAAAAGGGAACTGACGATGAAAACCATGTTGTGGCAGTGTTAGATCCTAAAATAGTAAAAATAAATGACGTATCTAATGGTGAAAACCTCTCAGAGGCGCCAAAGGATGAGATTCTTGATATACTCCTTGAGCACTTTCAGGAAAGGTCTTTAGTTCTGATAGAACCAACACAGCCAGTTAATTTGGGCACAATTGAAGATCCTCAAATAGTACACCCTACACAATCTTTGTCAGAAGAAGAGAAGACACAGTTCACAGAGTTCCCGAGGGAAAAGAAGATCAACTTTGCATGGTCTTATATGGATATGCCTAGACTAGATCCTAATCTAATTATGCACCACTTATCTATAGCTCCCAAGATCAAGCCCGTGAAACAAAAAATTAGAAAGATGCATCCTCATGTTGCATTGCTAGTAAAAGCAGAGCTAGAGACATTGTTGAAAGATGGATTTATCAGAGTCATTGCCTACGTGGGATGGATCTCTAATGTGGTCCCAGTGTCTAAATCTAATATATCTATCAAGATATGTACGAAATTCAGAGACTTAAACAAAGCATGTCCGAAGGATGAATTCCCGCTACCTAAAATTGACATGATCATCGATCTCACAGCAAGCTACCAAATGTATTCCTTAATGGATGGTTTCTCAGGCTATAATCAAATCAGAGTTGCCCCTAAGGATCAAGAGAAAACTGCATTTACATGCACATGGGGCACCTTTTGCTGGAACATCATGCCTTTTGGGTTAAAGAATGCTGGTGCAACATATCAAAGAGCAATGAATACTATATTCCATGATATGATGCATAAAAACATGGAGGATTACATGGATAACACCTTAGCTAAATCCAAAGAAAGGAGCACTCACATTGCTGACTTAAGAAAGATATTGGATCGAATGGAACAGTTTCAACTTAGACTCAATCCAAAGAAATGTGTCTTTGGAGTCCAATCAGGAAAGCTCATAGGGTTTATAGTTTTAGTGAAGGGAATTGAGGTAGATCCTGCAAAGGTCAAGGCTATTCTAGAGATTAATCCTCCACGCAACATCAGTCAAATGAAGACATTGCAAGGGAGACTTCAATCAATCAGGAGATTCATGTCACAACTTGCCGACAGGACACAACCCTTTACCCAATTACTACATAAAGGGGTCACCTTCAAGTGGGATGAGCACTGTGAAGCCAACTTCAGAGAACTAAAAGGGTACCTGACTACTCCTCCTATTCTCATGGCGCCTATCCATGGAAGGCCATTACTCCTATATATTTCAGCTACAACTACATCATTAGGAGTATTATTAGCACAAGAGGATGAAACAAAGAAAGAAAGAGCTATCTACTACATTAGTAGAACACTAGTCTCCTATGAGCTCAATTACAACATTATTGAAAAAGCATGCTTAGTAGTCATCTTCACATCATAGAAATTGAGACACTACATGCTCTCTCATACAGTGAGGCTCATTGCTAAGATCGATCCTCTGAAGTACCTTTTGAGAAAAATAGTGTTAACAGGACGTCTGGCAAAGTGGGTCCTCATTCTAAGTGAATTTGACATTGAGTATGTAGACAGGAGGGCTATAAAAGGACAAGTCCTTGCAGATCAACTAGCTGATTCACCGCTTCAAGATGACGAACCTTTAAGGATTGAATTCCCCGATGAGACCATTATGCATCTAACTGAGTATCCATGGAAGATGTACTTTGATGGTTCTTTCATGCAAAAAGGCTCCAGGGAAGGAGTTCTATTCATAACTCCTCAAGGCTACAAGATACCCAAGTCTTATAAATTAATGTTCCCATGCACGAATAAAATTTCAGAATATGAGGCACTGGTCGACGGTCTTAAGCTCGCCATGGAGTGGAAGAATGTAGAGTTACACATGTATGGTGACTCCTAGCTCATCATTAATCAAGTTAATGGAGACTACTAGATAAAAGATGAAAATTTGACACCCTACAAGCAATTGGTTGATGACCTCAAGAAGTACTTCATCTTCATCACATTCCAGCAGATACCCAGAATGAAGAACAAAGCTGCAGATGCTATGGCTACATTGGCGTCCATGTTACAACTGGAGGAATATCAATTCTTCTATGACTTCTTGGTGGGAGAACTATCCTATCCTGCCTTTGATACCCCTGAATACCAAGTAATATGTGCTTTAAACACCCCAGACCAATCTCAATATGCCAATATCATTGCCTATCTCACTGAACAAACTATTCCTAACAATCTATCCAGAAATGAGAAAAGAGCCTTGATTAGGATAGCATCACATTATGTCCTCATAACTAATAACTTATATCAACGAGGTCTTGATGGTACGCTTCTTAGATGTTTAGAACTCAAAGAGTCCGATCACATGTTAAAAGAATTCCATGAAAGTGTATGTGGATCACACTCAAACGGCTTTTCATTGGCTAAAAAACTTCTCAGAGTAGGCTATTACTGGCCTACCATGGAAAAAGATGCTATTCGGTTTTCCAAGACATGTCATAAATGTCAGACACATGGAAATCTTATCCATGCTCCTGTGAGAGAACTTATACCTTTTGTAACACATTGGCCATTTCAGCAATGGGCCTTTGACTTGGTTGGACAAATATATTTGAATTCTTCAAATGGACACAAGTTCATCATTACGACCATTGAGTATTTCATGAAGTGGGTTGAGGCCGTGCCGCTAATCAAAGCCACTGAAAAATAGGTGGCTATGTTCATTCTGAACTACATTATCTGTAGATATTGGATACCCTCTTCAATTGTAACAGACAATGGGGGCCGATTTAAAAATCAAGACATTGATGACCTTTGTGAACAGTTCCACATCACTCAACACTGTTCCTCAATCTATTATCCTCAAGGTAATGGATAGGATGAGGCATCTAATAAGAATATTCTCAAAATCCTACACCGAACTGTAAGTAAGTCTGGTAGAGACTGACATCTACAACTGAATCCGGCACTATGGGCCTAGAGAACAAGTATCAGAACACCAACTAGAGGCACGCAATTCGCTCTAGTCTATGGTGCTGAAGTAGTACTACCTATTGAGGTTGAAATCCCATCTTTGCAGATATCTTTACAAGGTCTTGTTACTGATGAGAAGTACATTGTAGATAGGGTGAATTATTTAGACCTACTAGATGAGCATAGACAACATGCATTTGATCATCTGAAGGTGTACCAAGCACGTATGTCCAAAGGCTACAACAAGAAGGTTAAACCACAAAAATTTGAAGTGGGGGATCTCGTCTTAAAGGAGAATCCTAAGAACCAGCCCAACAGAGAATAGAGAGGAAAATTTGAACCTAACTGGCTGGGACCTTATGTTATCACTACTACTTTTGGGACCGGAGCTTATCAACTAGCTACACCTGAGGGAGACGTTCTTCTAGATCCTATCAATACTCTACATCTGAAGCGGTTCTACGCTTGATGTTCGGCTAGCAGAGCCTGTATAGTGAAATAGTTCTCAGAAAAACCAAAAAAATTCATAAATTGATCCTGAAGAAATCCAAAAATAGTAGAAAAAGTCCTAAAAAAAAGGTATCTTTGGTGAAAACCTGGTAAACAGGCGCCTTGATACTCCAAAAACATTCAAAAAAGAAAAAATAACAAAAAAATTGAAAAAGAGAAAAATGCCTTGATGACAACCTGGTAAAACATGCATCCTAGTAGAAAAAAGAAAGAAAATATCTTGCCAAGTGGTGAAAACCTGGCAATCAGGTGTCACTTGTGTTCTGCACTCCATCTATCAATGCATTTCTGATACTAGGCCTTCACAATTTCCCCTATGCTAAAACGCTGACTTCGGTTCCTAAATAAACAATCTTATCCTCGCTTGGGATTTGTTTGTATTTTTGGCTTAGGGTCAAGTCATTCTACACTGGGGGGCATCTTTGCCAGTCTGATAGGTTGCATCTACTAGGTCGTCATAGGCTAGTTTGTCTTGTGATACGATACTTCAATAATACTTGATGTTTTCACCAAACTGTCACTTTCACGAAGCAAGCATTACACTTGGTGGTACCCTAAATTTTGATAATTTAGAAGTTCCAATCCATTAGCAAGAAGCATGTTTCTCCATACTAAAAAATATCAAAGGAAGGAAGCTTTATGACACAAATAAATAGAACTAACTAATCGAAGCCTGAAAAAAATGCTGGAATTTAGACCTGCTACAAAGATGATTTTGATAGAGGATAAAGATGGTCGAATTTTAAAAATCTAAAAATGACCTAGTTTGGGAAATCAAATTTTCTATCTCCAGCAGAAATATTAGTTTTTCACGAGGTGTTTTGGATTTTTGACCAAAGCCAAATCCGAAAGTTAGGTAGTTATTTTTTAGTTAGTTTATTGTTTTTCCAAAATAATTTGTAATGAGAGTTGTCTTTTCACCCTAAAGAGGTGTGAAAGCCACTCAAACACATATATATACATAATGTAAAATGTAAAGAGAAGGGAATAAAATAATATAATTTCACATATTTGGATAGTTTTGGATCAACAACTATAACATGGACCTCGATGTACTATTTCTTTAAAATCAATAAAGATAAGTGTTTTTTCTTCATATATGCAATTGTTTCATTAATCATTTTACAATTAGTCCCTCGAATAAACCAATATAAATTCTTCAAAGTGATATTTTGATGTGCATGCTTCTTGATTTGATTCAATATAGTCTATATTTTCAATTGGTTTTCTCATTTTGCATGGTTAAATTCTGTTGATTGAGGCCTCAGCCAATTGGGTTGTCATCTGAGAAGTATTACCCTTTTGAAATATCTATGAATTTGTTTTAGGTTGCATGTACATTCCATAACACCTTTGAAGTGATAAGTTTTCTTGTAAAACTGTCTCTGAGGTTGAACATAAGATTGGAATGATAGTGACTCTATTACCCATGTTTGATTAAGGCACTGGTCTTTCTTTCTTATTTGGATTATAGTTATTTAGTTCATTGCTTATAGTTTTGTGATAGTTGTTCATATCAAATTACATACACATTTACTAAACATTCTTTCAATTACTTAAAGTATTTCAATTTATAGTTCATGATATATTGCTTTCAGTTAGATTTATTTCAAGTGCCTTGCCATACTAGAGAGAGAAGGTTGAAGTGTTCCTTATCTGCTATAAAAATCCTTGTAATGTGAAGGATAAGTCAAGGTATAGGCCTACCAGCCTTGGTTTTACAGAGCCAAAATTGCAGAAGTTCCAACCTTGCCTTGGTTGTGACTTGTTAGTTGGCCAAATCACTTGGGTTTCCAAGCATTGGATTGAAAATTCCATAGGAAATCCAATCTGCCAATTTGAGCACCAAAAAATTGGTGACTCTACTGGGGATTTGTTCAAAAGAACATTTTTTGATTTTACCTAGAAGCTCTGGTGATATATTTAATACTCTACTGGGAGAAAACAACTCAGAAGATAGTAAGTATTTTCCTTCTGATAAGAAGGGGACGACTCTATTGAACAAAGCATTTTAGTTAGTGACTTTACTGAGGGAGAAGACTCAGAAGGAGACGGTGGATTGTTTTTTCAAATGTATCCATCATTTCGAAGAAAGCCTTTTATTCCAGATGGTATCAGGCCATTGGATCTTAGGAGATTTCAATGCATCCCAAATAAGTTATCTCCTAAAATTTCAAAACTTCTACCAAAGTTCTATGGAGAATGGGATGAATCGACACTACAACACTTGGATGCATTTTATATATTCATAGAAGATTATGAGGTTTCTATAGAGGATCAGGTGATGAGGCTATTTTTCAGAACATTAAAAGATAATACCAGACAAGTATATGAATCACTACCCACACAATCCATCTCATCATGGAGACAGTTTGAGAAATGGTTTCTTGATATGTTTCATGATGCCAATGGTAAATAAGAAAACATGTGTTATGAAAAAGACATGTGCTATGAACAGGAAAGAGAGACAAATTATATTTTGGAGGAAGAATCTTACATGTCCCCTTTGGATACATTCTCTAGTTTGGAAAGATATAAAGGTGAACCTGCACTACATTTGTTCATGGGAATGATAAAGATCTATCAGGAAATACCTTCAGATATCAGGCCTCTAGGAAGGAAATTAATGCATAAAATTTATAAGTTAGGAATCTACCATGATTCTCAACTAGTAGCTTTTCTTGAGAAAATATGTGAAGTATTGAGGGAAGAAAAGAATGATGACATAGAGGAAGAAAATTCAAACCAGATTGAAGTAGAATCTGTACGTAGTGAGATTTGCATGGAAATAGGTATCAATGACCATGATGATGAGAAAAAATATCTTCTCAGTACAAAAGAAATCTCATATTTACTAGACATGGAATATCAAAAACATGTTGAGAAGAGTGGTCAAATTTTTTTCTCAATGCACCATGATAAGCAAGTTGATGGATCAGTACATACTCAGGGAGTACTCGATGAGAAAGATGATAAATTTCAAGAATCAAATAATGCAAATGAAATAGAACAACATAAAACATATGAACATGAAGAAGTTTCAGATGAAATCTCTTATGGAGATATGCCCGAGTTCTCTATATCCTTGAATCCATTATTTGAAGAATATTTTATATGCAATCAAGTCCATCAACATCATGATAAAGATAGTGAGCCTAGTGATCATTTTGAAGATGATGAAACTCAAAATATGTATGGGGAAGTGTATTCAGAAAGTGAGACATGCATTATTTCATCCTATGAGCATAAGTTGTATCAAACATGTGAAGATGAGATGGAATCAAACAAACATAATGAGGAGAATGTGTTGAAGATTAGTTCTGAAAATTATCTGAGTATCCTATCTGATCAAATTATTGATAAGAAGGAAGTTCCTGAATGTGAGTTATCACCAAATTCTTTTTGTGAAAAGAAACAACATCTTGAGTATAGTGAAGTTTGTGTATGTAAAGGCATCCAAGCAGAAGATCTTAATCTAGTTACTTGTAGGGTTGATCAAATACATGGGGATCTTCTATTTAGCAAGGACTATAGTGAACCTATTGACTTTTCTAATGTTAAAAAAAATTCAAAGCATGTTAATAAAGAAATGAATTTTGTCCATGAGAGTGGTGGCATCGTATTCGAGAGATCCAAAGTATTACATGATCAAAATTATGTGTTCGATAGAGGAAAGAAGCATTGTTCATTTTTTGGGGGCCTGGGGCCACCCAATTGAATGTTCCTATGAAATTTATTCATGATCCTATTGGTATAAAGATAAATCTTAAATATGAGAACCAAATCACTTTGCATTAGATTAAGTGTGGATACTTGGTCTGCTTCTCCAAAGATAGCTGGAATATCGCTATGCTCACAGGGAGCATACATCCCCAGAAAGAGCCATTGGTGGTACCCTAAATTTTGATAATTTAGAAGTCCCAATCCATTAGCAAGAAGCATGTTTCTCCATACTAAAAAATATCAAAGGAAGGAAGCTTTATGAAACAAAAAAATAGAACTAACTAATCAAAGCCTTCAAAAAATGCTGGAATTTAGACCTGCTACAAAGATGATTTTGATAGAGGATAAAGATGGTCAAATTTTAAAAATCTAAAAATGACCCAGTTTGGGAAATCAAATTTTCTATCTCCAACAAAAATATTAGTTTTTCACGAGGTGTTTTGGATTTTTTACCAAAGCCAAATCCGAAAGTTAGGTAGTTATTTTTTAGTTAGTTTATTGTTTTTCCAAAATAATTTATAATGAGAGTTGTGTCTTTTCACCCTAAAGAGGTGTGAAAGCCACTCAAACACATATATATATACATAATGTAAAATGTAAAGAGAAGGGAATAAAATAATATAATTTCACATATTTGGATAGTTTTGGATCAACAACTATAACATGGACTTGGATGTACTATTTCTTTAAAATCAATAAAGATAAGTCTTTTTTCTTGATATATGCAATTGTTTCATTAATCATTTTACAATTAGTCCCTTGGATAAACCAATAGAAATTATTCAAAGTGATAGTTTGATGTGCATGCTTCTTGATTTGATTCAATATAGTCTATATTTTCAATTGGTTTTCTCATTTTGCATGGTTAAATTCTATTGATTGAGGCCTCAGTCAATTGGGCTGTCATCTGAGAAGTATTACCCTTTTGAAATATCTATGAATTTGTTTTAGGTTGCATGTACATTCCATAACACCTTTGAAGTGATAAGTTTTCTTGTAAAACTGTCTCTGAGGTTGAACATAAGATTGGAATGATAATGACTCTATTGCCCATGTTTGATTAAGGCACTGGTCTTTCTTGCTTATTTGGATTATATTTATTTAGTTCATTGCTTATAGTTTTGTGATATTTGTTCATTTCAAATTACATACACATTTACTAAACATTCTTTCAATTACTTAAAGTATTTCAATTTATAGTTCATGATATATTGCTTTCAGTTAGATTTCTTTCAAGTGCCTTTCCATACTAGAGAGATTGGTTCAAGTGTTACTTATCTGCAATAAAAATCCTTGTAACTTGAAGGATAAGTCAAGGTATAGGCCTACCAGCCTTGGTTTTGCAGAGTCAAAATTGCAAAAGTTCCAACCTTGCCTTGGTTGTGACTTGTTAGTTGGCCAAATCACTTGGGTTTCCAAGCATTGGATTGGAAAGTCCATAGGAAATCCAATCTGTTGATTTGAGCACCAACAACACTAACATGAATGATGTTCCTATGACCTACATTGGATTGCAAATAAGAAGAAAGTTATATACAGATATGGGACACCTATTTGCTTGAATTCTGACTTTTTGATTGTTGAATCTCTACTGCGCTTGAAAAATGAATCAATAGTATTTCTTAATACTACCTAAACATAGTTTGATCTTGGTTTGATTATAACTCTTTCATGTCCTAATGTTTTTTTCACTGGGGGCATCTAAGCAGTTATGAATTTTATTTGATTAATTCACAATTGATAATTGTTATGTCTTCCGAGTTACTCCATGACGTCTACACAAAGACAAAGAGTTGCAAGGATGGGGCAATAACATTTTCTTGATTTTCTGCGTATGGTGATTGTTCCAAATGATCCTATAAATTTAACCTAACTTAGATGTTTATGATAAGATTTGCCACTATGGGTGGATAGCCGCATATATCTCGATCTTTGTTATGTGTAAACTACGGCAAGGTTGAAACAATTTCCTTGTCTATTTTCTGAAATCAGATTCTCACTAAGGTATACAAAGCATAATGTACCCAAGGACATGAATTTTCAAGGACATTGCGGGTCCAATATCTTTCCTTACATAGAAACTCATATATTAAAAGGAAGGTGACTATCTTGTCATCCCGGCTTCTATGCCTTGATGCCTAAGTCTATTTCTGATATTCCAATAAAAAATAGTATTCATACTTTCATAATATCAGTGGGTATTAGTGATGGTTGTACTATCAGGTGGTATCCATTCTGAAAAGTGCCCAATAATGATAAAAGGCTACAATATCTACAAATCAGTGACAAGTCCTAAGAGTCTGCATATAGCTACATTTAAAGATTACCTGATGCATTTGTAAAAGAAGTAAAAGCATAGGGAAATTTGTGCTCAAAAATGATTTATATTTTCTTCTTCTAAATCCAAGTTAAAATTACATCCATTTGCTATAACTAATATTTATGTCATTACACATCAATAGCATACATTTTGCATTCATAAAATGAAATAGAAAGAAAATAGAAAAATAAAGCATTTATGCATTACATTTCATTTTACATCCTAAGTGCATCCATACATTTTAAAATTGCATAAGAAAAAAATTAAAAACATACATTTGCATATTCACATAGTATCATTTGAAACATATTTATATCAGTGATAAATTAAAAACACATAAATGATGTCATCATCTAAGTCTAACTCATCAAGAGACCAAGATATCATCACATGTGCAAATAAATCTATCAAAGAAAGAAGCAATCATAAAACATGTCAGAATCAGGAACAGTTGCATCTAATATATATCTCAAAACATGATACAAAGATCAAAATATGACACAAGCCTACATAAAGAGTATCAGCATGTCAGAGGATTAGAAAGAATCAGATATATGTGTGTGTGTGTGTGTGTGTGTGTGATACAAAAGAAAGATCTCAGTAGGATCCAGATATACAATATACATATGTAAACAAAATACAGCATCAGCTTTGGCTCCCCCCTCTCCCTGATCTGGAGGAGGAGGAGGTGGTACAAATGGAGGAGGAGGAGGCATAGCCCACTCTTACTGCTAAGACAACCATGAAAAAGACACTGCTTTCTTTGCCTCTGACACCACTGCATGATAAAGAGCATAATAATAAGTGGCTCTCTGGCCCTGGTGAACAATAGTTTGAGCCTGTATATCTCGCTCTGTCCTGAGTCTCTTCATCTGTCTATCCCTATCTGCGAGAAATGCATCTGATATAACAATCCTTGACTCCGCTGTAGTGAGCCTACCCTCTAGAGCTATGATTTGTTCCCTCATCTGCTCTCTCTCCTGCTCACACTGAGAAAGTGAGTCTCTGTCTCTGCCAGAACCCCTATCCCAAAGGCCTACCCTGAGATCTATCATGTGATTTGTTAGGCTGTCTCTACTACTAATGTCTCTACTACCTCTACTGATCTCCTATCAATAATGACCCTGGATCTATCTTAGGAGAAACAAATCTTAATTGGGTATGCTGACCCTCTCCACTCCCACTGGAAACATCTATGTGGCCACCCACAGCACCACCACCCCTATCATCTCCACCATGCCTATTGAATGCCTTTGGCATTTATTGCTCTTACACACCATTAATGAGTTTTTCAACTCCATTAATGCACCTTGTCCCCCCTCTCTCTCCTCATTCTTCTATAAATAGAAGGGGTTTTTGAGCACAAATAAGCCTTCATTTTTAGAGTAAATACCCGATGTGACACAAGTTTGATGGGGTGCGATCTGAAATCCCGGATGCGACCTAGAATTCAATGGGCTATTAAAGATATAAAAATGCATAAAACTCAAATTTGTGAAATTCACGAGGTAGTTTTACGAGCACTTACCGGAGGTGGGTAGTCAGCCAGGTGTTGGTGTCGACAAATCATCTCGAAATGATGCTTCCTAACAGGGACCACCATCTTCTCTACAGAGCTCTCAAATTTACTATAGATAAAAGTGAAAATGAATAGTAAAATGGTAATTTTTGAGGCTTATATTGGTCTTTTGAGCTATTTAGGAGTTCCAGAACTCCTCCCAGGAAAATGAAATTTTATTTTTGTTCTCTTTTTAATAAATTGGGAACCAAATCGAAGGTGCCTAAGGTATTTTTTGCATCATAGTACCATTTTTGCGACAACTCCAAAAAATGCAGATTTGCTCCATTTGTTTCAAAATCCATCCAAATTGCACATTTTATCATAAATCTTGGTCTGACATCATTTTATCAATCTCACCACTCACATTTTTACATGATTAACTTGGTATACCGTGTGTTTATTCTTAAACACACTCTCTTCTTCACTTCTTCTACTCCATTCTTTCTTTCCCTAACCGCTTCCTGCAAGTGATATGTTCTTTCAACTGAGGGATTTTATTCTTTTCCTTCAATTTCATTCTTGAGGGGGAATTATCACACTATCATTAATTAAATTTTTTCTCAAAACAACATTAAAATGACTTCGTTATCAAACAAACTAGGGGCATGACAATTTCCTTGACTAAGTCAGAACTGTTGGATAGAAAGCTTTGGTTCTCATAAGCTGGATATCTTGTGTTTCCTCATTTTAAAAGTTTCTTACTAAGCTCCCTGCAGCTTCATACTGGCTTTTGGACGACAACCAATTTCAGAATCAGTATTATAAATCTTTGGACTATAACCAAGTTCAAAATTGGTATCTTTAAAAACATTTTATTGACCTTTGGACGACAACCAAGTTCAAAGTCAATTCTATTAGTTTAGTTCGATCAAGTGTGAGACTGATCTCATCAAGCATTTTATTCGATCATGAGCGAAATTATCAATCTTTCTGAAGTCAAAATCAAAAACTTTCTTTGAATCAATGCACTAATCACACATTAATTCAAAGAGGGTCAAATGTAACCACCTAGATTTGGTCTGTTCTGACTATAGACCCTATTTTTCCTAAGTGTGATCATACCCCCAATTATGTCATGAAAATGTTACTTTGGCATAATTCATTTAAATCAGATTTAATGTCCTAGGTGATTTTTATCACTAAATTATATTAACTACTACATCCATACAATCCAAATCAATTCAAACCAATTAAAACAAATCAAATTCAAACATGGCTATAGTATTTAATCATAAAAGAATTAAATAAAACCCCTAAATCAATTATTCACTTGCAAATGAACCCATTCCCCTAGCCTAATTAATTTAATTAAATTGGCTATAGTCCTATTAATTATTAAAAAGCAATTAATTATTTAAATAGTTAATATCCTATTTTTGAATGAATTAAATAATTTTAATTCATTTCATTAATATTCCTCTAAACCCCTAACCTAACCCACTTCAACCACTTTGACCCTGGGTTCAAACCTATCCCAACCCATTCACCCCATGCTAATCTAATTTTAATCCTAAATTCATCCTAACCCACCTCCTAATGTTGTCACATTCCATTAGGGAGTGATTAAGGACTCCACCCACTTGAGAAAGTCAAAGAATCTCAAGATTCCTTTCCTCAAGTCCACTTTCTCAAGCCACCCTCTTACACCCTTCCCATGCTTCTTTAAGGCTCTCATTAATGCCTCATTAATGTAGATTCCTTAAGCCCATATCTCCACCATGCCTATTGAATGTCTTTGGCATTTATTGCTCTTACACACCATTAATGAGTTTTTCAACTCCATTAATGCACCTTGTCCCCCCTCTCTCTCCTCATTCTTCTATAAATAGAATGGGTTTTGAGCACAAATAAGCCTTCATTTTTAGAGTAAATATTGTTAGAGTAATAGTCTATCGGGTTATTAATTAAATCATTATGATCTAATTACTAACTCACCTATTCACTCTAGTTTTCTTTAGCTAACCTTAGGGTTTCCCTTTTAGGGTTTCGTGAT
>MU225858.1:300103-336163 GCA_018584345.1 Thuja plicata | reverse complement strand
GTAATAGTCTATCGGGTTATTAATTAAATCATTATGATCTAATTACTAACTCACCTATTCACTCTAGTTTTCTTTAGCTAACCTTAGGGTTTCCCTTTTAGGGTTTCGTGATTCCTTTATAAGGATTTACTTCTTTTGTTTTATTAAGGAGATTGTATTTTGTATTCATTATTGTTGATAATAGAAGTTTATTCTTTCAACATGAATATCATGTCTCTGGCTTTTTGGCCACCATAGCTTCTTCTCTCTTCTGTCTTTTCTTCTACTTTGTGACAGGTTTGCGTGCAGGTGTTCTTGGGAGAATAGGGCATTTCCTATTTCTAACATGGTATCAGAGCCATCCTGCAGCTGGCTGTTCATTTTTTTGTTGAAGCAAGCGAGGGTTTGAAGTTCTCTAGTCTTTTCTAGTATTTTTTATTGGTTCTGGGGGGGTCTTTATTTTTTGGAGCACCTTGGACCAAAACTGACCTCACAGTTGCGTTCGAAAGGCCTAGAAACCCTAGAATCCATATAAAGCATGTCTGATTTGGACACTGGAGCGTCTGGGAAAAATTTCTTGGCCTTCTAGGGTCGTACAGGCACAATTTTCGAGGAAAAAAACATTATTTTTATGTTTTTTTTGGCAATTTTGGTGTTTTTCTGGGTACGCCACCCACGCGCCACCTGAAACCTTCCCACCACCGGCCTGCCCCTCCAGGCCCCCACCGTCACCGGCCCCGCCGTCGCCAGCCCCTGCGCTCCCCGGCCCACACCGCTCAGCAGCCCCCGCCGCCCGGCCTCCACCGCGCTCAGCGGCCCTTGCCGCCTGGCCTCCGCCACCCTCCATGGACCCCACCACTTCGGCCTGCTGCCACTGGCCCCCTTCTCCTCTCCGCCCCCACGTCGCTCTTCTTCCGGCTGCACGCCGCTCGGGATTCGCCCGACGATTTATTTTAAACCTACGGGCCCTTTTCGCTAGCACCTGGTCATATGCCAGACCAGGGGCTTCGGCCCAGTCCCCTGCACATGCCATGCACCCAGGGTGCCTATTTTTTAGCCCCTAGGGCTTAAAACTAGGCCTTTAGAGCATTTTTGAGCCCTTATCACCTTTTTTGCTCTATCTGGAGCATACAGAGGCCTTTTTTGGACTTCATTATATCGTCGGAAAGCTCTTTCCGACTATGGTGATTATGATTTTTGAATCTGTTGTTTTGACAGTATTTTTTGCTGTTGAAGTTTGATGTTTTTTTTTGCCTTTCGGGAGCCATATCTTGCTCATCCGGAATCCTTTTTTGGCAAACCAGATATCGTCAGAAAGCTGGTTCAGTGAACTATTCAGTTGCAGGGGTATTTTCTAGATTCTGCTCCAGGTTATCTCTCCTTTGAGTTTGGTAATTTTTTCACTCTGGCAGACTACTTGGGTTCTACAAGTCCTGGGATCTCCTCTTCTAATTTTCTGGCTCACTCTTCTTTCTGACTTCTGAGCTTGTTGTATCTCCACTGTTGCATCTTTTTTCTGTAAATGCACTGTGATAAAGTGCCTACTTCTGCATTTCTGGAATCTTGTACACCTTGTGTGTTGTACCCGCACTCTTATAAATTGCCATAGGGGGTTATGATGTTATGTCATTTTAGGCTCATCCACCTTTGTCAAGTGAGTATACCTTCCATGACATTAGCCCATGCTGTGTGTCAGTGACACCGCCCTTCATCCTGTGCTTGTACTTTTGTTGCACTATTGGTGTTCCTGGTTCTTCTTTCTGTAGATGTTTCTGGCATTGCATTTCAGTGTTCCTATCACCTCTCCCTGTTTAGCATTATGGGGGGTTCACCTGTTGGTTCTATTGCTTCCTGGTTCGATTGATCAGCTCTTCAGACATTGTCTTCTCTACCTGATCATGCACTTCAATGGGGGTTCCAACAATTTTTTCTGACAGAGTTTATAGCTCCATGCTTCGGAGATGCTTTTTTCTCTTTCTTGTTCCTCTCTTTGGGAATTTTCCTAGATTGAAGGCTCAGTTTTCTTCATCTAGTTTATTTCTTGTTTTGGGTACCTGATCAGGCCTTGTTGCCGGGAACCATCTTTCCTGCTTTCTGCAGTAGTTTCCTAGGTTTTGCTTCTCCTTAAGCTTATCTTCAGGGGGGGTGTTAGAGTAATAGTCTATCGGGTTATTAATTAAATCATTATGATCTAATTACTAACTCACCTATTCACTCTAGTTTGCTTTAGCTAACCTTAGGGTTTCCCTTTTAGGGTTTCATAATTTCTTTATAAGGATTTACTTCTTTCGTTTTATTAAGGAGATTATATTTTGTATTCATTATTATTGATAATAGAAGTTTATTCTTTCAACATGGGTATCATGTCTCTGGATTTTTGGCTGCCATAGCTTCTTCTCTCTTCTGTCTTTGCTTCTACTTTGTGACAGGTTTGCATGCAGGTGTTCTTGGGAGAATAGGGCATTTCCTATTTCTAACAAATATTGCATTGTTATGCTGTTAGAATAAACCTAGACTCATATCATATTTTAGATTTCATGTTCATGCATTCTTATTTTTATGCTTTTTAGAGCTAGAATGCATTTTTAGGAGATATCTTTCTTGTTTTAACTCAAATCTTTCATGCTAAGTCGTATATGTCACTGATAGTAGCATAATCTGAGGGCTATTGTGTTACTTTTCATACTCTTCTTAGTTAGAAAGTAATAGGTCAATTTTAGTTATTTTATATGTTCATATAACCATGTTTTCCACTAATGCAATAACCTATTGAAGTGTTGTGTCTCTCTTAACAGGTACAAAAATCACACACACAATTACCTTTAGTATTTTTCTTTCAGTTGTTCATCAATCTTGTTGCTACTCGCATGAAGTTTCTCTATGTAATTCTTTGCCTCTACAAGTTCTCCTTTAATGATGCAGTTAAATTTTTCTAAGTCTTGATACTTGACTCTGACATCATCAAGTTCAAGCTGCATTTTTCCCATCTGAACAATTGCACTCTTCAAGTCTTCTCTTTTCATCTTTCTCTTGTTGAATTTATTTAGCCATCTGCAAAGTAGTAGATTCATGTTCCTGCTTCAATGCTTCTTTTTCTTGTTCAAGTAATCTTGATGTAATCTTTTGCTTTCCTTAGCTTGAATTCCAATTCAGCATTATCAGCCTTCTCCTTATCCAAGTGTTCAAGTGTTGCTTTAAAATTTTCTTCCAAACTACTTGAATCCATCGAGCTCTCCCTTAAGTTGTTAGACTTTCTCTCCAAGGGCCTCAAGCTTTGATACCAATTGTTAGGATCAAGCAACACTGAGAGGGGGGGTGAATCAATGTTGCAACACTTTTAGTTAATCTCAACCATTTAAAAATTGACCATGTAATAGTTGAAATAATAAGAACATACACACAAATAAAATAACTCATAACACCATGATTTGTTGTCGAGGAAACTCTGTTAAGGGAAAAAACCCCGGTGGGAATTACTACCCACAAATCATGCATTGAAAATATTATGTCCCTGTTAGGAGATCTAGACCTATTAGGAGATGATTATTACATACAGTACACATATTGGAGTTGATGAAAACTCAACCCTACAGCTCCCAAGAATCACCTACATGCAAACCTGTCACAGAAGAGAGAAACAAAAGCTATGGAGGCCATAAATAATAGATCAATGAAAGAGGAAATATATTGTGTAAAATTTGGAGAGAAAACCTTCAATACAATAGCATTCTCATATAATTTACTGAGTGAGTAATAATTACAAAGAGATCAAACCTTATAAAGGTGATCAAAACCATAAAATGGAGAAACCTAGGTTGCATGATAATAATTAATTATTACATGCCTAAAGTTTAGCTTAAGTAAACTAGAGATAATAAGTGACCTAATAATTAAATCAAAATGATTTAATTAATAAGTGAATTAACTTATTACTCTAACACCCCCCTTAAGATAAACTTAGGGAGAAGCTAAAAACCTAGAAACAACTACTGAAATCAAGAAATGTGTCCCGCCAAAAAGGCCTGATCAGGTACCCAAGTACAAGAAATCTCTGTAAAGAGGAGAAAAGGAGAAAACCAAGTGGGAAAAACCCCTATCCAAGAAGAAATGAAAACTACTGAAGAACTGAAGAAGCATCCAAACTAGAGAATGTCCTAGAAAATAGGAACAAAGGAAGAACATGAAGAACACCACTGAAACATAAAACTACAAACATTGTCAAAGAATAACTGCTGGAACCTCCACTGTAATAGAACATGATCAGGTCAAGAAGATTGTAATCAAAGTATGAAGAGCATATCAATAAAATATGGAAGGATGCTTCCAAAATAGGAATGAAAAAGTGTCCATATGGTAAATAATCCATCTCACCGAAATGCACAAGTACCCAACCACTACATTCACCTAGTACGTAGAAACAAATACTGAATACATAGATCACTCCATCAAGCCAAGGAAGCATTAGAACCAACATGAGATACCCCCCATAATGCTGAGAAAGGAGAGGCATGATAGGTACACTGAATTAGACTGCCAAGAATAATTGTACGATGAAAAACTAGGAAAATAGAAAGTGCAATAGAAAGTACCAACACATATAAAGAATGGTTTCGTGGAGGAAACACTCTCTTGAAACACATCATGAAGCTAATGTCATGGAAGGAACACTCACTCAAGACAAAGGAAGATGAAAAACAAAGAAAACATCAAACCCCCCCNCAACCCCCCCCCCCCCCCCATGGCACTTTATAATGTAGTGAAAGTAAAAATAGGCACAAAAATGCCCAAGATCCCAAGCATGTATCAGATGACACTTTATCCCAGTGCATTGCAAAAAAGAAAAGCCACATAAATAGATGTCTATAATGCTCAGGAATGACAAGAAAGTTGTAAAAACATGAATAACAGCTAAAAGGAAATCTCATGCAAGGAAAATGATCCTAGAACATGAAACATCCAAGATAATCACCAGATTGAAAAAGAAAAAACCTGAATAAAATTTACTTGGCGTATATTCTGGATGTGAGACCCATAAAATAACATAGACAATTGAACCAACTTTCCAACAACATGCGGAAGTCAAAAAATATAGTCTGGATGAGCAAGATATGGCTCTCGGAGTGCAAAAGAACCCTGAATTTGGCTAGAAAAATCAGCTGCAAGATGGAAAAATCAAGAAACCAAACCTGAAAAATCAAATCAAGCTCAGAACCAGCTTTCTGACGATATCTTGTTTGGCCAACAAATGCTTCTGTTTGCTTAAGATATGAGAAAAAACTTGACGACTGCTTCAAAATAATAAGAAACCCAAATAATCTCTGCTAAATTTGGTGGAGCCCCACTAAATCTAGCGATGCTGCTAAATCTGGCATAACTACTAAAAAATTGGCCAAATTTGGCAGAGCTAACGGAGCGATGATGTGGCGGCCATGCATGCTGACTGGGAAAATTTACCAAGAATAAGGAATTTGTTTTTTTTTGAGAAAAAAATCAATGATAAAAACTATAAATTATTTTTTTTGATTAAGAAATATTAAAAAGGTGGGCCCACGGCCTTGGGGCCTGTGTGGCTTCATTGGGGCCAGCGCGGCTCCCTTGGGCCTGTGCAGCTCCTTGGGGCCCATGGCTTTCATACGGGGGGAGGCTTCACCGCTTGCCTCCGCAGGTGGGTGGGGTAAGACCCCCCACAAAAAAATTTAGATTTTTTTATAAATTTTTTTTCCAAACCCCATAAAAAATGGGTATTTTTATTATTTGTTTTCATCTAAAAAATCTAAAAAATTATTTTTTCGCCTTTTTTATTTTTATTTTTCACCCACCTCGTAAATCATACCCATAATAGGGTCGTACAGGCAATTTTTTTTTTCTTAGAATGCAATTGTGTCCAAATTGGAGGTGCCTTATATGGAAATAGGTGCCTTATATGGTAAATTGGAGGTCCCTTTGCGTTGCCACTTGCCCACAAACATTAGGTCAAAATTCTACCCATAGATTTTGAGCATCCTGCCATATTTTAGTGCATTCAAGGCTTGCCAATAGGTGAACTACAATGTATTATTCTAACAACTTCTTAACGAACATTTAGAGATTGGCTGGTGGAGGAACTGGAGAATATGAAATTTGCAAGTGCTCTTAAGCATTCTAATGAGAATATGGGGAAAAAGATTACAATTAGCTCTTCTACCCTGTTCAATAAAGGTCTCGAGGTTATAGAAGTATTTTCCTAGGAATGCATGAAATAGGGATATTTAAAGAGGCTAGTTGAAAGATTTAGATATGTTCAAGTAAATGAAAAATTACACGTATTTAATATGCTACATGGGAAATACTTATATGGGGACATAAGATGAAAGGTTGTACACACTATGCATTTGGTAAATGTTTTTAAAATTTTTAAGATTTGGTGAAAAGCCTTCTAAAACTTCCAAAGAAAATGCAATGGGTGGTGTGAGGTCAGTCTTTCAGCACTATCAACATTCTTACCTGCCTGCGCACCAATAAAAACAAAACTTCTGAAACCTCCAAAGAAAATGCAAAGGGCCGGTGTAAAGGCTGCGTAGGGTCTTGAAAGTGTATTTCATGAAAATTGTGGAAGAAAATACAAGGCGTATAAACTGTTTTAAAATTTCTACAACTTCCAAGGCAATGTGATTTGCCGGTGTAAAAGCCATATGTCACAATCCTTGGCCAGTATGTTCCCTGTTGCGTCAGACATGGAAGCAAGAAAATAGAGTTTGGGCATCCATCAAAGGGTGCGTATAGATGGTAAAGGGGCTTTAGTAACTTTCAAGAAATGCGAATGGGGCTGGTTAAAATCCATATTCCACAATCGTTGCCAGTATTCCTCCCTACCTACGCCAAGCTGGGAGGTTCCAAGAAAGAAACAAAGTGTGAACTTTGTTCAAAGGCTACACAAGTCTTTTTTATGGTTTGAATTGAAATGGTGGAAGACTCCAAGAAAATACAAATGCACTTGACTGGGTGTGTCGCCAAATCCTGCAACCTTTCCCATCTTCTATCCATCCCGCGCGGTTATGGGATTTTTATAACAATGCTTGAGCAAATTGGGATGCTGCGAGTAATGGAGCTGTGTGCTCTAAACCTATGAAAAAAGTAGAAGCTTTCAAAATAGAGTATGGACATCCATGGAGGCATTGGTAAATATAGTCAATAGGCGCACAAGGCAGTTTGAAAAACTGTGAAAATAATTAGTCCCACATGCATAGTGGGTGGTGTTTTTAAAGTGTTTTTATAGGAAAACACCTGCATTGTAATATGAATAAAGAACAAAGTTTTTTGGTGCCCACGCCCGCTTGGAGGATATTGTGGGACCCATGGAGGATAAGATAATTTTGTGGGCCCGTGCCTAGATAGAGGTAATTTGGCGATTTACAAAGGGGCTAACGAGGCGGATGGAGTGTGAGGTGAAAGATGATGTGGCAGTGACACGTGGCAGGAAACCTCAGATGGTGCATGCATCTTGAGGTGAGATTAGATGACATGCATGATTCCATGATCTATAAGGTGCTTAGAGGATACCATAGCGGGATCATGCCTAATCAACACGTGGCGAGGAACTTGTGTAATGATGTACGGATCCTGAGGTGAGATCAGAAGATAAGCGCAATCCTGGGATCCGAAAGGTGCTCTGAGGTTACCCTCAAGGGATCATGCTTGATCGACACATGGTAGGTTGATGAGGCAGAGGCAAGGTTAGATGAGACTCCTAGTGGTGCCTAGGTGGACTCTGTGGTTAATCAACAAGCGACAAGTGGCGAGATCAAAGGGCACCTATGCATAAATATTACTATAAGTGTAGAAACATTAGGTTAGAATTAACTTGATTGTTTTTTTTGTTGTACATATCAATTATTTTAAATATGCATAGCACAAGTAATGTAAAAATCTGCACAACGCAAGAAATGTAAAACTATGAGGAAGGGAGAATATTGTTTAACATGGTATATTCAAATCAAATAGCAGGATGAGGTATTTTATTTTTACCCAGAATGAAAGTATCAGTCAGGATGTAAATGATTGAGCATGTAAATACATATGGGATGAAAGTTATAATAATATTCATCATGAATATTTAAGTAAAGGAGAAAGTGGAAACAAAGGGACACATCACAAGAAATTTTATATTTTCCAAATGAGGGACATGGACATATTTTTTTTTAGTTGGATAAGCAAAGTGACCATACAAAACAAACTTTGGATGGAGGAGGATAGGTCACAAGGAAGAATCATATGTATTCAACATGTGGAGGAAGGAGAATATTCAACAAAGCAGATTTGGAATGAAAAGAGACAAGTGGAAACATTAAGCATAAGTTGGAATCTTCTTTTCTTCTCCTTCTATATTATTCTAGAGGATTCATTGTAGAGGGGTTCCAGTTTTTTTTGGCTCCAAGAGAGGTTCCAATTTTGTGGTCCCAATGAGGGATATAACAGATTATATTAGACTGTGTTAAGATACAAATAGAAAGTTTAAGGTCTATTTCCATTATTGAAGTGGTGTATATTTTGAAGAAAATTGTATACATGAACATGATTCTTTATACTTAATGAAAATACTCCAGATTCAAGTCTCTCCTTTGTGTTTATTTCTTGAGTTTTGAGTTTTCTGATTCATTTTATAGAGTTTATCTGTGTATGTTGTTATTCCTAAGTTTTGATCTAAGATCAAATTAAATGATGCTCTGGATAAGACATGGATTCATTTGGTGTGCACAAGGATTTAATAAGAAGTGTTGGTCTAGGTTAATGCATTTATGGCTTTTAATCTTTAACAGTAGTTGGTTGTTGTATTGTGACTGTCCATTAGAGATATTGCCCAATGGATAAACCACTGGTAAGAAATTAGTATTTTTTATAGTGATACATGTTTGGTTGGGTTTTGCTATATTGTGCAATTTAAATCAAAACCATTTTAAGATCCTTTTAAGTTTTTTGGTTATGAGTTGTATGTTCTTCATGGAAATTGAGAGTCAATGAATGAGTGATTATCATTTAGGGATTTCTTATCATTTTTTGTTGTTTAAATCTAGAGAGAATTGTAAAGTATTGTATATTGAGCTGGATTAGGTACACTTGCCTTGGTTTTGTACAGCCAAAAGTGTAGAGAGAAGTCTTGTCCCTATAGTTGGTCCAATTACCTCAAATTTCCCCATATTTGGAACTAACCATTCTTTAAAATCTATCTATAGGTATATTGGTAGCTTATAAAGTGTAAAATCATTTTGAAACACCAACAAAATGATGACTCTGCTGGGGATATAGATGTACAACTCTACTGGGGATATATGAATCTTTTAAAGTATCTCTGGTGTTGAGAGAAATATTTAGCCCATCTGAGTCACCAACAAAATGGAGACTCTACTAGGGATTAACAGTAAATTGTCATAAATAATGCTGGTTTCAAGTTGAGCTAGACTCCTGGCCTGCTTATTTGTAAATCCAGTCTTTTCAGCCATATCCATTTAAGGAAAGATTTATCAATGTTTGTAAATCTAAAATTTTTTCAGATCATAGTTATCAGCCTAGTTTTTGTTGTAAGAAGTTATGAATGTCTTCTTTATAAAAAAATGTGTCAATTTCCATTGATCTTCTGAAAGTCTGCTATCTTTGTGTAAATCCAGACTTGCCTGTGTTCTATAAATGTTTTATATATCCTCACAATAGTGAGTGGCGACTCTGAAAGATCTCTGCACTAGTGTGTGTTTAATTGAGAGAAATTTGATAATCAATTAGAATTACTTGGAGCAAAGATTTAGCAGATGCTTAGATATTCAGTGGATGAATGACCCAGACAGGAAGAAGTACGAAGAATGGAAGCAAAAAAAGAATTTACCCAAGTATTCCTCAAATCCTTGTGAGATAGCTCGGTTCCTTATTAGATGAAGAAGTCACTAAAGAAAGGAAAGTAGATATGGAGTTTGTCATACTTCATGTTTAAGTTTCAGTTATCAAATCATAAGTATGTTATTATTTTGAAGAAAATTATTGCATAAGTTGGATAGAAGATTTTGCAAAAGGAAAAGATGTATTGTTAGATGAATGTTTCAATGGAGATTCCAAATGAAATGGATATAGGTGTGCTTCCTAGATTTGTAAATTACTGGGCAAATCTTGAGGAATTTGATAGGGATATTGCATTGTTAAATCAAGGCATCCAAGAGGATTGCATATTGATTTTAAGAAAAAAAAAAAGGTAGGAAAGGGGAAGGGGGAATCAATACATTTGTTTTATGAAAAGTTTTTTAATGCATATGATGAGCTTCCAATAGGTATTGAATTTCAAGAGTTTACTGCATGTATTGATTTTTTTCTCGAGCTTTGTGTACCTAAATAATTCCATTGGTATGCATCCATTAGAGAAGAATTTTTTGAACGTGTTATAAAATGGATAGATCTGACTGAGAAATATGAATCTGAAAATGCACATAATGATGAGTTTAATAATGTTGATAATGAAAGTGGTGGATACCAAAGTGACAGGGATGAATCTAAGAGTGATGATGCCTCTTGTGATTCTGAATTTTTTTTCCTCAACATGATACAGCTGATGTTTTTTCCCAGCAAGAAGAGGATAATGATGATGTGAGCTTTTGTTCTAATGTGCATTATAGTGAATCTTTTTAGTTTTTAGATTTGAAAGATAAGAGTAATAGTGCTGAAAAATGGATAGATTTGATTGATAAATTTGAATCTGAAAATGCACTTGTTGTTGACTGTAGTTATGCTAATGATGAAGCCAGTGAATATCCAGATGTTGAAGATGAATCTATAGTTGACAATGTTTTCATTAAATCTGTAGATTTTTCTTCTTCTCAGCATAACAGTGCAGATTTCTTGTCTCAGTTTAAGGAAGATTTTTGCGAACAACAAGAGGATGATTATAATGCAAATGAAAGTTTCTCTAATGATTCCTTTGCACATATTGACATGAGCCAAGAGGTTTTAATCCTTGCTTCCAATGGGGAAAATATTTTCAGCATTGAGGAAGAGGTCAAAGAAAGTGAACATGAAGTCCAATGTCCATTAAGCAGTGAGAAAATTTCAGAACTCTTAGTTGCTGATTTTCAGAGGTATGCACCTAAAGTGGAATCTACTTCGCAATACCCAGTTGATATATGTTTTGATAATGATGATATGCTGATGGGTGCGAAGTTTGATACATATGCTGATTTTTCTTTTCCTACCTTTGATTCAAATAATGTGCAAGATGAAAGTGCACATGAGTGTGAAAAATTTGCAAAAGTTGTGTATGATGAGTATGAAGACACATACACTGATATAATTTTTGACTTGGATGAACTCTACATGAAAGAATATGGTGTTGATTCTTCTTTTGAAAAGAGTAAAAATTCTATATGTGTATTCTCAGATTTGCAAGTGATAAGTGAGACATTGTTTGATGATACATTTTCATGTTTGGATGATGCTGATAGAAGTTTTGATCAATAAGATATCTCCAGTTTTGTGTAGTCAAGGTTCTGTTTGGATGTGTTTCATTCTAGTTTGTAAGTTATTATTATAAATAAAATTTATTCTTTGGTGCAAACTAGTATGCAAAATGTGTCTGCTTCCATCGATGTGAAGGGGTTGGAATATTTTTCTTTTTAGCCTGACAGTGGTAGTGAAAGGTGTGACTATTTGGCATCGCACAAAGGTCAACATTTTCACCATTTTGATGACTTTATGTTTCTATTTGATGGCAAATATGTTGATTTCATTTTATACATGCGGATGAGAAGTGGCAGTGTGTTTGATCAGGCATATATAAGTAGTGATTTCAGTTTACCTTTGGTACATGGAAATGAAAATAAGATATTTGATAGAGGTAAGTGTTGATTTTAGTTTTATGGATTTGGGCCATTTGTAATAATTTGTATATCTGTATAGTTTCTTTGCCTACAGTAGTGTTTGGTGTTTGGTTTTCAATAAGGAACTCAGTTTTTGAAGTGAAGAGTAGTTTGATATTTCTGAGTGGTCTGCTCCACCATGAGATTCTAAGTCCTCTATGTGCCAAGAAGGGGCACGCATCCCTAGTCAGTGCCACTATTGACACTCACATTTTGGATAAATTTGGAGTGATCAGATAAAAAAATTCTCTAAGGCACAAAGTAAGTGTCACTGAAAACTTTTGAAATGCCTAATTTATGTGCAAGTAAAGTAAGACCTGAAGATTTTTATGGAAATTCACTTCGGGAACATGTGCACCACCTATCATTGAGAAAGTATATTGGTTTGCAGATTTCAAAAATCAGATTGAATATGTTTTGGAGATAGTTGTTTGGAGGTGTTAACCTTAAATCTATACTTTGTTTATTTCAAGATTTTGTTAAGTGACTTACTTTGGAGTTTTGCATCTTAGGCCCAGTTGAACCATATGGCATAAAGAGTGTTCTAAGAAATTTTAGACATGAAATTGAGTCTACATATCCATTTACAGACCCCTATGAGTTTATATGATAAGTTTCCCAAAGCCATTCTGTTTGCAATTTACTCTGATTTTCTAGGTGTGAAGTACAGAATTACAGAGTACCCTACTTTGGGGTCTTACCATTTGCACCGAGTTGAATTTCACAAGGAATTGAATGTAGCCCTTTATTTTAATCATGGAAATGTTCCATTATGTGGATTCGTGGACCATGGGCAATCCATTTGGTTAATTTTTTCAGCCGGTTCCAAATCAAACTTATGCAATTTTACTGTGTTTAAATTCAAAAAATTATTAGAAGGCTAACTTTGAGAGGTAATTATGGTTGACCAAATAACCATTGGAGAAAACTAATTACAACCTTGTTTTCTCTATGTGAAAATGAATCCATGTCTAGGCTTTCAGGTTTTAAGGTGTTCTTTTGATGGGTTAGTGAGCTCAAATTTAAAAGTAATTTATTCAGGTTGTCGAGGTTGACAGAGTTAAATTTTTAGAACAGTTGTTTCCAGAGGATTGTTACTTTATATAAAATAGTCATTATGAGATTATGGTTGTGGATTTGTACTCCTGGTATGTAAATCTACTACCAAGATTTTAATCACCTAAAAATGGTCATCTGAACCCTAGACCCCCAATCTCAGCAATTAATCAAGAAACCCTAATCTTGATTACCCCAAGTCCTAAATCAAATAGGCAATTATCAAATTCAAACTGATCTTACCTAAACCATAGGTCCTAATCGATCATCTTACTTGATTAATTACTTAATTCCTAAGATCATAATACATTGGCAAGTATATCTTATGTTAATTATTTAATTGATATTATGATATATTAATTAAATAAAAATTACAAAATTGTCAATTAAATCAAAAAAGAATTAAATTAATTATAAAAATATAAATGTGCATTCAAAATCAATTAATTTATTAAAAACTCATATGACATGATCAAATTCAGTTGACTGATTATCAAAATGGAAACAATCCAGTTCCACTCAATTAACTAATTCTGTACTGTTTATCATTTTGGAAACATTTCAGTTAATTCAAAACTGAAAATGGAAGTTTCCAAAACAACTGATCAGTCAGTTCAGTCAACTGACTCTCTCGACCAATTGAATCACTTGCACATGGATTGTGCTTCTTTAATCGAATTTGAGCCACTCTTTTTGTTCGATCTCAACCGTCGATTCGAGAGAGATTTCTATAAAAGAGAAACTCTTTTCCTTCACAAAGGATCCTAATTTTTTATTAATGTTATTATATTGCATTTTCATATTAGCTTTCTTGCATTTTAGCTTTTATTTATCTAGCATTTGTTGTTTACTTTTATGCAATCATGCAAATCTAATCTTAGAGCACACTTTGAATTTGGTGTTTTTAAAAAGAATATCTCACATTTCAATTAGTGCTTCTAAAACTGAACCTAATTTACTTGGATGAACAAAAAATTGCATAATCATTTAGATTAATCAACATTTTACTTTCAGCATATAGCTCTAAATCCTTCATTTAGGTTAGTGTGTAGTCACTGAGCTTGCAATGATCTGAGAGGAAGCTCATACTCCTACCTTCTAGAAGGCAATAGGTCGACTCTTTCAGACATGTGGGATGAATGAATCCATATTCATTCTTGTATGTAACTGAAGGACAATGACCATGTTGAAGTTTACTGCTAATTAAGAAGGCCACTTTAGCACGCACATTTCTGGCGCCCACCGTGGGGTAGAAAATCAATTTTTGGCCTCATTATTAACTTTGTCTTTTCATTTTATTTTTTGTCCTCTTTGACTACAATCTGAGTCCACCACTCCATCCGGGTCATCCTTTCAGTTTCAAACGACTATAAACACGCCTACCCTCGCCCAAAATTGAATTTGTGGAAAAAAACATTTGTAAAGAGAGGTCGTACGACCTCTACACGTAGAACAAGGTAGATTTGACTCTTTGTATGCACGCATATCGATATTAAGGTATTTTAAAAAAAAATTTGGTATGTATTAAACCCAAATATTCTCTCTGCTATTATTGGAATTCTATACATTGTTAACATTGGATTTTTTGAATACATTGTTAATATTGGATTTTGTGAATACTAATCTGCAGCAAACCCCAAGCTCGAAGACCAAGCCATTATCCACTTGATTCACGTTATGTGTGTGAAGCTTTGTCTTTAAACAACTCTATTGGCACTCACTGCACGAGTGTGGGATTAAACATCCCCATACCCTACCCCATGCTACTTCTTTACGACCCCACCCTAATTTCTCACCCATCACTCCTCTTCACTCCCTTCGCCCACTCACTTCCCACCCAGTCCACCATGGCTTCAAACACTCCAAGTGGCTTCAAACACTCCTTCTCCCCCGCTTCCTTCCACTTCTCCCCACAATCCATGCTACATCCCTACCCCACACTCATCTTCCCTCCCTCCAACCCTACTTTACCTCACTCCATTGTCTTTGCCCATCCGCTTGCACCCACCACATCCCGCACTACCCACACCTCCCCATCACAAAGCACTCCTCCTGCGCAACCCTTCACTCTCCCCCCCGCACGATGCTTCTTCCTTCTCCCACCCTCACGCCACTTCCTCCAAATCCATCTTCTACCGCAAAGCCTTCCAACCTACCTCCCTCTGTTACCAACTCGCTACAACTCTAAATCCCTCCACCAACCATTCTTCCAACCTCCTCCCTCTGCCTCCTCCCGCTGCTCTCCCACTACCCCTCTCTATGCATTTCAAACACCTTCCACCCTCCCGCTCCCTTAAGCTCCACTACTGACACCCATGTGCAGTAGCTTCCACACAAACCCTGTGCAACCCAACTCCCCTACTCGCAGTGCTTTGCTATCTCCATGTTATGTTTCTTCAACACATAGCCCTCCTCACCCAATGGGACTATTACCTAAATTTTCCTCATCTGGTAAATTTTGGCTACAGGTGGAGTAAATGTGGCTTCCACAAGGGTTGAGCCCAACCTGTGAGAAAGACCACAATTTTTCTAGTCTTGGTTGTGTCCTCTGCTATTTTTTCAGCTCTTTGTTTTTACCTTGTTCATAAAAAGATAACCTAAGTATGCAAAAACCCTATGAATTTGGTATAAACCCTAGTTTCTTGGCCATGCCTTTCTATTTTCTCATTACCTTTTCAGGCCCCTTAAGTTCCCTAAATTCCATGTGCGCATTTACATTTTCCTTTAGTCTCCTAGTCGCATAATGGAAAAGGAATATTCCATATCATCTTGCGATCCTGAGATTGCCTTAGTTGTGTGGTCTCCATAAAGAAAGGAATATTCTCATTTGATCGAGAGACTCAATGATGATCATTGGATCATGTTTGATCAAAGGGCAGTCAGATGATCTCATAAAGTAACTTAGAGTTAACAAAGGATCTGGAGACCTCGCAACTTAGTATATTTCTAACCCTGCATATATAACTTGAGTTTAGGCTGGGTCAGGTCAAAGCCTTTCAGTCGCTAGGTCTCGTGATGGGATCAGGGTTAAGTAAAATGATTAGAGATCACAAGACTGCATTGTTGCCAGGTCTCTGAATGAACTCATGGTTAGAGATGGGTTAAGTCAAGATCAGTGTTGATGTCAGTGTCAGAGATGGCGAGGCAGTGATAAATAAATGATAAAGTGACACATGGCAATAACTAGACCCGGGTTCTATGCATTCAGTCAGGTGATCGTGTGATGCAGACCGAATATTCTGAATCATCTAGTGATTATGAGACTTGCTTTAGTCAGGTTATCTCGTGAAGGAAGGGAATATGCCAAAAAACATTCAGAGACTTTTCGACTACCATCTGATTCAAAGGAGATCTAATGCTCGTCGCTTATTCTCATGACAAAGCTAGGGTTAATGAAAAGATCAGGAGACTCAGCAATAATAAGAAAATGTAACTTGAGGTTATGATGCAGTGCACAGATAAAGAAAAAATATGTGGCTATGCTTTAAAATAAAATCAAATTTGAATCTCAGTCGTCGATGCAGATATCTCACGCCAGCTATGATCGTTATCTTTCAAATATTTTAAAATTCAAATATTTGATCTCTATAGTTATGACAGAACTGACTTGCAGAGGAAAGTAGATGGATCAGTCGACTTCTCAGAGGTAGATTTATGGTGATTGGAAAGATATTCAAGCTATATCTGATCGATCAAGATATTTTTGAATGACATTGATGAGAAGAATTAACAGAGTTAGGGTTTCTAATTATTCTGTTACAAATGTATTAAAACCCTAATTTCTAGAATGAGATTGACTCTGAGCCTGCGTGCTAGAGGAGTAGTGTATATAAGTTAGTTTCAAAGCTTTTAGAAGGAGGATTTTCTAGATGATGAAAATTATATGTGGCATCTCTCTGCCCTCTGGTTTTCAGCAGTTGTAACTTTTTCATTGATATTCAGATATTGCAAGGTATTTTGTGACATCTTTTCTGCCCTCATGTCTTCATTTTTTGAATTTCTCTTATTGAATTAAGTATATTGAATGTTTTCAAAGATATCTTAGGGTTCCTGATCCTTCTTCCTTTCTGAAATTCATGTGTACTCTTGTGGATGATTTGATTTGAATGAGTTTGTGGATATTCTTCAATCCCTTGTCACTCTGTCTCATTCTTGTGCCTAGTTGCAAAAGTGAATGTTTGTTTTCAGGTTGTAGTTTGTGTCTACATTTTTTAGGAAAGCTATTGCTTGTGAAATATTTTCTTTCCTTGAATAGCCTCTTTCTATTTTAGACCTCTCTATGAAACATTTATGCAAACCTATTCAGAAATTTGTGTTCTCCTAACACTAAGTTTATGTGCTGATCTCACTCATTGTGTTGTGGTTCATATCATTTTTGGTGTATCACCTAGTAGGATAGTTTTCTTATTCAGTTATTTCCCTTCCATGAATTATTTCTATCCCTTTTCCCTCAAGAATTTACTTTCATGTTAAGAAGCAAATTTGGGTGATTATCCAAGAGGAACCAGCCTAGAATCTGGAGGTCTCATCTCAGTTAGCAAAGGTCCCACAACCTAGAGATGATTCCCATGTTATACTAGATTATTAAGACTACAAGAGCTTGACCTAGGGTGCAAAATTTAGTGTATAATAGTTCTAGCATGCCCGATGGGACTATAAAAGAATTTTACTTTCAAAAGATATGCTATCTCTGATATACTGATTGCATAATACAGACCTAGAGAGGTTGTTCTTGTCAAGTATATCTAGCGACTCCATTGGTGAAAAATAGAAGATCTAGTCCTGTTCAAAGTGTATGAGAAAGGTTGAGACAAGAAGCTCAAAGCCTTCTGAGTTCTCGCAGGTTCCTCTGAAAAGAAGTTACTGCAGATCATCTCAAAAAACACCCCCTACAAGGAGGGTACAGTATACACCACCTGATACTTTAGAGAGGGGACCTTTGCCTTTTCATTACAAAATAAGAGGAATAACTCTAACTAGAGAGCTACAAGAAGATTCAGCTCCACCCTTAAATACAACTCACACAATTGTTGTTCAGCAAATCTCAGCTCTTGCAAAGGCCAGACAATTTGCCTTTGCACCCTTCAACCAAGGAAGTCCTTTAAACTTTGCTCAACATCATGATGTTCCCTTGGTTACACTCAAAAGTCTACCTAATTTCACAGGTGAAGGAAAGACAACATATTTTGAACACATAAGAGATGTGACTATTATCTGTAGTATACATAATATCATAGAAGAAGATGTGGCTACCAAGCTATTAGCAACCTCTTTTAAAGGTAAGGCCTTAGAATGGTTTAGAACTCTTGTTGTTGGTTTTATTAATTCATGGGATGGATTAAGAGATTCATTAAGTAGATACTTTGAAGATAAATCAAATAACCTATCTTTGGTTGAGCAACTAACAACCATAAGGAGAGATCCCCAAGAACAAATGACAGATTTCAACAATAGATTCCTCAAAACATGGAGTAGAATAACTATCTTAGTAAGACCATCAGTTGACCATGCTTTCCTATACTTCTTGTAAATTTTGAATGGTTAGATCACTTTCATGATCTAATCTATGGGAGGTACCTCATTACCTCAAGCTTTTGACATAGCTGTCAAGGCTAAAAATTGTTTGATCCAGGCAGGCATGATATCCAGGAGGCCACCCATGCCTATCTTTCCTAATATTCAGCCCACCGCACCTCTGCAAACACCTCCTTTTACCCCTATACCCACCATAGTGGTACCTAAGGCCGGTTCAAGCAATGAGGAGTCAAAAGTGGTCCCTTCTCAAGAGCTACTTGAATTAAGAGACAGTCAGCAAAAGATGCAAAGTCGTCAGCAAGAAATGACCAACTTATTGCAAACTATGACCAAGGAATTGACCAGCTTAAAGAAACAGGATCAGGGGAGTAGACCATCCTATAAATAGTAAAATCAAGGTCCTAATCAGTAGTATCAAAATCAAGGACAGTCTTACCAGCAAAATAGGCCACCATATCAAGGAGGCTATCAGGGACAAAGGAAATTTTTTAATCAAAGGCAGTTCCAACCTTATAATCTGATGCCTCTTAACTCTACAAATCCAGTTAGGGATGTGGCCCCAAGTCAAAATAATCTTTTTGTAGAGATGGAATGGTTTTATCCTTGTAATTAGTCCCATAGCCAGACAACATGTCTAAATGGAAGGGTACACCAAGCACTTATGGTGCAGAATGCTTCAAATATACAATCAGAGGTTTCTTCTAGTGGGCCACCTCCCCAACAAGAAGCATATGCTAATGAGACCACTCTCCCTAATTGGGAGCAACAAGATTTCAATGGAGTTAATGGTGAATCCCCAATTTCTGCCAACACTAGGTCTAAAAGAAGAGCTCAAAACATGGAGCAAACAGGAGATAGGGCTAAAGCTTGTACATCTACAAAATATTTACAACCATTTACTCCTATCATACTGAAGAAGGTTCCTATCATTCCAATCAAGGAAAATCAACCTTCCAAGGAGGTTGAGCCTATCATAGTGAAAGCACACCAAAGAGTACACACAATAATGCCTTTCAACATTGTGGACAATATGAAGAAAGAAAATATTACTATGTCTATGTGGGACTCTTTGGCTATTCCAGGGTAGCCTAAAATCTTGAAGAAGGCTATGGGTGAAGTTTCAACTCCTCAACCCGCAAAAGATACAACAAAGCCAGTGTTGGTCAACACTGATCAAGAAAAAGAGGCTCTAAGAAGAAACTCCAAAGAAAATGACATTCAAGGCAGGAACTTGAAACCACCTCCCTTTTATGTATCTTTAATTATTGGAAAATCTTTAGTACATAATTGTATGGTAGATAGGGGAGATACTAGCACTGTCATGCCTAAGAAAGTGGCTAACCAATTGGGATTGAAATATGAACCTTTCCAAAAGAGGGTTACCCAGCTTGATGGTTCCTCAGTAAAAATAATAGGTGTAGCCAAGGATACCATTTTAATCCTCCATGCTAGCCCCAATTTCTCTATCCTACTTGAAATATACATCATAGACCTCCCTGCCTTATTTTCCATATGCTTATCAAGGGATTTTACAGCCAAGATAGGAGGCTATCTTTCTTCCGACTAGTCTCACATGCTTTTCCATACAAGGTATGGAACTAAGGTTACTATCAAGTCTGAATCATTGGAAGCACACCATATAGAACCTTATGTGTCCAATGAAATCAATACAAGCTACCTTGCACTTGACACTAATGACTTCCCAATTATCAAAGAAGCAAACACTAAAATAGAGGGTATACCAGATATCTATCTAGATTATTTAGAATTAGAGAGAGCTTCAGAGGCCAAAGCCAACATTATTTGGGATACTGGTTTGGGAAACTATTTACTACAAGAACATGGATTCATAGAGCCAAATCTTTCCAAGAAAGACACTGGGTCATAAAATCAGAACAACCAAGCTTGGGAGCTATTCTTTGCTACTGCTAGAAGTAGACATGGTTATGGTGGTGGTGCTATGTTAGTCTTTCCTAGTGGAGAAAAGTATTATACAGGCTTTAGGTTCATTTTCTCTTGCACTAGAAGCACTACTGAATATGAGAGCCTAGTGAATGGATTGGAATGGGAAAGAAAGAGAGGGATCAAAGCCCTAAAATTTTATGGTGATAGTGAGCTGGTTTTCAGCCAAGTAAGAGGGATAAGTGCAACCAAAAGTGATACAATGAGAGCATACAAGCATCGAGTTTGGGGTGCAATTGAAGGTTTCCATGCTTTCAATATTGTTGCTATCCCTAGGAAACTAAATCAGAATGCCAATAGATTAGTTGTTGTTGGATCTCAGTATGATATCCCTAATAGAATTTCAAAGGAGAGAGACCAATGGCATATTAAAGTGATTGTCAAACCTTCTATCCCTGATAATAATATTAATTGGCAAGTGTTTGACAATGATGAATAAATTTTGTAGTTCTTATTTGAAGAGGATGTTTTCTCATAACATAACCAAGATAGACTAATGCAGAACTATGGTGACCAAGTGGTACAACTCAGATCTAATAAGATACCCAAGCATCTTGTCACCTTAGAAGCTATTTTCAATAAAGATGATCAAGTTAAGAGTAGTAAAACTGGCTTGGTGGTCCAACAAGAACATTGTACTAAACTAGAGTTTGAGCCAGGTAAAAATCTACAATTTGGGAAGGTAAATACTGATTCAGAAAAGCAGGCTTACGCCCAATTATTTCAAGAGTTCAATGATATATTTGCATGGAAATATGAAGACCTCAAAGGTTTTAACCCAACACTTGCTTAGCATACCATTCAATTAGAACCAAATGCCAAACCAGTCAGGAAAAAGAAAAGGCCTGTCAACCCAAGATTGAACCACTCATGCATAAAGAAGTACTCAAATTAATAGAGAGTGGTATCATTTACCCCATCAAGCATACTAGTTGGGTTTCCAACCTTGTGCCTGTCAAAAAAAAGAATGGGGAGCTCAGGCTATGTGTTGACTTCAGGGACCTTAATAGGGCATCCCTAAAATATCGCCATCCTCTACCATCTATGGATAAAATTATTTAATGTGTCTCTGGATCTGAGAGATTTTCATTACTAGATGGCTATTCAGGCTACAATTAGATCTTGGTCCATGAAGAAGATCAATATAAGACTGCATTTACAACCAAGTGGGGAACCATGGCTTATCAAAAGATGCCCTTTGGTTTGTCTAATGCGGGTGCTACTTTTCAAAAGGCCATAGATATGGCCTTTAAAAGCCTCATGTACAAGTTTGTATTGGTCTATTTAGATGACATAACTATTTAAAAGAAAGGTTTGCAGAAGATCATATCAAACATCTGAGGGAGATATTTGAAAGGTGTAGAGAATTAAAGATATCTCTCAATCCCAAGAAGTGTGTGTTTGTAGTCCATGAAGGGAAATTGTTAGCATACATAGTATCCAAGAAAGGAATCACAGTCAACCCTAAGAGGATTTTAGCTATCTTAGAGCTACCCCTCCCACATCACAAGAAAGGTCTCCAATCTTTCATAGGAAGGATTAACTTTGTTAGGCGTTTCTTGCCTAATATTATAGATTTACTTAAGCCTTTGACAGCTATGTTAAAGAAGAGTTTAGTCTTCAACTAGAGTTAAGAAGGGAAAGATAATTTCCAAGCTATCAAAGAGGCCTTGACAGAAGCTCCTGCCCTATTAAACCCAAATTTCAGTAAGGATTTTATCCTTTATGCTTATGCAGGGTCTGATGTTATATCTGCAATGTTGACCCAAGAAAATTTAGAAGGATTAGAGCAACCTATTGCTTTCTTTAGCAAAGGTTTAGAAGAATACGAACAAAGATATTCTTTTGTGGAAAAACATGTACTTTTTGTGGTAAAGAGCCTTAAAAAATTTAGATATCTATTGACTCACAGCAAGGTACACTTAAAGGTTACTCATCCAAGTGTCAAAGAGTTCTTGATTTCTAAAGACCTAAATGAGAAGAGGGCTGGTTGGATTACTAGAGTGATGGAATATGACATTGACATCCAAACTACCAAGCTAGTTAGAGGAAGAGGTTTTGTGAGCAGTTGACAGGGGATGAGGGTCCAAAGGATTCAGAGTGAATGAATGCATCCTTAATTGTGCATTCAATAAAAGAACATACCAAGGTAGCAGGTTGGTTGTCTAACATGATTCATTTCTTAAAAATAGGAGAATGCCCTGTAGATCTAGATTCAGAAAAAATAAGGTACTATAGATTACAATCAATTCCTTTTGTGCTGATAGATGAGATTCTTTTTAGAAAAGATCATAATGGTGTCCTTCTCAGACGCATTGATTCAAAAAAGATAGCAAATGTCCTATTTGAATTTCATGATGGACCTTCTGGAGGTCATTTCTCTCCTAGGACTACTACTTTTAAAATCATGAGGGCTAGATACTATTGGCCATCTATCTTCAGAGATAGTCATGATTATGTGAGAAAATGCATAAAATGTGCCATGTTTGCAGGAAAAGAAAGGCTTGCAGCTCTACCCCTTCAGCCCATCATAACAGAGAAACCTTTCATGAGATGGGGAAAAGATTTCATTGGCATGATTAATCCTCCATCTAGTGCAGGCCATAAGTGGATAATCACTACAACTGATTATTTCACTAGATGCACAGAAGCTGTTGCATTAAAAGAATCAAATGAGATTGATGTCCTCAACTTTTATGATGACATTGTTCATAGATCTGGCACTCCAAACTCTATCATATCAGATAATGCATTAGTATTTACAGGCCTAAGAGTGACTAAATGGGTAGTCAAACATGGTGTTTATTTGAACACAAGTTCAAATTATTACCCTCAGGGAAATGGTTTGGCAGAATCAACTAATAAAAACTTGATTAGGATAATCAAGAAAACATTACAAGATAACCAAAGAGATTGGCACACCAAATTGAAATCTACCTTATTGTTAGACAAAATTACCCCAAAGAGGATCATTGGGAATTCTCCATACATGTTAGTGTATGGAAGAGAAGCTAAGTTGTCCATTTCAATTGAATTGTCAGCTCTGGACTTAGCTACTCAGTATGTCTTGTTAGAAGAAGGAGATCCTTTGAAAATTATGTATGCTCACATTATGGAATTAGAAGAACACAAAGATAAATCCATGAAGGATATGGAATTCCATCAGATGTAAACAAAGAGAAGCTTTGATAAAAGAGCCAGGGCTAGAAGCTTTGAAATTGGGGATGTAGTCCTTAAGTGGGATGAAATCAAATCAAGGCCATGCAGACATACTAAATTTGATTCCTTCTGGGGAGGTCCATTTGTCATCACAGAATGCAAGGAGCGTAATGCATTTCAATTATCAACCCTTGGAGGAGATCCCTTGGCCAATTCTACGAATGGATTCCATTTGAGGCCTTGTTTTGAGGTTTGTCCTTCCTTGTAAATGTTTGTAATTATGTTTCCTTGTTTTCTGTTCTTGCTTTCTAGCTTAGTTTCCTGCTTTTCAAGAAGTGCTCGTGCACAATTTGTAGCTCCTCCCCCTAGTTTCAATATATTTCCAAGGTTCTATTTTTTGTGCTCAAGATGAATCCTATGCCCAATAGATGTCAAAGGCTACTGGTTCTTAATGTCTAGAAGGCAGACATCCGACAGAAATTGCCAAGAATGTTACCCAAATTTTCTTCATCTTGTAAATTTTGGCTACAGGTGGAGTAAATGTGGCTCCCACAAGGGTTCATCATAGCCTGTGAGAAAGACCATAATTTTTGTGGTCTTGGTTGTGTCCTCTACTATCTTTTTAGCTCTCTATTATTACCTTGTTCATAAAAAGACAACCTAAGTATGCAAAAACCCTATGAATTTGGTATAAACCCTAGTTGCTTGGCCATGCCTTTCTATTTTCTCGTTACCTTTTCAGGCCCCTTAAGTTCCCTAGATTCCATGTGCACATTTACATTTTCCTTTAGTCTCCTAGTCGCATAATGGAAAAGGAATATTCCATATCATCTTGCGATCCCGAGATGGCCTTAGTCGCGCGGTCTCCATAAAGAAAGGAATATTCTCATTTGATCGAGAGACTCAGCGATGATCGTTGGATCATGTTTGATCAAAGGGCGGTCACATGATCTCATAAAGTAACTCAGAGTTAACAAAGGATTTGGAGATCTCGCGACTCAATATATTTCTAACCCTACAGATATAACTTGAGTTTAGGCTAGGTCAGGTCAAACCCTTTCAGTCGCTAGGTCTCATGATGGGATCAGGGTTAAGCAAAATGATCAGAGATCATGAGACTGCATTGCCATCAAGTCTCTGAATGAACTCATGGTTAGAGATGGGTTAAGTTAATATCAGTGTTGATGTCGGTGTCAGAGGTGACGAGGCAGTGATAAACAAATGATAAAGTGACACATGGAAATAAGTAGACCCAGGTTCTATGCATTCAATTGGGTGATTGCGTGATGCAGACTGAATATTCTGAATCATCTAGCGATTATGAGACTTGCTTTAGTCGGGTTATCTTGTGAAGGAAGGGAATATGCCAAAAAACATTCAGAGACTTCCCGACTACCGTCCGATTCAAAGGAGATCTAACGCTTGTCGCTTATTCTTGTGACAAAGCCAAGGTTAATGAAAAGATCAGGAGACTCAGTGACAATAAGAAAATGTAACATGACATTATGATGCGGTGCATGGGTAAAGTAAAAATATCTTTGGCTATGCTTTAAAATAAAATCAAATTTGAATCTCAGTCGTCGATGCAGATATCTCGCACCAGCTATGACCTTTATCTTTCAAATAGTTTAAAATTCAAATATCTGATCTCTATAGTTATGACAGAACCCACTTGCAGAGGAAAGTAGATGGATCAGATGACTTCTCAGAGGCAGAGTTATGGTGATTGGAAAGATATTCAAGCTATATCTGATCGATCAAGATATTTTTGAATGACATTGATGAGAAGAATTGACAGAGTTAGGGTTTCTAATTATTCTGTTACAAATGTATTAAAACCCTAATTTCTAGAATGAGATTGACTCCTGAGATTGCGTGCTAGAGGAGTAGTGTATATAAGTTAGTTTCAAATCTTTTAGAAGGAGGATTTTCTAGTTGATGAAAATTATATGGGGTGTCTCTCTGCCCTGTAGTTTTCAGCAATTGTAGCTTTTTCATTGATATTCAGATATTGCAAGGTATTCTATGACATCTTTTCTGCCATCATGTCTTCCTTTTTTGAATTTCTCTTATTGAATTAAGTATATTGAATGCTTTCAGAGATATCTTAGGGTTCCTGAGCCTTATTCCTTTCTGCAATTCATGTGTACTCTTGTGGATGATTTGATTTGAATGAGTTTATGGATATTCTTCAATCCCTTGTCACTCTGTCTCATTCTTGTGCCTAGTTGCAAAAGTGAATGTTTGTTTGCAGTTTGTAGTCTGTGTCTAAATTTCTCAGGAAAGCTATTGTTTGTGAAATCTTTTCTTTCCTTGAATAGCCTCTTTCTATTTTAGACCTCTCTATGAAACATTTATGCAAACCTATTCAGAAATTTGTGTTCTCCTAAACCTAAGTTTGTGCGTTGATCTCACTCATTGTGTTGTGGTTCATATCATTTTTGGTGTACCACCTAGTAGGATAGTTTGCTTATTTAGTTATTTCCCTTCCATGAATTCTTTCTATCCCTTTTCCCTCAAGAATTTACTTTCATGTTAAGAAGCAAATTTGGGTGATTATCGAAGAGGAACTAGCCTAGAATCTGGAGGTCTCATCTCAGTTAGCAAAGGTCCCACAACCTGGAGATGATTCCCATGTTATACTAGATTATCAAGACTATGAGAGCTTGACCTAGGGTGCAAAATTTAGTGTATAAAATGGAAAGCGCCACCTAGCATATAAAACTAGATTCAAGAGTAATTAGATTGATAAAATTTCAATTGACTTTATCAGAATGATATATACTTTGGGAAGGTTTTATCTTTTATTTAATTCTATGTGAGTCCGACAATATTTTTGGACAATAAACAATTTTTTATAGTGACTTTGTTAAGTGACCATGTTAATGCTAAGAGCTAGTGTTTGTTGATTGATCGATGTTACCATTCATCTAATTGGAGCTTTGAATGTCACTAATCTTGTAGCATTCCATTATGTATTTCAAATTTTATGATTACTGCTAAAGAATATGGCTCTTTGACTTGTACTAATGTTGCTGTAGATTATATGGCCTCAGACAAGCTAGGCGGCCCATATAAAAAAAACACAGTCATTTGCCTGGTCAATGGACACCTTAATGAAAAGGGCCCACTTTTTGCCACCCAAGACAATACCTTAGGCTAAAGTTGACGGTCATCCGGCTGTTAGAATACACTGTTACACGCTTCTTGTGATGGGCACACAGCCGTCAAATTTAACTTGCTGATGTCATTAGAGGTTTGAATTTTCTCACCCTTCACGAACGAGCTTTTCCAATTTGCAGTCTGGCTTTAAAAGCTCATATCTTGCTTGTTTTAACTCCAAATTAGGTGCAAATTTTTTTTATTTTAGGTAGAATTTCCCAAATATTTATTGGTTGGAGTTATTTTTTGGTTTTGGAATCTTAGAGGTATCCTAAATTGAATTTTTTCATGGATGTTCCTATCTAATCCTTATTTCTACAGCTTCTAGAGCCTCGTACAGGCTCATATGATCACCTTTTTTAGTGTAATTGTTTTTGAAACTGCATGATTTTCTGTCTACTTTCTGAATATGTGATCTATTTTCTGATTTTCTGATTTTGATAATATGGACTAATCTTTGGCTTTGTTGTTCATGTGATTATATTTTGTGTACAACCTAACAGTGGTTTGCAGAATGTTATCCAAGAAGAATAAAACACAAACTACTCACAAATTTGTTTTGTAGGTTTCCTTTGATCGATAGAATGCAAAAACATTGTGCTTGCATCTTGTTTTTGATTTCTTAAAATAGGAACCCACATGCACGACTTCTTAAAATGAACATTTGTTTGATGTTTTAGGAATGAAAATATTGTTAGGAGATTATTCTCTCTGCCTTTTGGGATGATCAAAAATCTAGAAACACTATTGTCATTCGCCATTTGAGATCAACAACTTTAGAGGGCCTGTCCAAGTGGGAAAAAGTACTCACCCTTGGAGAATGACCCAAGTGAGAACAAGCTAATGCCAAGCTTCTTCAACTCACTATAATCAAAACACTTCTTGAGGCCAAAACCTCAGAAGATCAGTGGAATTTGAGCTTATACTCAGCTCTCACCTAACACAAAGCAGGGCCTCCGGGTCTCAATCATGTATCATGAACTGTTTGTGCTAAGGTGCTCTATGGGGTTAGCAGACTGAATTGCACTTGCGTGGACACAGAGGATACACTTAAACGAAGACCCTTACTAAAACCTTTTTCAACTAGTGGCCAAAATCCTTTTCTACTTGTTGATATGGGCGTTGTGAGATGCGCATGCCTAAGAAACCTCTCATGTACCCCTCATGTTGAGACAGTAAATTTATCAGGATCCCCGGATCTTGAGAAATTTGAAGCTTGGTAGGCCTGAGAAGTGTGTGCCATGGAGGGGAGCCAGTGCTGCCAAGCTTCTAACTGTCTAAATTGAATGGGTATTTTATTGTAAGAGGATTCAAACAAGTATTGTCCATTTCTTGCCACCTAGGAATAAGGTTTGCTGGATGTGCTTGCATAGCTAAGGGCTTCTTGATATGTCTTGTGTGAGGGTCACTAAAACAACAACAACAATCAAACAATCTAGAAAATTGTACACTTTCAGTACTTTTCTGTCATATCTCATCAAAACATCATATCAAACATCAAACTGATCATTCAGATTCAAAATCTGCACTTCTAGGTGTTAACTGTCAACTCTTGTCTAAGTTTTCTGCATCTACTATCAAAACGCTGAGAATCTATCAACTTGTTGTCCAGTTTTGTATTCTTCTGCAAAGGTTCTGTCCAAATTTTCACGAATCTGTGTTCTCATCAACATCATCACTAGTCTATCTTTGACTACAATCTATTGACAGTCTGACTCGTTGTTGTGTCAAAATCTGATTTTGTTGTGCTAGTCCAAGTGACTTGTTACTTTATTCATTTTTCTGTGATGTCCTTATCCTGAGTTGCGCGAGCAGGTTCATTAACCCTAACTCAAGATCGGAGTCATTTCTTCTCTCTCTCAATTGGAATTTATCTCCTTTGTCCTTTGGTCTTGGACTTAATCAGCACTTTAGATATCACTTCAGCACCTGTTAGTCAATCAATCGATTCATCATACCTTATCTTCAATCTTCTATGCGAGCACATCAAGACAATATTACAATGTCTAAAAGCAAATGAGCTAAACCTTATGGTCTTAACAATGCGCAAGAAGAGATTCTTATGGAAGCTCTATCAAAATAGCTTGAATCTTTAAAATCTGGAATTCAAGAATTAAAGGGAGAAAAGGATACACCATCCAACAAGTCCTCATCGGTCTTTCCTTTTCTCTATGATTAGGAGTCATCAATACTTCCTTTCTCTTCAAAATCAGATGAAAGCCTTTTCTATCCGCAAAAGAAAGATATTGCAAGTCAAGAAGTGTCTAATTATCCTTTAGAGAGAATCTTTACTCCTTTGGGACAATCTTATAAATTAGCATTGGAAGAACTTCTTGATAATGATCTCATCACATTACCTCAAGCCACATCACGTGGATGAAGATTCTTGAGTAACTATTGTGTATATCATCAACACAATGAGCATAAAACTTCATCTTGCATGGAGTTAAAACATAAAATCCAAGATCTCATAGATGATGGCATAATCAAAGTTGAAAATCCTAATGATTCATCTAATCTCGAGCATGATCAATATCAAGAATCCATGTCTAGCAATGATTCACAGATCACATCTACTTCTTCCACCATTCCTACATCTCCTAAAGCTTCAAGACTAGCCACACCATCTCCATCAAGAACTGAGCCTAATGACGACTATGTCTACCCTTAGGGACTACCTCTAAAAGATATCTAAGCTAATCAACATACATCTGCAAGTCTTTCTCAGGCTTCACTGATCATAGACCCAAAGCGGCCATGTGCTTCAATTATTATCATGCCTACTCCAAATGATTGTCCATGAGTGTGTTAAGATTCCTTCATGTAGATCAAAACTCCTACCTCATCCTTAGAAGTGGCTCCATGTCAAGAGGGCAATCCATAGTGTGAAGAAACAAATATCAGTAATGATCAAGATCAAGACACCATCCATCCTTATCCAACAGTTGACCAAAGTCCCATATCTCAAAAGTCCCATGATGATTTCATCATCCCCTTCCATTTCTTCCAAGAAGATATCCCTCCATCTCCCAAGAAAAATCAAGATATCCTTTCTGGCATCTCTAATGGGCCTATTTAAAATTAAGAGAGAGTTACCCTTTGTACACCATCTAAATATCCTTATCAAGATCAGAGCATCTCATCATCTCCTTGTCATACTCCTCCATATCCACCTAAAGTAAACATCATTCCTCCAAATCCCTTGTAGAACAATAAATCCCCTCAATCTTCAGTTGCTCCTATCACAATTCCTCCTATCAAAGCTATTCATACATCTATTGATATAAATATGAATTCAAAAGAGAAGAGCCTTGGTCATGCAGCTCACTCTAAAGATGTTGATATCCCTTCCACACCTTATCTCCCTCCATTCAAGCGTAAGCATCAGCCTTCACCATCCTCCAATTCCATTCTTGGTCCTTATATTCCAAGGCTAAAACCTTCATGTTAGAAATAAGGTGTCTCAACCTTGTATATTTCCTTACATTTGATATTATTTGTTTTGTAATTAATTGTTTGCAAATACTGTATTTAAGTTTGAGATTCATTCTGTCATTTAGTTGAGTGAACATGTTGAGTTTTCACTCCACTTGGAAGATGACAAGGATGATCAAACTTGGTCTAGGTGGATCTAGGCATCCTTTTCTGTAGTAGAGGTTATTTTCCAAATGTCGACACTTTGGACAATGTGTAAGGTAATCATGACTGAAACGGTTATGATGGATTCCTATGACGGTCATTACTATTTGTAAGAGCTAATTGTGAAAGATTCGATGATGGGTGAAGATGTGCAAGACATGTGGCAACTGATCATGTTCAGTATTGTACCTATTTTTATAGATAATGGTAAAACCCTAATATAGTTGTCTTTGGAAATTGCCCTAAAAAGGGAAGCGCATGATATAAGTGTTTTAGGGTTGCAAATCACTGAAGGAGAAGCTAGTTTATTGTTGGAATACTGTTATGCTACCGGATTTGTCTTCAAGTGTTGATTATCTCCTGAAAGAACTTGCATTGCAAGTGTATTGTAAAAATCAATAGTTTTGATTAATACATTATGCAGGTTTTGGAGTGCTGAGGTTTTTTACCGAAAGGTTTTCCCCAGGGTAAATCATTGTGTCATTCTCATTTTTCTATGTATACATGTTATTGCAGAAACATCTAAGTTAATTGTATTAACATTCTGTAGTTGATAAGAGTTAAATCTGAATTTGCACGATCCTCTTCTTGGAAGTTTAGCGTAGGGAACTATTTTCTGCACACTTAGTTTCCTTTCACTTCAAACCTTCCATCTATATTGGGTCCTTATATCCCTCCATCCACCATGCCTATCACTACTAGCTTTTCATCCACTTACCCTATCCCCTATCAAGATCAACAAAGACATGCATCCCTGAAAGCTCCCTATTAACCCATCCATATGAACCAGTCATATCATCCCTATTCATCCACAATCCCAAAGTCTTTTGGAAGCAATTTGGATGTGCAACGAAGAAATCAGAAATCCAAGAATCCACTTACATTTGAAGATCAGTATGTCCAATCTAATTGACATGTGATTACAAATAAAAAGGAAATATTCAAGAGACCACAAGGGTCCACTAAGAAAATATGGGTTCCTAAATCCATCATGGAATAATTGCGTTCTCAATCTAAGCAAAGATTAAAATCAAAGAAAATATGGGTTCCTAAATCCATCATGGAAGAATTGCGTTCTAAATCATCCAAAAGAAAAGGAAAATAAAAAGCTATGTGGATTCCCAAGTCTCTTCTAAAGTACTTGGATACAAAAATAAAATTAAAATTTATGTGGATTCCCAAGTCTCTCTTAAAAGGCTTGAACAAAAAGGAAAATTTGGAGTTGGCATCCAAGCTTCCAAAGTCTTCCACTGCATCTCCATCTAAACATCTCCCATCTTCTAAATCCATCTTGGGTCCTCACATACCAAGATCCATATCTACTCATCCATCAAAGCCTCAAGATATTCCATCCACTTTTCCTTCATCCGTCCACTACCCTTCAAGGCATGTGTCAATGTTGATCTTATCACCATACCCTATCCAATATCCTACACCTACCTCTTACCCATCCATCCCATATCCTGATATTCCTCTTATCCAATCCATCACATAAATCCTTGGCTACCATCTCCCTTATCCTCCATTTCATTTTTCCCTACCATCACCCTATCAACATCTTTGAGCATACTTTCATCGGCCTTGGCCTATCATAGCATATCTTTCAAAGGAGCACTATCTAAAGAGAAAGAAGCTTAAGTTCCTCTATGAAATTAATGACTTTTTTTTTTTAAAAGTGCCTTGGTGAAAACCTGGTAAACAAGCACCTTGGTAGCAATTTTTAAGTAAAGCTAGATCAATCCGTCCTATGGTGAAAACCACTTCTTGTGGCACCTCAGATGAGTACCATGATGAAAACCTGGCAAACAGACATCATGCGTAATTCATCCTACTTGCACTCTTAACTTGGGGGCACATTCCTTCTATTTCATCTTACCCATCAGATCCTACATCCAGCTAGCCTGTGAGCATCCATGAACACTATGCATCCTGACATTCATTATCCTTTCCATCAGGGTTTTCACTTGTGCTCATCCATGGAACCATATCATCATCTTTCTTATCCCAAGCCTATCCTTCCTATCTCTAAGCATTCATGCCATAATCCAAGACATTCACTTATACCTCCATCACTCTTTATCCTAATTGCGCTATTGTAGATTTATCATATCCAACATTGACCCCTTGGTCTTGATCAAAATTAAAAAAATAGGTTCTTAGAAGTCTCTTGACATGTCCACTCTTTTGGACCACATACTTTTCACGACATCTGGTCATTATCCTATATGCTATCCAACACTGCTCCATGAGCCTACATTGCTATATTCATTTTCCCTAGCTTGGGTAATCTTGAGGAGACTGTCTTTGAGGGTTGCATTCACCCTCTTCATCCACCATTGTCTATTTTCCTCATCAATCAGCTTTCTAATCCATCTGTAATGACCTCTACCTTGCTAGACATTAGGGGCAAACCAATGTGATCTTGCTTGAGATCAGTTAATCTCTGAAAAAATCTAAAAAGTGAAACGATCCTAAAAAAATCTAAAAATTGGAAAAAGTCCTAAAAAAATGATCACCTTGGTGAAAACCTAGCAGTAGGCGCCTTGATGCATCAATCAAAAAAATCAAAAACATCAAAAATACAAAAAATTTGAAAATTTGAAAAAAAAAAGGATGGCGACAGAGGCATGCTTACCAGGTTTTCAATGATCACCTCAATCAAGAAAGACCCCATCACTTGGGGCATCTCAGCTTCATCACATCACATCAAGTTGAGATTACCATAAATGAAAATCAACTCAAACAATTGTCTTATACAGTGATGGATACACTCGAAACCAGATAGATCGGTCTTAGACGAGTCCTTCATTTATGAAACCAGGCACATTGATCAAATTGGCTTCATCACTTCAAATCAAGTCAATTTCTGCTAAATAGAATCTCTGCCAAGTAGGTGAAGACCTGGTAAATAGGTGCCTCTTGTACTTAGCACTCCATCTATCAATGCTTAGTCTTGGCAATATTTTGCTTATGTTTGTACATATCTTTCAGCCACTTTTGTGACACTCTGGTTCTTCTGAGAACCCTCCTGGATTGAAACTAATCCAGAGTCATAACCTGGGGGTAATCAAATCAGACTTTTCCTCATAGTATGAGTCAAGTCAGTTATCGTCGTTCGCTACTATGGGCATGGGTCCCCAATTTGATCACATCTTTGGATTACACCAGAGTAAGTAATCTTGTCATTTCTGAAGCACAACTTGCTACTGACGCAAACAGGTGTTTCTCAACACCACAATCAACAATGTTTCTTAACACTATCTTTGGACACATCTGTGTTTCTTAACACACATTGGATATCGCAATCGTAAACAAAAGATTGATAGCAATTAAACACAAAGCACTCACAAGCATGACGGTGTTTCTCAACACCTCATACATATACACATCCAAAAACTTTGAAAGTCGCTGAAGTATGCTAAAATTTTATTAGTATGATGTTTGTTCTCATTGATTTCACTAATATTTTCTTTGTCTACTACTTGTTGGTGTGGTCCCGATGATCCAGCAACGTCAAATAAACTAGGTGTATGTGGTAAGAGCTCCTGCATTAAGGAAGAAAAGCCTCACATCCCTTGATCTTGTTTATCTGTATGCCAAGGTGAGGTCAAAAATATCTCCTTGACTATTATTGCTCTGCTTGTTTATGCAAGATTGCACTCATGGTTATCTTAGCTTTGAATTCCTCGATACTAGTGTACTCTTGCAACATTAACTGGAAACAATGTTTAGGTTATCTCAGCTTTTGTGCATCGATGCTTACGCTAGTTTCCCATATCTTATCCGATGAAAGTCATATTCATATTCTTATGGTTTCAGTTGCACTAGTAAGGATTGTATAGACTTTGATATTCCAAAAATGCTCAATGATGAAAATTTTCAAAGCTAAAGCTCAGTGACTACACCTTAGATTGCATTCATGTTAGTCTTGCATCTGCATTTGCATTGTGATGAAATCTGCATAATAACTTTATCTCTATCCAATGTGAAGGATATGAGGTTCTTATCGATCAATCTTCTCATCGTCAAGTGGTCATTTGTATGTGAACATGACATCCCTTTCTAAATCAACTGTCTTGATTTTATTTTCAGGATCAAAATTGAAATCTGAATTTGACCACTTACACAACCAATAGAAATCTCTCATGATTTTCTTCTAATCAATCCATGTATCTTACTTCTGGTCAATCTCGGTAAAACATGACCTCTCATCAAGTACATCTTTTGTCCTAACTGCATGGGACCTCTTTCTAATCAGACCAGTTTCTTCCTAAATTGTCTAATCCATCAAATTGCTTCTCATCACTGGGGCACCTAGCCATATTTCGATTTAGCTCCCGAGGGGACAAGATCAGGACATCAACATTCCAGTGATTACATCCTTAATCAAAACCCCATTGCTTGGGGCATCTCAGCTTCATCACATCAAATCAAGTTGAGATCATCCTAAATCAAAGGCAACCTAATCAATGGTCTTATACAATGGTGAATACACTCTAAACCAGACAAGATCGGTCTTATACGGGCTATTCATTATTGAAACTAGATACATTGATCAAATTGGCTTCATCACTTCAAATCAAGTTAATTTTCTTGCTAATCAAATCTCTTAACGGTAATCAGTTTCATCACTTCAAATCAAACTGGTTATTTGTTCAAAAAAATCAAAAAGGTTTAAGAGTTCCTGACAGATGTTTAGTTTCATCGTTGCAAATCAAACTGAACATTTTGTTTTATATATTTTGATCGATCTTCGTCCAATCAAGCTCAAAGTTGGTCTTCTTAAAAAGAATGGTTTCATCACTTCAAATCAAACTATTCTGAGTCTTCTCGCTAACAGGTCTTTAAATCAATACGTTGATCGCACATCAATTCAAAGAGGGGCAAATGTAATCACCTAAAAATGGTCATCTAAAACCTAGACCCCCAATCTCAGCAATTAATCAAGAAACCCTAATCTTGATTACCCTAAGTCCTAAATGAAACAGGCAATTATCAAATTCAAACTGATCTGACCTAAACCCTAGATCCTAATCGATCATCTTACTTGATCAATTAATTAATTCCTAAGATCGTAATACATTGGCAAATATATCTTATGTTAATTATTTAATTGATATTATGATATATTAATTAAATAAAAATTACAAAATTGTTAATTAAATCAAAAAGGAATTAAATTAATTATGAAAACATAAATGTGCATTCAAAATCAATTAATTTATTAAAAATGCATATGACATCATCAAATTCAGTTGACTGATTATCAAAATGGAAAAAATCCAGTTCCACTCAGTTAACTGATTCTGTACTGTTTATCATTTTGGAAACATTGCAGTTAACTCAAAACTGAATATGGAAGTTTCCAAAAAACTGATCAATCAATTCAGTCAACTGACCCTCTCGACCAATCGAATCACTTGCACATGGATTGTGCTTCTTTAATCGAATCTGAGCCACTCTTTTTGTTCGATCTCGCCTGTCGATTCGAGAGAGATTTCTATAAAAGAGAAACTCTTTTCCTTCACAAAGGATCCTAATTTTTTATTAACGTTATTATACTGCATTTTCATCTTAGCTTTCTTGCATTTTAGCTTTTATTTATCTAGCATTTGTTGTTTACTTTTATGCAATCATGCAAATCTAATCTTAGAGCACACTTTGAATTTGGTGTTTTTAAAAAGAATATCTCACATTTCAA
>MU225858.1:287513-299979 GCA_018584345.1 Thuja plicata | reverse complement strand
GGTTAGTGTGTAGTCACTGAGCTTGCAATGATCTGAGAGAAAGCTCATACTCCTGCCTTCTAGAAGGCAACAGGTCAACTCTTTCAGACATGCAGGATGAATGAATCCATATTCATTCTTGTATGCAACTGAAGAACAATGACCATGTTGAAGTGTACATCTAATTAAGAAGGCCACTTTTAGCAAGCACATTTTTGGCACCCGCCGTGGGGTAGAAAATCAATTTTTGGCCTCATTATTAACTTCTGCTTTTCATTTTATTTTCTATCCACTTTGACTAAATTCTGAGTCCAACATTGTGTCTAGGTCATCGTTTTGGTTTGAAACGACTATAAACACGCCTACCCTCACCCAAAATTGAATTTGTGGCAAAAACAATTTGTAAAGAGAGGTTGTAAATCTACTACCAAGATCAGTAGCAAGGTCTCAATGCATTGTTTGGTATTTTTTTGGAGCCAATTCAGATGCAGTTTCCATCATTTTGACAAGTGCCTCTGTAGTTTGTAATAAGCAGTCAACTTTGGAGATTAAAATATCCTGCCTCAGGAAGGATCATGGAGATTTGATTTTGCAAAGTAATGATAAACATAGAAACCCCCCAGTCCTCCAGATATGAGTGCTCCAGGGAGCTTTCCGATCAAATTTTAAAGCTAGTTCTAGAGGTCAGTTGTTATTTCTGGGGTCAGTTTGCAAAGGTTTTAAAAGTGGGTTGTAGTGGCCCCTAATTCAATGTCGTGGATCCAAGTGCACAATAGACTACATTTTGGTAAATTGGATATCCCTTTGTATTGCCACTTGCCCACAAACATTAGGTCAAAATTCTACCTATAGATTCTGAGCATTCTGCCATATTTCAGTGCATTCAAGGCTTGCCAGTAGGTGCACTACAATGTATTATTCTAATAGCTTCTTAACAAGCATTTAGAGATTGGCTGGTGGAGGAACTGGAGGATGTGAAATTTGAAAGTGCTCTTAAGCATTCTAATGAGAATATGGGGAAAAGATTACAGTTACCTCTACTACCTTGTTCAATAAAGGTCTGGAGATTATAGAAGTGTTTTCCTAGGAATGCATGAAATAGGGACATTCAAAGAGGTTAGTTGAAAGGTTTAGAGATGTTCAAGTAAATGAAAAATTATACGTATATAATATGCTACATGGGAAATACTTATATGGGGACATAAGTTGAAAGGTTGTACACCGAATGCATTTGGTAAATGTTTTAAAACTTTCATTTTATGGTGAAAAGACTTTTGAAACTTCCAAAGAAAATGAAATGGGCTGTGTGAGGTCAATCTTTCAGCGCTATCAGCATTCTTACTTGCCCGTGCACCAATAAAAACAAAAATTCTGAAACTTCCAAAGAAAATGCAAAGGGTTGGTGTAAAGGCTATGTAGGGTCTTGAAAGTGTATTTCATGCAAATTGTGGAAGAAAATACAAGGTGTATGAACTATTTTAAAATTTCTACAACTTCGAAGGCAATGTGATTGGCCGGTGTAAAATCCATGTGTCACAATCCTTGGGCAGTATATTCCTTGCCACGCCAGACATGTAAGAAAGAAAACAAAGTTTGGGCATCCATCAAAGGGTGTGTATATATGGTAAAGGGGCTTTAGTATCTTTCAAGAAATGCAAATGGGGCTGGTTAAAATCCATATTCCACAACCGTTGCCAGTATTCTTCCCTGCCTGCGCCAAGCTGGGAGGTTGCAAGAAAGAAGCAGAGTGTGAACTTTGTTCAAATGTTGCACGGGTCTTTTTTATGGTTTGAATTGAAACGGTGGAAGACTCCAAGAAAATACAAATGCACATGACTAGATGTGTCACAAAATGCTGCAACCTTTCCCATCTTCTTCTCATCCTCAGAATGCAATTGTGTGCAAATTGGAGGTGCCTTATATGGAAATAGGTGCCTTATATGGTAAATTGGAGGTCCCTTTGCATTGCCACTTTCCCAGAAACATTAGGTCAAAATTCTAACTATAGATTTTGACCATTCTTCCATATTTTAGTGCATTCAAGGCTTGCCAGTAGGTGCACTACAATGCATTATTCTAATAGCTTCTTAACGATCATTTAGAGATTGGCTGGTAGACGAACTGGAGGATGTGAAATTTGCAAGTGCTCTTAAGCATTTTAATGAGAATATGGGGGAAAGGATTACAGTTAGCTCTGCTACCCTGTTCAATAAAGGTCTCGAGGTTATAGAAGTGTTTTCCTAGGAATGCATGAAATAGGGACATTCAAAGAGGTCAGTTGAAATGTTTAGAGATCTTCAAGAAAATGATAAATTACACGTATATAATATGCTACATGGGAAATACTTATACACAAAAATAAGTTGAAAGGTTGTACACATAATGCATTTGGTAAATATTTTAACTTTCAAGATTTGGTGAAAAGACTTCTGAAACTTCCAAAGCAAATGCAATGGGAAGTGTGAGGTCAGTCTTTTAGCACTATCAATATTCTTACCTGCTTGCATACCAATAAAAATGAAACTTTTGAAAATTCCAAAGAAAATGCAAAGGGTTGGTGTAAAGGCTGCGTAGGGTCTTGAAAGTGTATTTCATGCAAATTGTGGAAGAAAATACAAGGTGTATGAACTATTTTGAAATTTCTACAACTTCGAAGGAAATGCGAAAGCCATATGTCACAATCCTTGGCCAGTATATTCCTTGTCACACCAGACATGGAAGCAAGAAAATAGAGTTTGGGCATTAATCAAAGGGTGTGTATAGATGGTAAAGGGGATTTAGTACCTTTCAAGCAATGTGAATGGGTTTGGTTAAAATCCATATTCCACAACTGTTTCTATTTTTCCTCCTTGCCTGCGCTAAGCTGGGAGGTTGCAAGAAAGAAGTAGAGTGTAAACTTTGTTCAAAGGTTGTGCAGGTATTTTTTGTGGTTTGAATTGAAATGGTGGAAGCCTCCAAGAAAATATAAATGTATGTGACTGGGTGTGTCACCAAAGCTTGCAACCTTTCCCATCTTCTTCCCAACCCACGCTTTTATGGGAGTTTTGTAACAATGTTGGAGCAAATTGGGATGCTGCGAGTAATGGAGATGTGTTCTCTAAACCTACCCCAAAGAAAAAGATTTCAAAGCAGAGTATGGACATCCCTCAAGGCATTGGTAAATACAGTCGACAGGCGTGCAGGGTAGTTTAAAAAACTATGAAAACCATTAGTCTCACATGCATAGTGGGTGGCTTTTTTCAAGTGATTTTATTGGAAACTACTTGCATTGTAATATGAATAAAGAGAAAAGTTTTTTGGAGACCGCACTTGCTTGGAGGATGTTGTGGGACCCGTGGAGGATAATATAAGTTTTTGGGCCCACGACTGGATAGAGTTGATTTGGTGGTTTGCAGAGGGGTTGACAGGGCAGATGGAGTGTGAGGTGTAAGATGATGTGGCAGTGACATGGCAGGAAACCTCAGATGGTACGTAAATCCCATGTTGAGATCAGATGGCAAGTGCAATCTCACAATCAGGAAGGTGCTCAGAGGATACCATCGTGGGATCATGCCTGGTCGACACATGGTGAGGAACTTGTGTGATGATGCATGGATCTTGAGGCAAGATCAGACAGCAAGCGCGATCTCAGGATCTGAAACGTTCTTAGAGGTTACCATCAAGGGATCACGCCTGATCGACATGTGGAAAGCTGACGGGGCAGAGGCAAGGTTAGATGAGACTTCTAGTGATGCCCATGTGGACTTCGTGGCTAATCAGCAAGCGACAAGTGGTGAGATCAAAGGGCACCTGTGCATAAATATTACTTTAAGTGCAAAAATATAAGGTTAGAATTAACTTGATTTAAGTTGTAGTTGCACAAAGCAATTATTTTAAATATGCACAGTACAAGTAATGTAAAAATATGCAGAACATAAGAAATGTAAAACTATGAGGAAGTGAGGATATTGGTTTACAAATTATATTCAAATCAAATAGAAGGATGAGGTATTTTATTTTTACCCAGAACGAAAGTATTTTTGTTAAGATGTATTGAGCATGAAAATGCATATGGGCTGAAAGTTATAATAACATTCATCATGAATGTTTAAGTAAAGGAGAAAGTGGAAACAAAGGGACACATAATAGGAAATTAGATATTTTCCAAATTAGGGACAAGGACATTTTTTTTTCAGTTGGATAAGAAAACTGGCTGCACGCAAAACAAACTTTGGATGAAGGAGGACAGGTCACAAGGAAGAATCATATGTTTTCAACATGTGGAGGAAGGAGAATATTCAACCAATCAAATTTGGAATAAAAAGAGACAAGTGGAAACATCAAGCATATGCTGGAATCTTCTTTTCTTCTCCTTCTATATTATTATAGAGTATTCATTGTAGAGGGGTTCCAATTTTTTTGGCTGCAAGAGAGGTTCCAATTTTGTGGTCCCAATGAGGGATATAGAAGATTGTATTAGACTGTGTTAAGATAGAAATAGAAAGTTTCAAGTATTTTTCCATTATTGAAGTGGTGTATATTTTGAAGCAAACTGTATACAGGAACATGATTCTTTAAACTTAATGCAAATACTGTAGATTCAAGTCTCTCCTTTGTGTTTATTTCTTGAGTTTTGAGTTTTCTGATTCATTTCATAGAGTTTATCTGTGTGTGTGTGTGTTGTTATTCCTGAGTTTTTATCTAGGATCAAATTAAATGATGCTCTGGATAAGACATGAATTTATTTGGTGTGCACAAGGATTATACAAGAAGTGTTGGTCTGGGTCAGTGCATTTATGGCTTTGAATCTTTGACAGTAGTTGGTTCCTGTATTGTGACTCTCCATTAGAGATATTGCCCAATGGATAAAGCACTGGTAATAAATTAGTACTTTCTATAGTGATACATGTTTGGTTGGGTTTGGCTATATTCTGCAATTTAAATCAAAACCATTTCAAGATACTTTTAAGTTTTGTGGTTATGAGTTGTATGTTCTTCATGGTAATTAAGAGTCAATGAATGAGTGGTTATCATTCAATGCTTTCTTACCATTTTTTGTTGTTTAAATCTAGAGAGAATTGTAAAGTGTTGTATATTGAGCTGGATTAGGTACACCCGCCTTGGTATTGAAGAGCCAAACGTGCAGAGGGCAGCCTTGTCCCTAAAGTTGGTCCAATTAGCTCAGATTTCCCCATATTTGGAACTAACCATTCTTTAAAATCTATCTACAGGTATATTGGTAGCTTATAAAGCATAAAATCGTTTTGAAACACCAACATGTTGATTCGTAAGTTGGAGATTTTGTAAAAGGGTGTTAAAGAGGATGGAATAGTGTTAGTCTCACTTGCTTCGTACATTGTAGAAGGATTGGAGGAGCTTGCACATTTTCTGCATGGGCATATACATATCATGGAGAACCTACTGATCACTTGGGTGTGACTTACAGGTTCTGAAGGCCACTTTTAGTGATATATTAAGCAGATTGTAATAGTTATATGTTACTCTCAATGTCAATTTAACATTTTGATTTTTGTTATTTATTATAAAACCTTTGTCATTGTTTTGATTAAGTAAAAATAGGTTTTACAAGGACCCGAAACCTTTACAAAGTATAAGAGTTCAGCGAACAAATATTCAAGGACCCAAAACCTAAAAAGAGATAAAAATTATATTCAATGAAGTACAACAATAATTGTGTCATTGTTGTCAAAGGGGGAGTAGTATAGAGTGAACAATTATGGCTAATTATTTGTAAGGGAGTGTGGTAACGATATAGAAGTGCAATATGTTTCATGGAATTGCATGATCTGTTTGTAATCACCTTAGGGGAGTAGTCCTAAGGATTTTTTTTTTCTTGAATTTCTGTACTTTATTTGAATAGTTAGACACTTAGCAATTTTTCCTAAGTGTTTCTATCAATGCCAAAGGGGAAGATTTTTAACATTATGATGAAGATGATCGAGTCCTAGATGCTTGCAGTAAGTTTTTGTGTTTTCATTGCTGGCAACAAAGTGTATTGAGAAAGTCAGATCAGATATACCACTGATGAAGGTGATTGCATAAGGATTTTTCTAAGTATCTAGTTTATTGGTGATAATACAGACAATAATGGTAAATTTGATATACGGTGATAATTCTGAGGATTCAAATGGTGCGGTCGTACAAGAAGTATCTATAGAATTATTTTTTCCTACATCTATGATCACATAAGAAGATTCAACGTACATGCAGAGATTTGAGGCAAACACCAGTAATATCAGCTAGAACAGTGAATAGTGAAACCAGTCTAGTCAAATTGGTAAAATCAAGGTTGTGGTCAATTATTCGTTAATGTTAAATTTATTTTTGAAGTGTATTGTTGAGGGTTGGCATCGAACATTACATTTTCCTATTTTGGCGTGATCGCTTGTGAATTTTGATTGGGATTTAGAGGCCGACTAAGGTAACACATTTTAGGGTTATTTCACTATCGTAAATATGTTTATAAGAAATACAATTGAAAAGAAAATTAGGTTTTTTGATTTTATGATGATTGTGATCATTGAAGGAAAATTTTGTATGATCAAAACAATAGAGTGAGCAGTACAGAAGAGGATCTGTCAGGAAGAAAGTGTCATCATCAAGTCATTGTTTGAGTTTCTTACTTACGGTAACTTCTAAAAGGCTTGTGGTTAAAATCCTTTAACAAGTTTACTCCTATCAAGGTAAGCAGGATCCTAACTGGTCTGAAGACTAAATCCTTTAATAAGGTGACTCTCAAAAGGAGTTTCAAATCCCTTAATAGGGTAGTTCCTAACAAGACTTTGTTATAGCTCCTAACCAGGCTATAGATACTCTTAACCGTGTATAGCCTTAACAGGGTGATGTAATGCTCCTAATAGGGAAAATCTTATGTAGTAGTGATATCTATGGGTACCAATCCCCACCGTGGATTTTTTCCTCTAACGAGGGTTTCCATGCAAAACTATTGGTGTATTTGTGTTGATTTTGTGGATTCATCCTTTGTTATGATTTTATGTTACTGCTTTGCATGTTGGTCGCTTTGGAAGTTGATGAAAATATTTTTTAGATCTGTGGTTGCACTGATTCACGCCCCCCCTACCCCCTCTGATTTCCTTATAAGACTAAAAATTGGTATTTGAGCCAAGTTCCCTTGAAGAAGCCTAACAACTTGGGAAGGATCTTTAAGGTTGATATGGAGGGTTTAAGATATCAAAGGAAACTTGAGAATCAACTTACAAATATCAAGAAATTCATTGAAAGGCTAAAAGAACAACTGTAGTCAAGAGAAAAGAGACATGAACTTGTTGAGCAACTTGAACAACTATTTGAACAAAGTTGATATGAGGAATTTGAAGCATCTTTGGAAGAATTTTCTAAGGAGAATGAGAAGTTGCATAAAGACAAGAAGAACATCAAAATATAGTTAGAATCTTTGTCAATGAAAATGGGTGAAGAAATGGAAGAAGGGAAGGCAACAGAAGAAGTAAGGACAATTGCAGAGGAAGCCCTAAAAGCCAAAGATAAAGCCCTAAAAGCTATGGTGGATGAGCTCTTTGAATTTGAACAAGAGGTTGATAAAATGCATGCACATTTACATGAGACAAATGAAGAGAATCAAGAATCCCTAAGGGAGAATGAAAATTTGAGGAAAGAAAATGAGAAATTGAAAGGTGAATTGAAGGCTACAAATGATTTACTCAAGAAGTTTGATGAAAGTTCTAAAAAAATTTATGAACAACTCAAGAATCAGAGGATACATGGAGAGATTCATGGTTTAGGATAAACTAGTTACGAGGTTGGTGAATCTTATGGTACCAAGAAGGTCATACAAGATATCGAATCCGCACCTAAGGTGAATCAAAGAAAATCTGGTAAGAAACTTACAAACCAGTTTGTTTCAATTGTCATAAGGTTGGACATACTGCTAATGTGTGAAAGGAAAATATCAGATCTAGTGTTCCAAGTATTAGACCTAATGCTAGATGAAGTACTTTTCATGGTTATTGTTATTGTTAATGTTTGTAGCTTCAGTCGTATGATCATTAGAATACATATAATATATGTTGATTAATAATAACATAATAGATATGTTATAATATCTATTATATTATTATTAATCATATGAAATTTAATATTCAATATTAAATTATTAATTTATTCTTAATTAATAATTGATTGATGAAACATTATAAGATTGATTAAATTATAATTAATGGGAAGAGGCATGTCCTTTCTTATAAATAATAGTGAATAGACATATCCCATGAAGGGACATGTCTCTCCTAGCCTCATTCCCAATATAAATGAAAGAGAGATTGTTGCATTTGGAAAACATATACAACATACAGTTCTATTACATTTGCATCTATCCTAAAACTTAACATGGTATCAGAGCCAGACTACAAATGTAAGAGAGTAGTTTGTTGATGGTGAATGTGTGACTATCTCAGAAAATAGAGTCTCAGTAGAGGGACCATATCTCACAAATCCACTGTTGGATATGTTGGTGTAAACCAAATTTTGAAGATTCTAAATTGAGCGATTGGAGAGAAAGTGTGGGGTTCAAAAGTTATGACAGACTGTGTATGGGTCTATGTGAAATTCCTGAAAGCGGCTTTCATTAAAGAGATATATTAATTTGTTATGATTGTGGTCAAGCATTAACAAAGAAGAATGTATTCAAGGAAGTGTCTCTTTATAGAAAGAAATAATTAATTATAGAGTGTCACCTCTCTTGGAGCAATCAATTCATTTCACAAGAAGACATGCGTATTTTTCAATGATATAAGAGTGGGAATTGTACATTGTGGGGGGAATAATAACCAATGTTACATTTCCAATTGAACCATCCTTAGTGGAGAGTGATAAAATGGTGATCACCCACTCTAGGTTCTTGCTCAGCATGAAGTTCATTGACATGGCTAGCACAAACAACACTATGATCTCCTGCAGTGTGTCCGGCACAAACAAATTTAAATTTTTATGAGAGTTGATATTTCCTATATGGGCTCACCTTACAAAAGGAAATATTTGAAACTTAAGATAAGTATTCCATATTTTATTAATGCACATGAATTATTGAGTTTGAAATTTATGCTATAATATTGGCTAGTAAAATATTGTATGCTTCTATCTTTGGTATTTCCGTATAAGATAGTTTAGTTTATAAGCTATTTGTAATCTCTCTCTGACATACCTTCAGGACAGAAGCACAATAAATTGTTTTCAGAGCAAGTCTAGCTCTTCAAAGGTAACTTTGGACAAGGAGATAAGAAGATTGATATCAGACTCAGAGGGAGTCTGACAGTTCATCTTAAGAAATCTTGGATGATCAACACATTGATATACAACTACTATCAATGATCCATTCTAATTTTTTTTCAGCATGCTAAACTAGGGATTTTTCCTCGTGAATGGGCTCATCATATTTAATATCGATAAAGCCAATTTTATCATCATCAGACACACCTTCACTAGCATAGTAGAATTACTTATCCTTGGAGTAATTAGGCTTTAAAAACTTAGGTTTATGCTTAGGAACCCTTGTACTACATCTAAATGCAAAATGACCAATCTTATTACAAGAAAAAAAAATTTAGGGGTAAATTTCCTTCAAATTTACCCTTACCTCTCTTTTCCCTTCTTGCTAATAGGGCCACAAGTTTGTCCAATTTCTTTTCTTCTTCTTCTATATCTGCCCACTCATTAATATATTCCCCAAGCTCTGCATGTTTATTGCTTCTGTTGGTGCTCGCAAGACTTGATAAGGTCTCTTTATCATTATGTACAGTAGTTTTGAATGTAGACTCAACCTTAGGTAATGTAACTTCCAACTTCACGGATTCAAAGGTGGTCAACTTAGAAATGAACATTTCTTTATTGAAGTTCTTTGTCAATGGTATGATCTCCTCTATTGCTTGTACTTTTGTTTAGTAGGAAGGAATCAAAGATCTAAGAATATTTGCAATCACTTCCTCTTCAGTATAAGTGCTACTAGAGTTTCTAATGTATGTAACAACCTTTGTAACCCTCTGTTCATATGCTCTGACATTCTCATCACCTCGCATTCTTAGACTCTCCATTTTAGTCTTCCAATTTTGTAACTTCGCCTGCTTAGTATATTGATCTCCTTCATATAATGCCTCTAGCCTTGTCCAAATCTTATGTGCAGATTCAGGGTCTTTGACTTCAGTAAATTCAAGCTCAAAGAGCACGCTGATCAATGCTTATCTTGCAACCATATTAGAGTGAAACATCTTCTTTTCATATTTAGTAGCACTTGGTAAATCATCTTCTATATTTATCTTCTCATCCTTCTTTGCAATCATCCAGTAATCAATTCCCATACAAAACAAATGAGTTCTCATCTTGTTCTTCCAACTGTTAATATTTTCAACATCAAATTTTGGATTCTCCTTCCTATAGTAAGTCTTCTCTTGGATCACTTCAAGTTGTTAAGCTTTCTCTTAGAGGACCACAAGATGTGATATAAATTTTTATGAATGATAGTCTATCAACACAACTGAGGGGGGGGGGGGGGGGGGGGGGANGGTGAATCACTTGTGTGCCCAAATACTTAAACTTTAAACTTTAAACCAATTACTCAATGCAAATCTGAACACTTCAAGAATAACACCATAATACAAGTATTTTTGGTCGGGGAAACATTGTTAAGGGAAAAAAAAACCCGGTGGGAATTAATACTCACAAATAATGCACTAGAAATATTGTGTCCCTGTTAGGAGATATATCCTTGTTAGGAGATGATTATTACATCCAATACAAAGTCCCTATTAAAGGACAGACTATATTAGAAGTCCTTTAAACTGTGTTAGGAGTTGAATGAAATGAAGATCTCACTGCCCAAGTAGACTGCCCAAATGTGAAGGTTAAACCCACCTTATGGATCCACAGTCCATAGAGAAGTATAGAAGTATACTTGTAACAGTGAACTGACTGATAGAAACTTAGATTTTCCTATACAATTCCAATGAAGTTCTTTACAAATATAATCATTTCTCTACATCCAGCAAAACTCACATCCACATGCTCGCAGCATCTAATCCATACGTATTCACATCGTCACTACTTTCCTTTATACAAGTTACAACAAGCAATTAGGTTGGCTTGTTAAGATTTCCCCAATCCATAAAAAATTACATAGACCTTTGCTAAGATACACATGGTACCTTAAAAAAGTAAATAAAAAAATATAAATCATCAGTTACATGCCAAGATCTATAATTTACGCTCGCCATTCACCAAGCACACTACATCTCTGTGGTCAGCTCCAAATAGGTCTTCACAACTTTACACGCCTCAGTCGATGTCATAAAAAATCCAATGACCCAAGAATCACAAAGAATGTTTTCCTATGTACCTTCTATCATGCCTTAGGCTTGAATACCAAACTTATGCTCGCATCCAAGTTATTCCAAAAACTCAGAGACCATCTCTGTCATAATCCTATGTCATTGCTCTGTAACCAGTCTTCACCAATACAATTGTAACTCATGCAAAAAAAAAATGAAATCAAAATACCTTAGATATAAGGTTTACATACCTTCCTCTACTCAAATTTGTGCTCGCATATACTTAACCATCATACACTATCCATACACAACTCTCAATCTTGCATGTACATGTGATAACCAGTCTTTCTAAAACTTTTAATGCATCCAACTAAAACACATGTTGACATCAATGAAAAAACATGAATTTCAACACCTTAGACAACAAAAATTCCAATAGGTTTTTTTGTCTAATAAGGGTTTCCATGCAAAAATATTAGTGTCTTTGTGTTGATTTTGTGGATGCATACTTTGTTATGCTTTTATGTTACTTTTAGCTTTGCATGTTGGTTACTTTGGAAGTTGATGAAAAGATTTTGTAGATTTGTGGTTGCACTAATTCACCCCCCCCCCTGCCTCTCAGTGTCTTATAAGACTAACACTCACCCCTTCTGAACCTAAAGATTGATTTATCAACATAGAGTCTATCTAGTCTGTTGTAGATTCTTTTACCACCTTTTTGGAAGTTACACCAAGTGAACCATATAACTTGGTTATATTAGCAATAATAGTCCACCAACACAACTGAGAGGAAGGGTGAATCAGTTGTGTACCAAATAATTAAAACTTTAAACTTATAAACCAATTATTCAATGCAAATCTGAACACATGAAAAGCAACTCCATAACACAAGCAATTATTGTCAAGGAAACCTTGTTAAGGGAAAAACCCCAATGGGAATTAGCACCCACAAATAATACACTAAAATTATTGTATCCCTGTTAGGAGATTTAGCCCTGTTAGGAGCTGATTATTACATACAATACACAGTCCTTGTTAAATGACATACCCTATTAGGATTCAAGAGAAATATTGTCACACTTCTATGAATCATTCCATTCAAGGTTGCTCAAGAATGAGGCCTCAAATATCGATCCATAGCTCTCTAGTCATGGATGTGTAAAAATATAAAATGAAGGCCCTCAGATTGACCT
>MU225858.1:260840-271153 GCA_018584345.1 Thuja plicata | reverse complement strand
ATTACAATTTGATCAAGGAAATTGATTTGAATTGAAAATATTCCAAAGCATTGATTCAAAAATTTGATAAATTTATAAAATAATAAATGGGGCCCAAAGTCTAAGCGACCATTTTAGGGTGCATACACCTATTAGGATTCAAGAGAAACAAGAGGCTCACTATCCAGGCACACTACCCAAATAAGAAGGTTAAACCCACCTTCTGGACTCACTATCCAAAATATAGATATAAAAGTATACAATAACCAGTGAACTGACATATAGAAACTTGCTTTTCTTAAACAATTCCAATGAAGTTCATCACAATCAATATATTTGGTCTACATCTAGCAGTCTTCACAATTACAATCTTGCAGCTTCCACATCACACTTCCATATTAGCTCGCCAAGAAACAAATCTCCTTTATACAAGTTTACAATAAGAAAATAGGTAGTTCATATAGGACTTCCCCAATGCATAAACAATTACATAGACCCTTTCTAAGATACACACGATACCTTAAATAAGTAAACATCAATTACAAGTCATCAATTATACTCCAAGACCTGTAATCCATGCTTGCCATTTTTTAAACACTTTACATCGTTGTAGTCGACCACAAATAGATCTTTGCAATATCACACACTTCAGCTGACGTCACCAAGAGCTCAACGAACCAAGAATCATAGATAACATTCTTCAACATGTCTTCTACCATGCCTCAAGCTCACATATCTTAACTCGTGCTTGCATCCAGGTTATCTCCAAAACTCAGAGACCAACTTTGTCATAATCCTTTGCCACTGTTCGGTAATCGGTCTCTACCAAAACAAATATAACATATGCCAACAGTAATATCAAGCCAAGAAAACTTAGATATAAGATCTATGCTCATCCCCGTATACATCTCCATGCTTGCATTCTTTGAAATCATGTATAGTGTCTGTACACTTATGTCACTCTTCCCTGTACCAGTGATAACCAATCTGTTTGAGACTTCAACTAAAACATATGTTGACATCAATGAAAAAATATGAATGTCAACACCTCTAACAAAAACAATTACAACAATGTCCCCTTTTGGCATTAATGGAAACATATGTGAAAATCCATCAACCCAAGAGTGTCCTTTTTAATACAATATTCTCAATATTCTCTTCACAGCTCCCCGTAAAATAGTAGGGATTTTCCACTTGTATCTCTCCCCCTTTGACATCAATGGAAAAGAGTACCATAACTCTTATCCTTCTCTAACCATCCCACCTCTATAAGGTGTACCTTTTTCAAATCTTCATGCCTTCAACAACCAGGTGCTTAATCACCCAAATATGTTATGTTGTGTTCCTGTGATCACTCCCCCTGAGGAGTGGATCCACGCATCAAGTCTAGGGAATGATATAGCTCTAATAGCTACTAAAATCATACATTTCTACATCATTTAGTTCTCACAAGTTGGGGTTCTCACCCTAAGCATACCTATGAGATACTCAAAGGCATCTTTTTATAGAGGTTTTGTGAATATATCTTTTGTTTTCTCCTTTGTACTAGTGTACTCCAATCTGACTTCCTTTTTCTGCAACCTTGTCTCTCAAGAAGTGATATTTGGTTGAAATGTTTTTGTTCTTTGAATGCATAACATGATTCTTTGACATGTTCACTATGCTTGTATTATCACAATGTATAACCATTGGCTCTTCAAAAGTAATCCCAATGTCCTTTAGCATCTGCTTCATCCACACAATCTGTGTACAATTTATAGCAGCAACAACATACTCTGATTCAATAGTAGACTGAGCTATATAATCCTGCTCCTTACTTAACCATGAAACCAACCTCTTTCCAAGGAAAAATGCACCACCACTTGTTCTCTTCCTATCATCAACACTTCCTACCCAATCAACATCAGTATAAGCATGCAAAGTAAAACTATCAGACTTTTCATACCATAAACCATATTCCAGTGTTCCTTTCAGATATCTGAATATACTCTTAACTACAAAAAGATGAGTCTCTTTAGGATCAGCTTGGAACCTAACAACAATTCCAACTGCATTAACATTGTCTGGTCTAGTGTGAGTTAGATATTGTAAGCCTCCAATCATGGATCTGTACTTTGTCTGAAAAATACTTTGAGATTCATCAATAGTAGTAAGCTTGCAACCAGTAACCATAGGTGTTCCAATAAATTTACAATCTTCAATTCCAAACTTTTTCAACAATTCCTTAAGATGCTTGGTTTGAGAGATGAAAATACCATTCTTGTCTTGAGTAATTTGAAAACCAAGGAAGAAATTCATTTCACCAATCATAGGCATTTCAAATTCATTTTTCATTTCCTTACAAAAATTCTTTTACTCATTTCATCATTGCCTCCAAAAATAATATCATCTACAAAGACTTCAACAATAAATATTTTGTCTTCATTAGTTCTCAAATACAAATTATTGTCTGCACTAAATTTTCTAAAATCAAGATGTAGTAAATACTTGTCTAACTGAGCATACCATGCTCTAGGTGCTTGTTTCAGTCCATACAATGTCTTTTTGAATTTGCAAATCATGTCTTCATGATCTGTAAAGGTAAATCTATCAAGCTGCTCAATGTATACTTCTTCCTCTAGATCTCCATTCAGAAATGTAAATTTCACATCCATCTTATATACCTTAAATTCCTTGTGTGTTTCATAAGCAAGGGACAATATTACTGCTTCTAGTCTCGCAATAGGAGAAAATGTTTCTTCAAAATCTATGCCTTCTTGTCGTGAGTAGCCTTTACAAACCAGTCTATCCTTATTCCTTACAACCATACCTTCTTCATTCATTTTATTTCTAAAATTCCATTTAGTTCCTATAACATTCTTGTTCTTAAGTCTAGGAACCAATTCTCAAGTGTTTTTTTTCTCTATCTGGTCCAGTTCTTCTTGCATTTCTTTAGTCCAATATTCATCTCTACATGCTTCATCAGTAGTTTTTTGTACTACTTGTGAAATAAAACAATTCTCATTTCTTAATCTCGATCTTGTCATCATTCCTTTATTTGTATCACCAATAATTTGATTTTTAGGATGATTTTCTTAGCATACCTTTGTGTCTTTAGATTTTCAGTAGAATCATTCAAGCATAGCTCAATTTCATTGTCAAACTCAAGAGTTTCCTCTTGACTTGCAGTAGTCTCCCTGTTCTCTGTAATCTTATTACAGTCATACATTCTTTCCTAAATCTGAAACCTCTCATCAATTCTCACATTAGCACTTTCAACGATCTTCCTCAATCTTATATTGAAACACTTGTAAGTCTTACTCTTAGTGGACTAACCAAGGAAAATTCCTTCATCACTTCTAGCATCAAATTTCCTATCTCATCATCCCTTTTGATATAACATTTGCTACCAAATATTCTGAAGTATTTTACAGTAGGAGCATGATTAAACCAAAGACCATAAGGTGTCTTACTGGTACATTATCTTATCTGAATTATGTTTAAAGTGTAGACTATAGTGCCAACAACTTCTCTCCAATGCACATGTGACACATTCTCTTCAAGCAACATAGTCCCTGCAGCATCTAGTATAGTTTTGTTTATGCGCTCTGAAATCTTATTATGTTGTGGTGTCGTAGGAGATGATGTTTGTCAGTATATTCCATGCTCTTCACGGTAGGTATTAAACATATCTGACATAAACTCTCCACCTTTATCTGTCCTTAAACGTTTTATCTTCATACCTGATTCATTCTCAACTTTTTCTTTGAAAATCTTAAACTTATCAAAAGCTTCAGACTTTTCTTTAAGAAATGCAACCCACATCATCCTAGAAAATTCATCAACAAAGAGTATAAAATACCTTTCACCATAGTAATATCTTCTTCTTGTAGGACTACAGAGATTTGTATGCATCAGATCCAACTTCCCCTTCACTGAGAGATTTTCTCTAAAAGTTTCTTCTAGTTTGTTTTCCCATCACACACTCTCTACACATGATGTTAGAAGGTTTCAAAATTTTTGGTAAATCTATGACTGCATTTGTGATACTTGATTTCACAATGTTATCAAAATTTATATGACAACCTTCTATGTCATAACTAATTTTCATTAACCTTCACAAAAAAACAAGTAGCCTCTGTAGTATTCAATTCAAACACATTACATCTTGACTTTGTATGTGATGCGATCAAATCTCATGTCTGACTTCTGACAGTACATTTCCCATCATTGAACTTCAAATGATAGCCCTTGTCTACAAGTTGTCCAACACTCAACAAGTTGTGCTTAAATCTATCAACAAGCAATACATCATCAGTATTAGTTTTACCATCAAAAGAAATCGATCCTACTCCAATGATAAATTTAGGAGTATTATCACCAAATCTGACTACACCACCATCATATTTAGTTAGCTAAACAAACTTATTTTTGTCACCGGTATGATATGATGTGAACATCCAATGTCTATGATCCATTCTAATTTCATTTCAACATGTGAAACTAAGGCTCTTTCTTCATAAATAGGTTCATCATCTTTAATAGAAATACATCCAGTTTCATCATAATCTACACCATCATCATCAAACACACCTTCACTAGCATAGTAACATTCCTTATCCTTGGAATAATTAGGTCTATGAAACCTAGGTTTATGCTAGGAACCCTTGTAGGACATCTAGATTCAAAATTACCAATCTTATTACATGAAAAACACTTCAGGGGCAACTTCCCTTCAAATTTACCCTTACCTTTCTTTTATCTCCTTGCTACTAAAGCCACAAGTTCATCTAGTTTCATTTCCTCTTCTTTTATCTTTTCCCAATCATCAGCATATTCGCCAAGCTCTTCATACATGTTACCTTTGATGGTGCTCGCAAAACTTGATAAAGTCTTTTTGTCATTGTGCACAGTCACCTTGAATGCAGATTCCACCTTAGGTAATGTATTTCCCAGCTCTGTGACCTCAAAGGTGGTCAACTTAGCAATCAATACCTATCTGTTGAAGTTCAATGTCAAGGGTATGATCTCTTCTATCGCTTGCACTTTAGTTTTGTAAACATGTGTCAAAGATCTGAGAATCTTTGCAATCACTTCTTCTTCAATATATGTGCCTCTTGAGTTTCTAATCCCTGTAACAACCTTTGTAACCCTTTGTACATATGCTCTGACATTTTCATCATCTCGCATTCTCAAAATTTCTATTTTAGTCTTCCAATTCGGCAACTTCGTCTGCTTAGTAAACTTATCTCTTTCATATAGTGCCTCTAGTCTTGACCAGATTTTATGTGCAGAATCCAAGTCTTTAACCTCTGTGAATTCACCTTCAGAGATGTGTTGATCAATGATTCTCTTGCAACCATATTACAGCTAAATAACTTCTTTTCATTTTCACTAGCATTTTCCAATTCATCTTCAGGTTTGATATGCTCATCCTTCTTTGTAATCATCCAATAATCAATTCCTAAGCAAAGTAGATGAGTTCTCATCTTGTTCTTCCAACTATCAAAATTTTTAGGATCAAATTTTGGACTCTCCTTCCTATAGTTTGTCATCTTCAAGATCACCTCAAGATGTTAAGCTTTCTCTCAGAGGACCACAAGCTCTAATACCAATTGTTAGCAATAATAGTCCACCAACACAATTGAGAGGGGGGTGAATCAGGTGTGTACCAAATAATTATAAATTTAAACTTGTAAACCAATTGTTCAATGCAAATCTGATCACATCAAAAAAAACACCATAATACAAGCAATTGTTGTCGAGGAAACCCTGTTAAGGGAAAAAACCCCGGTGTTAATTAGCACCCACAAATAATGCACTGAAAGTATTGTATCACTATTAGGAGATTTATTCATGTTAGGAGCTGATTATTACATACAGTACACAGTCCCTGTTAAAGGACGGACCCCATTAGGAGTCAAGAGAAACAAGAGGCCCACTACCTAGGCACACTGCCCAAATGAGAAGTTTAAACCCACCTTTTGGACTCACTGTCCAAAATATAGATATAGAAGTATACAATAACTCGTCAACTGACTAAAAACAACTCGCTTTGCTTAAACAGTTCCAATGAAGTTCATCACAATAAATATCTTTGCTCTACATCCAATAGTCTTCACAATTACAAGCTCGTAGATTCCACATCACACTTCCATACTACCTCACCAAGAAATAACTCTCCTTTATATACAAGTTTACAAGAAGCAAATAGGTCGGCCATATAGGAATTTGCCAATGCATAAATAATTACATAGACCCTTGCTAAGATATACAAGGTACCTTAAACAAGTAAACATCAATTATAAATAATCAATTATACTCCAAGATCTGTAATCCACGCTCACCATCCTTTAATCACGTTACATTGTTGCAATCGGCCACAAATAGATCTTCGCAAGATCACACACTTCAGTTGATATCACCAAGAGCTCAACAACCCAAGAATCATAGATAACATTCTTCAACATGTCTTCTACCATGCCTCAAGCTCACATATCAACTTGTGCTCGCATCCAAGTTATCTCCAAAACTCAGAGACCAACTCTATCATAATCCTTTGTCATTGTTATGTAACCAGCTCTAGCAAAATAACTATAACATATGCCAACAGTATTATCAAGCCAAGTGACCTTAAATATAAGATATTTTCTCATCCCCGTATACATCTCCATGCTCACATGCTTTGAAAGCTCATACAGTGTTCGTACACTTCCGTCAATCTTCCCTGTACCAGTGATAACCAGTCTGTCTGAGACTTCAACTGAAACATATGTTGACATCAATGAGAAAACATGAATGTCAACACCTCTAACAGAAACAATTCCAACATGTTATCTCCTTTTCCTCCAGCTAATGAATCTACAATATTCAATTTGTTGATCATCTTATTCTAAAAAGAATGTTCATCCCCCTGCTAGTCAAATCTATTTCTTCCCAGCTTATCCTGGGCTCTTTCCACCATATTGAAGTGTCCACCACAATCCAAGGAATACTCTCTAAACAACACATCCACTTCCACAATTCAATCCTATCCTTGTATTCATTAGGAGAATAGATTGAACAAACCCCAAATTATTTATCATTATCTCTAAGGATCACCCACACAACTCTGTTACAAGGAGAGTTCCCCCATCTAATAACAAAATCTTTCCACTTTCGGCCCACAGGGATAACAAAACCTCCTTTACCTTTACCGTGATCAATAGTAAAATATTTGGCATCCCTCCATATACATTTCATGTTGAATCAAGAGTAAATTGAGTAGCCTTCACTTCTTGTAACATCGGAATATCAATATTTCTATTCATAATGAGGAATATTTTGATGACATATTTCCTATATCGAGATTCCAATCCCCTCACATTCCATGTTACAATTTTTAATTCCATGGTCATCAAGGGGTGGTATCCATATGAGATTTGAAGCTCTTGTAGCACTTAGGCAGAGAATTTCTATTGCTATTTCAGTCTTTCTTACTTTTGGTGGATCCGAGAGGTCTTCCTCTTTTCCTTTTAATCTCGGAATCAAAAGATTGCTCAACACCCAAATAAGCCTTTCCAAATTTCTTCTCCTTTATATCCTTCTTTGTTTTGCCCTTTTTTTTGTGTATTGAGGGCTTCCAAAACTTCTCCACTCACCATATCATTGGATTTATTCTCATAAGGCACTATGGCTTCTGATTGAGCAAGTTCATTCTAAGGGGAGTCATCTAATTTTTCTCCGTCCCCATCTTCATTGGGGGGTGCATCACTAGGGAAGGAGATCTCATACTCCTTGGAAGCGGTCAGATATGAGTTAAAGGGGGAGGATACAATAGCTAGGATAACTATAAGAGTAGTTAGAGAGTGAATCTTCATAATCATATGCATACCTAATGTTTTCAAGGGCATCAATTTCATCTGCATCAAGATCAGGAAGAGGAGCAGAAGCATCCTTCCTACTTTATCTCCTACCAAACTACTACCAATGTCAGTAGGAGAGCTCTTCTTAGAGAAGCATCCCCCAAGGAAAGGAGGGGTAGCCTTATAATTCTCATTATCATGAACAAAACCAGTTTTAAAAATTAGATCATTTTCAACAGCCCGGGCAAAGGAGGAGCTTATGATATTCTTGGGGGTTGAGAGATTCCTAATTTCGCTAATAGCAAGTTGTTGGGCATTAAAAGTCCTGTGAGGGGGCTAGGCATCATGAGCTTCAGCAGAGGGAGAACAAGGGATGTCTTTAGATAACGAAGAGGGTCCTCGAGAGGAAGAATTTCTCAAGGCTTCTTTTAGTTCATCCAACTTTTTCTCTAAGGGTGGATTATTGTCCACCAACACAAGATTAGAGATACTTCTATCCACATTGTTAGGGGGAGCCATCTCTTTCAATACAGACCTCAAGTTCAAGTTACTATTATGGGGGGAGGCGGGTCCTTAAGGTTTCCCAATTTAGAACCCTCTTTGATCTGTTTATGAGAGACCTTGTGTTTGTTCAAAATTGGGCAATTTTTCCCGTGGTGCCCTTCCTTATGATAAAGCAAGCAAGCATTAAGCCCTCTAAGCACCTCAATAGGGCAATAAATCAAATTTGGAACCAAATCAACCTGCAGGTAGTCAGGGATATCTCTACCAGGGTTAACTGCCAATAAAATCCTTGCATCTGTGTGTGTGAGCAGGGCATTCGAATCCTCCATCTGAATAACCCTCCCTATAGATTCCATGGCTTTTGGAAGGATTTTCTAAAGGAATGGGGGATCTTTTATGGTTACCCATCTAGGGCTCGAAAGAGCCAATATCTCATCTTTATTTGCATTAGCCGACTATGAGACAACCCTGAATATACACGAACCTATATTCCAATATTGTTTCTTAACCACTTCTTTTTTACTGCTAGGGTTCTTGAAGAAAATGAGAAATAACCCTTTTTGGATCATTCGACAGTAAGAATACTGAAACCCTAGTTTCTGTGACCAAACATTAATCAACCAATCATTCATGTACTTATGAGTTGGAACCCTAGCTACAACCCCAACCGCTAGGAAAACTGTAGTATCTTTTAATCTAGTCTTTTCAACATAAATAACCTTAGACATCTGCAAATTAGGCTTAACAACCAGTTTAATGGTAGAAGCACTCTTACCTCTTCGTCTGCCATTGTTGTTCGTGGAGACCTCTTGGGTGGTTTCTACAACGAAGCTTGTGCCTTCAAGTAGGGCTTGAGAGTCTACAACAACGTCCTTGAAGGATTTCTTTTCACCTTCCTCGCTACCAGAAATCTCACCTTCGCTCGTCTTCTCAGAACTTGCAAGGAAATATGGTTTTTCCACCAAAGTTTTGGGGCGGAGGAAAACGTAGATGGAATGCTCAAACCAATATCACCCTTAGAAGGATTGAGTTTGAAACCTGGGGTCAAAGTGCCCATAATGAAGATGGAAAAGAAGAGCAATAAATGCTCAGAATATGGTAGAGAGGAGGACAACCTCCTACGTGGGAAGGCCTCCTCAAAATTTGACTCATTTGGCTAGTTGCAAAACCAAACGATCAATCATTTTTTTAGATCCTATATTATTATAATAATTCATTTATATAGAGATTTTAAAAATAATTTTAAATATTATTAAATGAATTGAATGAATCAAAGATAAATACTAAACATATTTTATGATTAAAAATCATCATTAATAGGCTTACCGAAAAAAATATAATTAATATATAATTGATTTATTATATATTAAGTTTATTACTAATCATTAATGTTAATTTTATAAGTATTCAATGTTTGAATTTTAAAAGCTTGAAACTTTTAACTTTCTTATTAATAAATTATAATATTTAAGTCTAGAATAAGACTTACATTTTAATATAATATTCTCTTAGATTTATAATGTTTTAAAGAAAAAAATAAAATAATTGCATCCTAAATGAAATGTTGACTATTTTTGTAAGTTTTACAAATAAACTAAAAATGAAGTGTACATAGATTTTTTCTGAACCTAAAAAAGTGATAGAAATTTTTTTATTTAAAAAATTGAACGCACAAAATAACCCTTCCACTAAATTAACTTACACCATCCCCATTTACAACCTATACATATTACTAAGTAATTTCATTATAACCTTATTCACTGAACAAAACTAATTTCTATCCTCATTTTAACCTTATTCACTAAACAAGTTCACTTCAAAAATAATTGATCATTGATCTATATAAATAGCAAAATAAGTTCAAAAATAATTGATCATTGATGTTAAGTTTTAGGATAGCTGCAAATGTAATAGCACTATATTTTGTATGTGTTTTTCAAATGCAACAATCTCTCTTTCATTTATATTAGGAATGAGGGTAGGAGAGACATGTCCCTTCATGGGACA
>MU225858.1:237637-258612 GCA_018584345.1 Thuja plicata | reverse complement strand
TTAATATTAAATATTAAATTTCATATGATTAATAATAATATAACATATATAATATATTATTATTAATCAACATGTATTATATATATTCTAATGATCATACGACTGAAGCTACAAACATTAACAATTGATCAATATAAATAGCAAAATAAATTTCAATTTCAATGGTGCCCCATTCATGTTAGGAACTTGAACATTTTTTCCCTACAAGTTTACTTCAAAATAATTGATTAATATAAATAACAAAATAAAATTTCAATTTCAATGGTGCCCCTTCATGTTAGGAACTTGAACATTTTTCCTGTCTCAGAGAACCTACGAATTAAGTCTCTGGTGCTTTTATTCTAACATGATAACTTACCTCACTGAATAAGATTAGTCTTGATGTGGGCGACCAAACATTTGAAAATACAATCCTTTTACAGGGTATGTACAATGATTGCATAGGCTTTACAGGCAGTACGAAATGAAGTTCAAGCAGTATACCCTCCCGTGTTAGGCAAATGATTTAATGAGATCAAAAGCTTCCAGTAATAATAGTGGTAGCAACCCAAAGAAATATAAGAAACATAATTCAAGCATTGTAGATCAAAAATCAAAATATACAAGAAAAACTTATGTTTCTGTGGGTGGATATTACATACCAGTGATTTCTATGATCAAAGTATTTAAAATGGTTTCTGTTATTTCATATGAGATGCCAGTGTGTAAACATTCAGGAAAATGATATAGAAAATAAATAAATAAATTGAGCGATTGAACTAATAGTAAAGGAAAAATAAGTCTTATAAACCCATACAAGAGAAGAAGTGCACATACAATCTAAAAGAAAAGAACAAAATAAGAGAAAGCAAAAGACAATATGGAAAAATATTTTGAGATGAAAAACTCAAAACAGTTAAAAAATATTCCCTATTAAAAAAAATCAACAATGAACCAATTCAATAATGAATCTCTATTACTTCACATTTTACGCATGTGTAGGTAAAATTAGTCAGATCAGAAGCAGTTTTATACATTGCATGGAATTATGCAAACAATAAACACAAATGTTTTAAAACAGAGATGGAAATAGAAAAACCCGAATAACATACAATTTCAAAAAGAAAAGAAAAAATCATCCTGACTATTGAACATAGATCCAACAACCAGGATCAAAGGCTCGATGATTTGAGTGGTGTATTGGGGGCTCTCCTTTATCAACATCTCATAAAATGCTTATGATAAGAAAGGCTTATAGCTGCCTGTATGAAAACTCTTCCTGCACAAATTGGTAAGGGAGGAAATTATAATAATTTATTTTTTCATCCCCAAACAAGGGTCATAACAGAATCATACGTCTTGACAAGCTTATGAATGACTCATGAAGTTTATTTCCTAGCTGAAATAGATTTTCATGCATCTTATGGTTCTTTTTAGCCCTGGCATTATATTCAAGGTTCAAAACAAGAAAAAGAAGTGACAAGGTCAATGCAATGGTACAAATGCCATAACAGTAACCATAAGAATGAGATTGAGATCAAGTCTACAGAAAAGCTTTAGAGATCTAGTAGACTACACATAAATTGAGGCCTAATACTAGGAAAAATTCAATATCTTTTCGTTTGGGAAATTCAAAAAGATTCCTACATCCCTGAAATGCACATGTAGAATTCCACTTGCCCGGCTCATAATCTGGATAAGTCACAAATGCCCTTTTCCACCTGCTCAAGCAATCAAAAGTCACAGATCAACTTTTAGATTTTCTATAATAATTTATTCCTCACGGGTGGGGCTTCACAGAATCACAACTCATGCATCCATTAATCAAGATTTATTAAAATTGTGAAGAAACATATGATATAAAAGCTCAAGCAGATTTGCAATCTGGCATGATGCGTGGCAATATAATGAAAGGCTAAATAATCTTACAAGCAAGTGGAATCTTTCTTAGTCTACAACTACTTCAACTGAAACTCCACGGAACGATTGTGCAGAGATTAGAAAAATGGCCATGAAAATCTCGTTGAACTCGATGTAGAGAGGATTGCTGACTCTTTCACAAACTATGACACATGATGGTGTCACATGTTACTTGAAAAATTAAATAAATATTGATTACTTGGGTTGGTCTCTAAGTTACATCATCTCGTGTTTCTTCAAAGTTGTAACAAACATTGTTCGTTTGGATGCGTGAGGCCCAATTCAATTTCCATCAGGAATATTGCCATCTTAAAATATAAAAAATAGATCTGATTTTCAATAACTTGAACAGGTCGAAAAAGGTACATTGGACCAATCCACATATCGTGAGCTGGAATGGCCTTTCTAGAATCTAGTCCAGGGATGTAGGAATCTTTGTGAGTGAGCAAAACAAAAGGCTGTTAAAGATTCTCTTAAATGTCAACTGGCCTCAAACTATTTATTTTCTACTCAGCTTCATAAAATCTCACTAAAGCTTTTCTACGAACATGATGTCAATCTCAAGCCCATGGACATTGTTATGGTATTGTATGATTGCATTGCCATTTTTGCTTCTTCCTTTTGCTCTTGTTGTTTTGCTAAGATATGCGAGGACTAAGAAGGACCCTACGCTGCCTCCTGGGCCTCCAGGGTGGCCCCTTGTTGGAAATCTATTTCAACTTGGAAAAAAGCCTCATGAATCTTTGATGGGTCTTGCTAAAACATATGGTCCTTTAATGACACTTCATCTGGGAATGAAAACAGCCATTGTAGTTTCATCCCCTGCCATGGCAAAGGAAATTCTTAAGAATAATGACAGAATTTTTGCAGGCAGAACAGTCATACAAGCAGTCAAATGCCTTTCTTATGACGAGCATTCGATGATATGGTGCCAGTATGGCCACCGCTGGGATATGCTCAGAAAGGTCTTTAATACAGAGCTTATGAGCTCAAAGAGACTGGAATCCATGAAATCTGTGAGGAGAGAACAGGTGTTTCGTATGATTGGCCTAATTTTTGAAGACAGAGGGAGGAGTGTGAATATTGGGCAGACTGTGTTTCTTGCTTGTGTTAATGCATTTGGCAATATGATTTTTAGTAGAAATATGTTTGAATCAGAGTGTTGTGCATCGGGAGGGGCAGGGGAGTTTAAGGATATTATTTGGAGAATAATGGAGATTGGAGGGACACCGAATATTGCAGATTTTTTTCCTTTCTTGGAATGGCTAGACCCCCAGGGCATAAAGGCCAAGATGACAAAAAATTTTACTAAGATATTTGACTTGTTTGACAAGTTGATAGATGACAGATTGAAGGGCAAAAGCAGAAGCAACATTGGAGATAAGGATGATTTTCTAGACATCTTGCTGGATTTGACAAGTAATGATGGTGATGATAAGGCGCTATTCACCATTATGGGCATTAAATCTCTATTCCTGGTAAGCCCAATTGCATTTTTTAATGCACTCTGGTGTCATTTAGCACTTATGATTTAAACTAAATTTCCAGTTTTTTAATGTGGGATCAATACAATCTATTTTAAATGTCTTTGCACATAGTGTAACTGTGACATTAGGAATAGCTATGCCAAATGCTTTCAGTGGGCCTAGTATGCACCAACAAAAACAGCGAGCACATGTATCATTGTATTTATCAAGGTGTTTAGAATCTGAACACCCATATTAAGACTGCTTTGGTGGCTTAACTCAGATACGAATTCTCAGCCGATCCAAAAAGAAAAAAAATGTATATATTATTTTCAGGCATCAACTGTTAGATGTCAAGTCAATGTGCATGACCCACAACTGGGACTTTCTTGGTTTCCTGCTATATTTGCAAAACCTTGAGGAGCATTGTGACATGAATAATTCCTTTTAGAGCTCCCTTCATGTTTTACTATTATCCATTGATTATTGTGGATGTTCAACTTTTTTTTAACTTGGTGAAAATGAAGCTGCTGAACAGTTTTCTATTCAGACACCTAATGTTTTAAAATATTGATTAAGAAATTGGAAGAATTTTCATTTCACTAGGACAAGATAGGAGAAATGGTAGTCATCAGTTTCGTTAATATTTCAAATTTTGCAAATTCACATTAATCTTTCTTTTACCGACATTCATTTTATTTTTGAAGAAATTGTGATCCTAAGACTGTTATTAATTAAAAAACAATATCAATAATAAAGGGTTGTGATCCAATTAACAGTTTAAAACATAACAATATCAGTAGGCTAATAGAGGGCAGTGGTTCAGTAGTTGATTAACCAGGATTTATCCTCTAACTTGCTTGCCTCCATTCTTACACCTGTAAGTTCCATTCCTAACCAATTTTCTACAAACAATCAAAAACTTGAGAGACGCAATCTAGAAATAACTGAGAATTGTCAATGCAGGCATCAAATAGATCTGTGATAAAGCATTTTTTATGTCATAATTAAAAATCAGAAAAAAACAATTATATTCTGATTTTTTATTTTATTAAAATGTCTTATCAAAGCCCTTTTGATGCTGCACAGACATTTTCAGTTCTGAGTCCTACATCTCTTTCCCCTATTAGTACACAAAGACTACAACCTGTAGCTTAATCACTTCTCAAGTTGTACAAGTCCTGGATATATATATATATATATCCCTTGAGTTGTACAACTTCTGAGAAAAAAATTATAAAAACCTAAAATCGGATTTCAATTATTCCTGTTTGGTACAGTTGGATTTCCATTGCCACCGGCAAATTGAACAGTATAAGAAAAAAAACTTCCCAAACAACAATTTAAAAGTCTATTAAATTAATTAATACAATTTAGAAAATCAGATTCACTAACATCATCAGATGAGCAAGACTGTAGCCCCCTTGAACTTCTCAAATGCAGCTATTTTCACTGCCCTTTTTAATTATAATCGTGTTGTCTCCTTGTTTGAAATTCAACAAATATGAATATTTCCAATTTTTTAAATGTGTGATCAGTATTATAAACACCAAGTTGTACACTTCATAAATTTCAGCTTCTGAAAAAGTGAGCAACACCTAATTTATTTTTCTCCTTTTTAACTACAGTTTTATGGTATTCGACCTTATTCCTTTTGTCATTGGATATCCAGGACATGTTTCAGGCTGGCCCAGATGAAATTTCCACCACGGTTGAATGGGCGATGTCAGAGCTTCTCAAAAACCCACATGCATTAAAGCAAGCCCAAGAAGAAATAGGCAGAGTGGTGCGCTACAACAAAAGAGTAGAAGAATCTGATACGGAAAACCTGCCATACCTTCAAGCGGTGATAAAGGAAGTATTTCGCCTGCACCCAACTGCTCCTCTTCTCTCCAACAGAGCAGAAAGCTCCTGTGAAATAGCAGGGTTCAACATTCCAAAGCACGCACAAACAATCATTAATGTGTGGGCAATTGGAAGAGACCCAAATGTGTGGAGTGACCCCTTGGAATTCAACCCTAGCAGATTCTTAGATTGTGATATTGATTATAAAGGACACCATTTTGAGCTGCTTCCATTCGGTGCAGGAAGAAGAATGTGCCCTGGGCTTCCACTGGGAAATAAGATGGTAAAATTGATATTGGCTTCTCTTCTGCAATCTTTTGAGTGGTCTCTTCCACATGGCCAAAGTCTAGACATGACAGAAAAGTTTGGTCTGGCTCTGCAGAAGGCTGTACCATTGAAGGCCATCCCCACACCACGCCTATCTATAGATCTCTACTGATTTTGTGAAGTTCGACTACCTATAGAAAATTATTCCTGAAAATATTTAGTTTGGGTTTCAATTGGATTACAATTTAAGTACAGTTGTTTTTTAAGGTCTATAACAAGTGCATAATGTAGTTCGACTATCTATAGAAAATTATTCCTGACAATATTTAGTTGGGTTTCAATTGGATTACAATTTAAGTACAGTTGTTTTTTTAAGGTCTATAACAAGTGCATAATGGTTCAAAGTTAAACATTTGGTTTAATAGCAAAATTTCTGTTGTAGACATTTTAAATGTTACTGAATTCAAATTTTCTTCAATATTAAAAAAAAAGTATACAGTGATTCAATAATTTCTTAAAATCTGATAAATAATATGTATTTAATCAAAATGTTATTATAATTTTTAACAAAATATGATCCACATATAAAAGAGAAGAAAAAATCAAAAGATAAAGTAAAAAATTAAGTATTTAAAAAAGATGTTATTGTAATTTTCTTCAAAATATGATCCTACTAATAGAGAAGAGAAGAACAAATGAAAATATAGAATATACAAAATAAATTCTTCTAATACTTCATGGGTTAGAGATTTATTGATTAAAATAAATCAAATAAATTATCATTTTATTTATTTACTGAAATAATTATCAGTAGTTTAGTATCTATTAATAGACTTTCTACTTAACATAAACTATTAGTTATGACAACTAACTATTGCAACATCTCCACTGTAGTCAATATTTACTTGTGTGGTTCTTTTTTTTTAATGCACAATTCATATTTGAATTTTGGGAAACCTTTAGTAAACATGTTCGTATACATGTTTTAGTATTACAAAACTTCAACTTCACTTCTGCATCTTTGGGTTCCTTGCAATCAAATGGTATTGGAATTCTATGTGTTTTCTTCTAATATAGAACTTAAGATTTATTGTTACTATATATATGATAGTAGGTTGCTTTTGCTTGCATCCCAAATCATTGAGCAGCTTCCTTCACCAAACTACTTCTTACATTGATGGCATATATTCAATCTTTATATCAGACAAAGCAAACATTAGTTGTCTCTTGTTTTCCCCAACTAATTGAAAATAGTGACTGATTCTTGATCTTCACAATACTCTAGATAACTTATACAAGCTCTGTAAGAACCTTTTTTCCTTATTTAAACAAATTCCATAAAAGTTTGTCCCTTTCAAATAAGTAAAGTTTCTCTTGATCATAATATAAAGTTGGGCTCTGTGATTCATTAAATACTAGCTCACACATCTCCAATTGTATATGCAATCACAAGTCTCGTGTAAACCATTACATACATATGAGTACTCATTGCACTTTCAATTAAGATGCTTGCCATCTTGCTTTCTTTTTTTTTTTTTTTCGTAGAATGTGGAGACATATCATTCATAAGTTCAACACTACACTTCATAAGAATGCTTATTACTTGGGCTCACCTCGCAGCGTGATGGTTAAGTCACAAGCCCTGTTGATAGGGCATCACAGGTTCTATTCACACCATTTCCCCATTGCTCGCAGGAAAAAGCCTCGAATTACAGTGGATGTTGGTCAAAATGTACAGGCATTCACAACCGTTGGCGGAGGTGTTGTTCATGGGGTCTCCGCCAACATAATATTGACCGTTGCAAAGGCTGGGATGGAGGTTGTTGTTGGCATGTCAGTTTACACAGTGGGCCATCTTGTCAATGTGTTGGGGGTGTGCTAACAATAGTCACGGGAGTCATAAGGAGTCTTTCACTGATGGGAGGTATAAGGATATTGGTGGTGGAGGCATAAGGGGACAAAAGATTGAAGGGAGACATAAGGAGGTAATCGTGGAGAGATAAGGAGTTTGGGAGCATGTGGTTGCAGCTAGGAGATATAAGGTGAGCTGCATCCATCGTGAGAGGGATATATAAGGTGCAGGGTGATAAGGAGAAATATAGTACGAGAGTTAATAGAATGATAGAATGAGATAAATCAAAAGAGGCCTTAGCAGTATTACTTTCTCATATCAATAGTACTTTCTCATACCAATAGTACTTTCTCATTGATAAGGGTTTCCAATAGTGAGCTTTTTTGGTGATAAGGGCTTGGAGTGATAAGGAGAAATATAGTACGAGAGTTCAGAGAATGAGATAAATCAAAGAGGAGATAAAAGGTCTTAGCAGTATTACTTTTCTCATACCAATAGTAAACTTTTTATAATGTTTTTAATATAGCTATGTTAATTGAAATGAATTGATCAAGCACTTGTATTTCACTACACTTGAATATTAAATAAAAAATATAGCTCCCCATGATATTTTTCAAACTTAGAAACAAACATTGCCTTTGTACCACTTATAAACTTAAGATTGTTACTGACAATGATTACATCAACCACAAATAATGTAATCATGATCTTCAAGTGATCTAAATTCTCAACACGTGAACATTTAAATCAACATTACTTTTTACAAAACTACTAGAACATAGATACATATAAATTTGGTGGTATAAAAGACTCATGATGATTGTTTCAATCCATATCATGTATTCTATAGCTTTCACACCAACCTCTCATTCTCAAAAATCATAAATCCTTTCAATTGGTCCATATAGGTATCTTATTTGAGTTCTCCATTGAGTAATGTGTATTGGACATCTATTTGATGGATTTCTAAGTCCTCAACTATACTAACAACAAGAAAAACTTAAAATAGATTTCAACCATGGGTGAAAAGGTATCATAATAATTAATATATATGTTATTTTTGAATAGTTGTTGACTACCAATTGAGTCTTATGTCAATCAATGGTTTAGACTACTTTGATTTTTTGCTTGAACAATCATTTCTACCAAGTGGTTTTTCTCCCTAGAGGAAGTGTCATTAAACTGTAACTCTTGGTAGACAATAATGGCTTCTATTTAGAAAATCGAATACCTCTTTCTACTCAATTGATCCTAGAATCTACAATGTTTCACATAAACTATTAAGTTTAGCTACAAAGTATGTTAAAGAAAATGTAAAATGATTAGATTCAACTACTTCAAATTGAAGGTTTTCTAATCCTCACAAGCATTCAATGTTTTAGTTGTGGTTCTACGGTTTCATCTTCACACGTATCATCAAATCCTTTATTTTCTTCATCAATTTGTATGCCTTCTTCTTCATCACTACCTTGAGCAATCCCTTGGTATAATGGTTGCACTAAATTCAAATTTATATTATTTGTAAAAATCTCATTGTATCTCACTGTATTTAGTATGCCCATTCTTTAAAAGAAATGACATCTCTAATAACCATTATCAAGTGTTTGGGGGGTTCACCCCGCAGTGTGATGGTTAAGTCACATGCCTTTTTGATAGGGCATCACAGGTTCAATCGCACCATTTCCCCATCACTCATAGGAAGAATGATTGAATTACAATGAATGTTGGTCAAAGTGTGTTGGAAATAATAGGTACTGAGAGGCGGGGGATGAATCAGGACTAATAAAACTTTTAGACTTTTTCTTATACCTCTAAGCAACAACAAAAGACACTTCCAAACTATTAAGCATATAACTGTATGTGTAAAGTAAAAGTACAGTGAATGAAATGACAACACATCCAAACACATAACACTCAGATTTTTATCATGGAAACCCTTGGTTAGAGGGAAAAAACACGGTGGGGATGACACCCACAATCTTCTCACTACAGTAGAAAAGTTTTCTTTGTTAGGAGCTTACAATATGTCACTTTCTAGGTGTGTGAGTGAAAATAGTAATAGCAAAAGGAATACAATTAATATTAAAAGCATTCACTATACTACTCAAATAAACATATATGCTAAGACATGAGGAAGGATGCATCCTGCAAGGACCTTCTGATGGAGGATATGACAAAGGTACTTTGGAGGGCCACAAGAGGAATCGAGGATGATCGCTAGATCAAGATTTTCTCTGAAGGAACTTGCTACAACACGGGTCTCAAGATGACAATGAATCTAGATCACTTTTTGCACGGAGACCAACCTAGGACGCGGCATATGTAAAAGCGGATCCTAACGCAAGACTAGACTGACTCGGACGACATATGTACAAAAGAGGGACATACAAAAAGCTCAGGGATTGGGATAGGAAAAACATATGTACATCGAGGGCTGACGATTATATACAGAAATTCTGCGTAAAAGCTTAGGGGATGGGATAGGAGGATCAACTTAGTAACCGGTGCATGCAATGAAGGAACACCTAGGGAATGTGGGCAGTATGGTAACAACGTGATTGGGCTTAGGTGGAAGTGATGAGTGAGATGAAGGGAAATGAGATTTTGATAGATAATGATATGGCCCATTATGTGTGATGCCTGATTGCAAGATTTTTACCACACATACTTGTCCAAGGTGCCTAATTGTCAAGTTTTCACCATTGGACGATTTATTTCTCTTTACTTTTTTGCTTTTTGTATTTTTGTGTTATCATCGAGGCACCTGTTTACCAGGTTTTCGCCAAGACAATGATTTTTTCAAGACTTTTTATACTTTTTATGAATTTTTTCAGATGATGGGAGTGTAGTACACGGGTCAGGCATAGAACCTTTTGAGGTGAATGATGTTGATGGGATCATTCAGAGGTTCCCCTTCTAGAGTTAATAGTTGATATGCCCCTGACCCAAAGCTTGCTGTGACAATGTATGGGCCTAATCAGGTGACTTCAAATTTGCTCTTCTTTTCTCAATCTGTGTCTACCTTCTGATTCTCTTTGAGGACTAGATCCCCCACCTGAAAGTGTCATGGGTGGATTTTCTTGTTGTAATTTCTTTTAAGCCTGTTTTGGTAAACCACAAGGTGATCATAGGCTTGTTGTCTCTTTTCATCTAGAAGGTCCAGCTGTGTAAGTCATGTTACACGATAATCTTCATCAGTGATCAGGTTCTTGAGCGACATATGTAGCGATGGCAGTTCGACCTTAATTGGTAAGACAACTTCAGTACCATAGATAAGTGAATAAGAAGTGGTATCTGTGAGAGTCGATATGAAGTGTGATATGCCCAGAGGGTAGGATTCATTTGGAGATGCCAATCACGACCAGTGTCACTGACAACCTATTTGAGGATCTTAAGGAGGGTTTTACTGGTTGCCTTAGCTTGACCATTACCTTGGGGGAAATATGGATTGGAGAAGAGATGATGGATGTGGAGGCATTCACATAGATCGGTCACTTGTTGGTTCTCAAATGGTGTACCGTGATCTGTAAAGATGGTGGACGGGATGTCGAAGTGGAAGACAATGTGGTAAAGGATGAATTTGGATACTTGGACACTTGTTGTAAGAGTGAGCGGAATTGCTTCAACCAATTTTGTGAAGTATTCAACTGTTGTGACGATATACTTGTGTCCTTTTGAGGATAGGGGTGATCTTATCAACTAGGTCAAAACCCCAACAAGAGAATGACCATGGAGGCGCAATGGGATGCAGGTCCTGGGCTGGAGCATGGATCATATTAGCATGTTGTTGACAAGGTAGGCGCTTCTTTACAAATTCATAGGCATCATGTTCCATTGTAGGCTAGTAGTATCATGCTCTTAGAATTTGTTTGGCTAAGACCATGCCACTTGTGTGGGAACCACAGATCCCACTGTGTACTTCTCTTAAATCCCAGGTGGCCTTGTTTCTGTCTAAACACCTAGAGAAAACATTATGATAGCCCCGACACTATAGGGTATTGGCTATGAGAGTGTAGTGAAGTGAGGTTTTGGCGTTGGGTGTTTATGAGGTGGGGGATATGATACCATTCTGTAGATGTGTGTGGATGTTGTGGTACCATAGGGACTGGGGACCAACCAAGATACATACCCTTTCAAAATTGATGTCTTCATAAGCGGGCGCATGAAGTTTCTCAACCAAGAATTCATATTGTGTTGCGTCCCAAGGAATCTCCAGGAGGGAGCCAATAGTGACCATTGCATATGCAACTTTATTATGTAATATAGGTACTTGGGTGATCTATAGGTTCAAGAAGTGTTCTTTCATTTTTTCAACCATCTCTTTTTAAGGTAACAACTTGTCATCTTTTATCTGAAATTCTTCTAGGACTTGCTTGATGATGAGTTGTGAATCCCCAAAAATATATATTTTTGTGATATTCCATTGGATTGTCATTTTGAGCCCAGCGATGAGTGCTTTGTACTCTATGATGTTATTTGTGCAGGGGAATCCTAATTTGAATGATTTGGGGATTTAGACACCTTGAGGAGTGACAAAGAGTATTCATGCCCCTAAACCATGAGTTGTGTAAGACCCGTCAAAATAAATCTTCCAGGTTGGTTGTTCTTCAACCATGCATAGATGTTCATCTGGAAATTCCATGACCAAAGGATAGGCATCCACTAATGGTGCTTCTACTTGCTGATATGCTATAACTTACCCCTTGATTTCTTTTCTATCTACATATTGGATGTTGAATTCGCTTAGGAGCATTACCCATTTTTCCATGCAGCCTATGAGAGTAGTCTTGGATAGTAGATATTTGAGAGTGTCCACCTTTGAGATGAGCTTTATTGTATGGCTTAGCATATAATGGCAAATTTTTTGAGTGGCGAAAACCACTGTCAGGCATGCTTTTTCCATAGGTGAATAGTTGAGTTCATAACCTACCAGTGTACGATTGATGTAATAGATTGCTCTTTCTTTTCCATTATCATCTAGCTGAGCTAGGAGTGCCACTAGTGCCATAGTAGTTGTGGAGATATATAGGATAAGAGGTCTTCATAGTGTTGGTGGTACCAAAATAGGTGGGCTTGTGAGGTATTCTTTGATTTACTCAAAGCATCTCTGGCAGAGTGGGTCCCATTTAAAGTTGGTGTCTTTTCACAATAGGTGAGTGAATGGTTGGCACTTATCAACTAGTTGAGAGATAAAACAACGTCTAGATTGCAACTTTCCTTGTAGACTATGTAATTGTTGAAGTGTCTTGGGCGGAGGCATTTCCATGATAGCCTTGACTTTCTTTGGATCGATTTTTATGCCTCTTCTTGATACAATGAATCCTAAAATCTTTCATGATGTGACCCCAAAAATATACTTCTTGGGGTTGAGTATTAACCCCTAGTGACGAGCCAATCGAATACTCACTCTAACACATTCACGTGATCTTCTCTCTTTATTGATTTGTCTAGGATGTCATCCACATAGTCTTCAAGAATTTTGTGGATCATGTCATAAAAGATAACGGTCATGGCCCTCTGATAAGTTGCCCCTGCATTCTTTAAGCCAAATGGCATCATATTGTAGCATAATGTACCCCAGGGGGTTGTAAATGTTGTCTTATGTTGATCTTCTTTAGTTATATGGATCTGATTGTATCCAGAGAAACCATCCATGAGAGATAGCATCTCATGTCCAGCAGTGAGGTCCACTATCATGTCGATATTTGGTAGGGGGAAGTCATCTTTTGGGAATGCATTATTAAGATCTTGAAAGTCTGTGCATATCCTGATTGATTTTTTCTGGCTTGGATACAGGCACCATGTTGGAGATCCACTTAGAATAGTCAATGGCATGGATGATCTTATCTTGAAGGAGCTTCTATAATTCTTCTTTGACTAATAATGCTACTTTGGGATCCATCTTTCAGTGCTTCTACTTCACTGGTTTAATATTCGGATCCACTGCTAGATGGTGAACCACTAAGCTAGGGTCTAATCCAGGCATGTGAGAATAGGACCATGAAAATTTGTCTATAGACTCCCGAAGGAGAGCAGTGAGGGATATTTCTTCACCTTCTGATAATGATGTTGCGATGTAAGTAATTATGGGATTCTCCTGTGTACCTAGGTTGATATGCTTTGTTTTCTCTATGAGAATGGATGACTGCTCGGGCCTGTAATCATGGATGAGAGGAAGAGGAGGTTCTTCATCCTCTGGCACCTCAAAGAGGTTTTCACTAGTGGATATGCCCTTTGTTTATACTTTTTTATGATCAGATAGCGCTCCAGAGGGGTTTTCGCCAAGAGATCCATTTTTTTTTTCTTTTTTTTTATTTTTTTTTTTCTATTTTTCCGTTGAAGACCTCTTCCCCAAAGTATGATTTGGGATCTACTTTTTATACATGTGTTGAATCATGGCCCTAGTCATATTTCTGGTCAGCTTCCCCCATGAATTTTAGGAGCACATCCTCACTTTGGAATTCATCAATGCGTACAATGCTTGGTTGGTCCCAGTCTATGAGTTTAGGATGGATGAGGGGAAGGTCAATGAAGTTGATGACAAGTTGGCAAAGGAAAAATTTTCCCATGAAGGTTTCACCATCAAGGACATCATTGTAGGCTCTCACAATTTTCTCTTCTGGAATGTCTTCGATCTGAAAGATTTCACCAAGGGTATTGTGATAGGTATAGTTTTTCCGTTGGTGCCCCGAGTCATGTCAAGGCCAAAACCAAGGCCCTTATTTCTTCCTAGTTGGGGATGCTTGATAGGAGCCCTCATACCACATTCTTCATGGCCTAGGCCACCTCCCTGATAGTTCCATCATTCCAGGCCAATTTGTGAGATGTTGGATATTTATCTTTGAAATAGTTAAGGAGACCACTATCAGGAGGTGGCACATCTCTGTAAAGCCATTTATTAATTTCTAGTTCTATCTCTCATCCATTTAGGATTGCATCGGAGAAGAACATGGTGGAGCCTATTTCTTTTGGCTTGGTCCCACTTTGATCTATTGTGTTTTGGTTTGGTGGCCTCCCTTGGTGTGTGGGTCTGATGGTAGGGCTCCAAATGGTAAGGCTTATGATAGGTTGTATTCTTCGCAGCCCTAGTTGTGTATCTTGACGGTGGAGAGAGTGGATGAGAGGATAGTTTCTAGGTCTACGTAGGATCTAGAGGAACTAGCAACAGAAGTACCAATGTCAATTCTGGGACAATGGTTGGAATGTGGGAAAGAGGCTTCCAACGTATGACAGTATGTGAAGGGCTAGGGATCTGCACGGATGGTGACTTCAGCTCAGTGGTATGGGAACTTGATGCATTAATGGAAGGTGGAGGAAATGGCCTGCATGGAGTGAATACATGGGAGACCAAGGATAATGTTGAAGGGGAGGTCAAGATCAACAACGTGGCATATCATATTTTGTACTGCAGGACCCAACTTGATGGGCAATGAGGTGGTGCCTTGAGATGTGCATTCCAATTTTTCATATGCCTTAATGGTTATGACATCATTGTCTATGTCAGCCTTTGTGTACCCCATTTGATTTATGAATTTTAGAGTGCATAGATTTAGGGCTGAACTATTATCTATCATGACCCATTTAATGACAAAATCCTCAACCATGACGGCTATACAGAGTGGAAGGTTGTGATCAGGCTTGATGAAAAGCATGTTAGAAGGTTTGATTAAGATGTTGTTGGATGTGGATAGATGGCCCTCGAGATATTGGAATTGATTTGGGTCGATATTATTTGGAACTCGTGATTATTGGAGGGCTAATTTGTTAAGGATCTCTTGATAGATTAGCGAAGTGCGCAAGAGATCTAGGATGGAGATTTGAGCAAGTGTGTTCCCAAGGTGTTCGAGGAGGTTGTATTGTGCACTAGAGGGAGGGCCAGTAGTGGATACTTTGACATAAATTCTTCCCCTACAAGTAGTGACTGCACACTGACTATCAACTCCTTTAACATGGATCACATTGATAGCAGGTTTATTGATGAAATTGTCATAATTAATATAGGCATTGGTATAATCCTTTTTATCAGTGTTATCTCATTTCTTTCCCTTCACTTGGTTCAGGGGTGAAGCGTGATTGGCAGGTCCTTTTCTGGAATTGTGTTGAGGGAACACATTTTGGTATTCTATAATTTGGCATTGGCTGAGGCCTGTGCTGGAGGTTCCACTGCAATTTCTTCATGGTCAATAAGGTTCTGGATATAGTGACTTTGTTTCATGCATTTCACGGTAGTGCTTCCTTTGACACAGTGATAGTCGCAGTATTCATTGTCTTTGTACCATGTTGGCTTAGGGGTAGACTCGTCAAAGGGTTGGGTTTGCAAGTACACAATCATGTTAGCTTTGGCCATTCAGTGAAAGATGGCATCTATGGGTTCACCCAAAGGGGAAAAGGTATGTTTCAGCACATTCTCGCTCGAGGCTTGGGATTTCCTTGCGGGATTGATGGCATTTGTTTGGTTTGCTAGCGGTTGGTAATTTGGCTGATATGATGTCCCTGGAAGGGGATAGGTAGTTGTAACTTGTGGGCGTGTGTTTTTTTGGTACGCGGGTTGTTGATGTGTTGGTGTGGGCTATCAATACATGGGTGCTGGTTGCTGATATACTAGTGGTGGTTATTGATACGTTTGAGTAGGTGCATTAGGAATAGATACAATAATCTGGACAGGTTTAGTGTCTGTGGCACCGTCAGTTAAAATACTCTTATTTTTGTTCCAGTAGCAAGATGGATCATTGTTGGTCCTGTCAGGTTGGGGTTCTTTGTAGTGCTTGATGTTTCCATTGTCTAGAAGGCCTCTCTCAAGATTCATTCCCTTCTCATGGATTTCTTGATAGGTCTATAGGAAATTCATTTGCATGTGGTGAGCTATTTTAGGATGCAAATTGTCAATGAATATCTTTGTTAGGTGTTTTTTAGATCATTTATAAGACAGTCTCGTGGTGAGTCCCTACAATCTCTAAAGGTAATCTGCCAAAATTTCTCAACCTTTTTTCTTGGAGTTACATAAGTATAGGAGAGACAATTCTCTCTCAATGTTATGTGCATATTAGACCGCAAACTTTTTGATAGTTCTGTGAATGTGGACACAGTGTCATCATAAGGGATCATGTAGAACCATTCCAAGATGGTACCTCCTAGGCTCTTAGGGAAGAGGCGCATTAGGTAGTTATCATTGTACGCAACCTCTTGGAAAACCATGTAAAATTATTTGATGTGGTTGAAAGGATCTCCCCTCCCCTGATATTTTTCAAATGTTTGGGTTGCAAAATGCTTAGGGAAGGGGATTTTTGTGATGGAGCGGTCGAACAGATAGGAAAATACTTCCTCAAATTTGAATTTCTTACTTACGGTCCCTGCTCGAAGCTCTTTAGAGCGTTCTTCATCTCTTCCCATTCTGTGTTGATAGGTGGTGGAGTGGGTGCCCCTGGTGTGTTGGAGCTAGGCACTTGATATGGGTAAAATGGGGTCGAGGAGTATGGAGGATTCTATAGGGGTATTGTGGTGTATGGTAGGGAGATGGTTCGGCTGCATAAGTGAGCTTTGGAAGGATGGTGAGTTTTTGTGGTTGGGAGTTGAAGGATTGTTGTGGGAAGGAGGGTAAAGCTGGTAGTGGTTGCAATGATTGTTTATAGGTAGGCTGCATCGATTGGTGATAAGTGGGTTGGGCTAGTTGTTGGTAGGTAGGTTGTGCTGGTTGCTAGTAAGCAGGTTGCGCTAGTTGTGATGCCTGATAAGTGGTACAAGCGTATTATTAGCCTATGTAGGTTGGTTGGGTGTTATAGACACCATATGATGGATGATCATTGTGCAGGTCAGTGCTAGGGTTGACGCTTGTGGAAGCACTCAGCTACAGGAAGAAGAAGATTTGATTAAGATCAGTGTGCTAGCCATGGAGAAAGCCAAAGAAAAACAAGTCATGAGAAACCCTCTCTTTCTGGATATAATGAACATCCTAAATGACTTAGTACCAGCAGATAAGAAAATGGCTAAGATTCAGTCAGTTGATGATGTTGACAGCATCTTGACAAGCTTCAAATCACATTTCACAAGTTTAGTAGACTCTGCTGCTGAAATTGCAGAAGTTGAGTACAAGAAGGGAAGATTAGATGAATTGACAAAGAATTTCTCTTTAGATCTGAACTCATTGAAGATTGGTCAAGCAATATTGAAAGAACTAGCAGCTAAAGAAGAAATGTAATAGAAAATTGCATGGACAGATTAAAATTCACCTCATAGCACATCAGAAAGATTGAGGAAGCTGACATCTTGGTCGAAAGTGTTAGAAAATCAATTGAAACATCGTCGTAAGATATTAATGTATACAACAATATCTATCAAGGGCAGTTAGACAAGATTGAAAAGCCTAAGTTGGAGATCAGCAAGATAAGAACCAGGCAGACTCAACTAAGAAATGCACTCGCACCCTCATTAGCTATTCTAAATGAGAACGCAAAATAGATAGATGCAACAATTGCTACATATGATCAAGGACCTAGCATGGTGTTGCAAATTTGATTCTGAACAATTGATTGATTGTATGTTTGTCATTGATGACAACATATAATACACAGTAGTACTTCTATATGTACTTATCCGTATGATGACATGAAGACTTGCGTGGATAGATACATGTTGTTGACATGTTTAGTATGCTATGTTCATACATGCAGACCCAGATATGATGTTTCAGTAAAGATATGTAATTATGTTATTGATGGTTACAGTTCTGGAGGTATAACGGTTTAAGGCCAATGTTTATAACATGTTTCTGGAGTTGCGCTTATCATCAGGATATGTGTGTGTATATTCATGATTAATTATGAGTTTTTGATATTAATCTAAAGGTGCTAAATGTGTTTCAAGAAGATTGCAATGTTATGGTTAATTTGGTGAAGCCGACTTAGTGAAGCGACGCACCTATTCAGTTTGTACTTGCACAGTTGTAATTATGCTTGCGCACTTAGTAGAGTTGACAAGGATGTTATGAAGAGTTTTCTAACAGGTCCCATGATCTCATACTTGGATTATGTACTTATAGAATGTCATTTGTGATAAGAAGAGTTGCGAAAGCCAGAGATAAGAAAAGCAGAGTAGGGTGTTAAAGCAGCAGAGCTATATTTATCATATGTTGATAATATAGATATTGAAGTTGAAGCTTTCAGAATATAGATAAGATTTTTATTGTGCTTTACAATAGGTTAAAGCATCGGTGCACAAAAGGAACTGATCAGACAAGCAATGTCACAAGCAGCAGTTCATCTTGTTGATACAGTGTGTATCAAATATCCAAAAGGTTGTAGCCTTCACCACTTGGACAGTGAGTCCTTGGACGGTGAATCCACCACCCCTAACAGGGTTATTTTAAAAGAATCCTAATAGGGCTAGACCCTTAACCAGGTCACTATACTACTGCATTGTAATGAACAACTCCTAATAGGGTTGAATGATCTTTTAACAGGGATTACTATAAACCAATATAGTTCTTTGTGGGTGCTAATTCCCACCGGGTTTTTTGCCATTTGGTTTCCCCGTAATCAAATTGTGTGTTGTGTAATGTGTTATCTAAATGTGCATTTACTTTGTATCAATCTGGATTAATAAGTATAAGAAAAAGATAAAGTTGTTGATAACTGATTCACCCCCCCTCTCAATTATCCCTAAAGTATTCTAAAAATTGGTATCAGAGCCAAGTGCCTTGGAGAGAAAGCCTAACAGCTTAAGGTAGATCAGATGGCATACTTCAAAAAAGAGAGTCCTAGTTTTGATGGAGAGAACTATCTGGATTGGAAGAACAAAATGATAACACATCTACAATGTGTTGGCTTTGAGATCTTTGAGATTGCTACACAAGAAGTTGATATTCCATCTTTAAAAGACCTTGCAAAGGATGATGCTAAAAACAAATAGAAGGAGGTATTCACAACAAATTCTATTGCCAAAGAAGCCCTTATTAGTGCCCTATCAGACAGTGAATTCTCTGAGATCAAGAAAGTTGACCGAGCTTATACCATATGGAAGTATTTGGAAGATATGTTTGAAGGAGACATCCAAGAAAATAATGCACACAGAAAGACATGGAAAAAGAAATATAATAGTCTTGAAATGTGACCTGAAGAAAACATTAGAGCTTATAATCAGAGGATAAATGAAGCAGTATCTGGAATTAGAAACAATGGAGGAGAAATTTCAGAAGAAGACATAATGGACAAGTTAATGACTACATTGAAAGCAGACTATGAAAGAAAAATCAACATTCTAGATGAGACCATGCAGTTTTCTAAAGACTTCAAGAGAGAGACTTTGATCAGCAAAATCTCTACATTTGAGATATCAAGATTGAAGACTAAACCTAAGAATGAAACAACCTTCAAATCTTCAATCCACGGTAAGAAATCCTCACACATCTCTAGTCATAATGAGAATGAAGAAATTGATGAAGAATTAGAAGATATTATTGCCATGATTGCTAAGAGAGAAATGAAAGGAAAAGGAAAGTATGAAGGACATCTCCCATTCAAATGTTTTTCATGCAATAATATTGGTCACTTTGCATCTAAATGTCCCACAAGAGTCAAGAAGTTTAGATCTGATTACAAACCCAAATATAGGAAGGAATGTTACCATGTTGAAGAAGGTGTAACTGATGAAGATTTAGGAGAAGATGAAATTGGATTCATTGCCCTTAGAGACATGGAAAGGTTGCTTGAAGAAATGGACATTGCAGATAAAGAAGAAGAACAAGAGTTAGCCTTGATTTCCAAAGAAGATGTCAGAACTGATTGGATCATTGACAGTGGATGCTCACACCACATGACAGGTGACAAAGACAGATTTGTTCATCTAGACAAATACAAAGGTGGTATGGTTAGATTTGGAGAGAACACTCCTAAACCTATCATAGGTAGAGGATCCATCACCTTGGATGGAAAGAACAAGATAGATGATGTTCTATATGTTGATGGTATGTATCTGTATCATCTTAAAGTGGAAGAAATTCCATGTTAAGAGCATTTAGCCCTCCTTGGGGGATGTATTTGACCTCCATTATATCATCCCCTCATTTTTACATCATCCCCATTTATCTTCTCCTCCTTATACCACTTTCGGGACTGATTTCTGCATTTTGGATTGCATGACTCTGTTTCTGGGATATAGGGATAGGGTCAACCTCCTAGGACAGGGTTGACATCAGCCCTACCCTAGGATAGGGTCGACCTCAGCCCTGTCCTAGGATAGGGCCAACCTCGACCCTGTCCCAAGGTCCAAAACCCAGAACCCTGCAGTTCCCGGGTTGTCAGTCTTTGCAAAAAGTTTCTTCCAGCTTCCGAGTCGGCTGTTTCGGGCTCTGAAGCATGGATTCCTAAATTATACTTAATATAGGTCTTCTCCTAGGGTTAAAGGCTTAAATTATGATTTAATTATCCTATGTAGGCCTCCTTAGAAGATTGTGCCCTAGTTTCATACAAAAGGTTAACTTTCTCTCTCATTTTCAAGAAACTCTGGGAAGCAAAAATAATGATGGTCAAGCATTATCAAAGGGTCTTAAACTCAATTATCAAAGTGTTCTCAAGCTCTCAAGGTGTTTAAGTTTTCCATTGAAGGTCAAGGATTCAATCTCTCAAGCCTTTGAAGGAATTTGGTGCAAGTAT
>MU225858.1:210830-225869 GCA_018584345.1 Thuja plicata | reverse complement strand
TTTGTCATTGATGACAACATATAATACACAGCAGTACTTCTGTATGTACTTATCCATATGATGACATGAAGACTTGCATGGATAGATACATGTTTTTGACATGTTTATTATGCTATGTTCATACATGCAAACCTAGATATGATGTTTTAGTAAAGATATGTAATTCTGTTATTGACGGTTACAGTTCTAGAGGTATAACGGTTTAAGGCCGACATATATAACGTGTTTCTAGAGTTGCACTTATCATCAGGATATGCATGTGTATATTCATGATTAATTATGAGTTTTTGATATTAATCTAAATGTGCCAAACATGTTTCAAGAAGATTGCAATGTTATGGTCAATTTGGTGAAGCCGACTTAGTGAAGCGACGCGCCTATTCAGTTTGTACTTGCGCAATTGTAATTATGCTTGCACGCTTAGTAGAGCCGACAAGGATTTTATGAAGAGTTGTCTAACAGGTCCCATGATCTCATACTTGGAGTATGTACTTATAGAAGGTCATTTGTGATAAGAATAATTGCGAAAGCCAAAGATAAGAAAAGCAGAGCAGAGTGTTAAAGCAGCAGAGCTATATTTATCATATGTTGATAATATAGATATTGAAGTTGAAGCTTTCAAAATACAGATAATATTGTTATAGTGCTTTACAAGAGGTTAAAGCATCGGTGCACAAAAGGAACTGATCAGACAAGTAGTGTCACAAGCAGCAGTTCATCTTGTTGATACAGTGTGTATCAGATATCCATAAGGTTGTAGCCTTCACCACTTGGACAATGAGTCCACCACCCCTAACAGGGTTATTGTAAAAGACTCCTAACAGGGTCAGACCCTTAACCAGGTCACTATACTACTGCATTGTAATGAACAACTCCTAAAAGGGTTGAATGATCTTTTAACAGGGATTACTATAAACTAGTATAGTTCTTTGTGGGTGCTAATTCCCACTGGGATTTTTACCATTTGGTTTCCCCGTAATCAAATTGTGTGTTGTGTAATGTGTTATCTGAATGTGCATTTACTTTGTATCAATCTGGATTAATAAGTATAAGAAAAAGATAAAGTTGATGATAACTGATTCATCCCCCCCCCCTCTCAGTTATCCCTGAAGTATTCTAACACATGGATCTGACAAAGATGGAGAAGCTTACATATGCCTTGTGTGCCTATCTTTAGACAGTTGATGCACTAAAGGCATTCTGGCAACAAGAGATCAAAAATCTATAGATTGCTTAGCCAGATGTATATTCAGAGTAACTACTCAAGGACTTACAATTTTGACACCTTTTTCATTAATGTCAAAGGGGGAGTAATGTATATAAGGAGTATGTGTATATGCTATATATAAAAGTTTGAATAAAAAGGATGATATACTATTTTTTGGGTGTTAGTCAAAGTTTGAGTAACTTGGCCACATTCCTTTGTTTTCATTAATGACAAAGGGGGAGATTGTTGGAAAGTTGACTCTCAGGGAGAATATGACTTATTTTGTGTTGTCATTATGGAAACAAATTCATACAAAGTTTTGAAAACAAACTTTGAAGAACAAAATGGCTAAGTATGAAAGACAGAATAGAACAGAGATATGTAGTCGATCAGAGCACCAGTACACGTGTGTACGATCGAATCAGGTTGTGCACGTTCATATATAAGATCCATGATATGTGAATATGTTAAGTCCATACACACATGGTATAGAATAATAGTATGGAGAAGTTACAGAAAGATTAAGCGCACTAACAACTCAAAAAATAGAGTATGAAGCCGACTATAGTTTTTGATTTAGTGTATAATATTTTGTTGTGTAAAGGCCAAGCACCTATTGTAATAAGTTTTTTATTATGTATTAAACATTATTGTAAACACGCTTAAGCCAATTTTTTTGGAAGCATTGTGAATGTTGTTTTTTGGCCGACTAAGGTCTTGTTTTTGGTCGCATCTATTCAGGCATGAACATATATATATATATATATATGACAAGTAAAGTTGTATTAGGAAGTGTTGAAAAAATATGCAGAGAAGAGATATAGAAGAACAGTATGGATATTTCAGCATGAGATAGAGCTCTTTAAGAGAACAAGAGCATCAATGCATAAACGGAACTGATGAGACAATTGTGTCATATAAAGTAGTTCACTTTTGGATATAGTGTATATCTATTATCAAGAAGGTTGTAGCCTTCATCTTATTGAGCAGTGAGCTCTGGCAATGAGCCAACCACCTCTAACAGGGTCATTGTACTTTCATTGTAAAGACTGCTTCTAACAGAGCAAAGGAACCTTAACAAGTTCATTATACTAGTACAATCATTTGTGGGTACTAATTCCCACCGCTGATCAAGGTTTCCCCGTAAACATATCTGGTGTTATGTGTTATTATGTTATGCTTCATACATTGTCTATTTGATTTATGTTCAAATTGTTGAAATAGAATAATTAGTTAAACACTGATTCACCCCCCCCCCCCCNAACACTGATTCCCCCCCCCCCCCCCTCTCAGTGTTTCCAACAATTTATGATTGCCTCGTGTTGTGAACAAAAGTGACAATTTATATAAAGATATATCCTAGTAGCTCATGGTCAACATAAGTTAAATATGAGTCATCCCTTGAAGATAACCCAATAGGTATTCTTGTTATGATTCTTGTGTAACTATTAGTGGTATCTGAATTATCTCTATAAGATATTCCAATAGGCATTTTTGTTATACTTTTTGTGTAACTATTAGTGGGAATCTTTTAATTCATATCTTATAAGTAGTAACTAAAAATTTGCACATAATATTTGGAAATTTTTTAATCTTGGAAAGTTGCACATAATATTTGTGGAAAAAAGTATATTGAATCTATTAGTCTTGATCATTGCTTTAGTTCTTGTTTCTTTGGACTTGTTCATTCCTTCAAAGTTACTTCTTGAATATCAGTGGCATTAGTTGTTCTATTTGTTGTGATCACTTGTTGCATTGCAATTTTCAAAGTGTTCAATGGAGAGATCCACATGCTAAGATTATTTCCAATTATTATTGATCAGACTTCACCATGGAAGATTTTCACAGTTGTCCAAATTCAATCTGATAGGGGAAATATCTAAAGGAAGAACTTAGACTGGATAAGAATAAGGAAATCTAGAATGTTTTATACTAACATTTGATAATAATTTCTTTTAATTCAAATGGGCATATCAAAATATAAGGGAAATTAGGTTCTCATCTATCAAATCAAAGAAAAGATAAAGGATTAAAACCATCGATATTGCATTACTTATGAACAAGATTGATTCAAGTACTCAATTCAGTAAGTTTAGCTTATCTGGATGTAGAAGAGGCAGTCTGTTTACTTTAAGAAGACTTGATAAAAGGACATTTTTTTTTATCCTTTTAAAGAATCTATACTTCCAAGAACTTTAACTCAATCCCTCTAGAGCTATGATATATAAATTTCATCTACCTAGATCTTTCACGTATGAAATTCTAAAGAAAAATACAACTACAACGCTTCCTTAATCAATTGAAGTAAATTTTGTCAATTCATGGATTTTTTTCTTGGGTCAATAAAAATTTGAAATGATTTCCAAAGTAAAGAGAGGACCAAATCTCTTTCCAAGCAGATTAACCAATACCAGAGAATCATCCTTTGAAATTTTTGAGGCTTCCTTAAAATGCTCCTCTTCAAGATCCCTCTTGACCTTCCTAAAGTTCTTTATATCTTCCTTAGTAAAGGCCTTTGGTGCAGGGCACCCAAGGCATAATAAATTTTATTTTCATTTTAATAAGGATGAATCCTTGAGATCATCTAACTTTTGTTTTGATCCATTTGTGTGGTCAAGGGTACCTAAGGTACATCTATAAACCTTGGGACACCTTAGTCCACTTGGATCCTTAGTTGCTTTTGATAGATGTAAATAGGTGTTCTAGGTGTTTGAAGTCTCACATTGTTGAATCCAAGGATTTTAGTTCATTTTGATCATATTGGATCATTTCATGGTGATAGGAATCAAATAGAATTCATTTTGGGTTCATAAGTGTAAAATGCAGCAATATTGCAAAGTTGTCAATGTTGCTCGAGCAACTTTTCAAAAGTTGCTCGAGAAGTTCAAAATGTAGTTCCCAATGATCATAGCCATCCATTATCAGTTGGAAATGTGATTTTATGGTATTTGAACATGTCCAAGCCTCTTCAATGGGGTTGGAAGTTGTAAACACAAGTTTGATGCAGTTTTGAATAAAATTACCAGAATTCCTTGAGAAATTTTTGTGTGTACATACGTGTATTGATTGATAGAGTGGAATTAATGCCATGATCAACTATCCTAGTGAGTCTAGTTTTCAGATAATTTTATTTTGTCTCAATTCGAATTATAGAATGAAAGTTATAAATATTTTGGTGAAGGCAGTCCAGTAGGGCATCAAATCCAGGCCTATTGTACAAATGGAGCCCTAACTTGACATTTCTCTAGTGGAAGTCCATGAACTTCTTGGAGATTCAAGTTAGGGGTGTATTTTTAATTATTCCAAAGGCTCAAGATGAGATCTAGTGTTTTTTCTATTTTTAGCATCTAACCCTAGGCTAAATATCCCAATGTATTTAGTGAGTCAGACATGTGCAGTCATAAACAAATGAATTGTTTGACTGGAGGGATCTATTGAATGGTTGATTTAGGTAATTTGAGGTTAGTATAAGGCTTCCCTATCCCTGCATCCATTTTTTGTACCCATCATAGACCACTTTCTTTCTAAACTAGGCCAAATTTAGCCAATTAGGTTTGTGTACTTTGTGAGGGTTTAGTGGTGCTGGAGTAGAGTTGGACTCTGGGTCTTTGGGAGTTGTAGTAACTCCAAAAAGGGTGTCTGAAAACATTCTTATTTATTTTTGTTCCCTCCTTAATCAAAATTGGTGTGAGAAAAACCTCTTGGACAAGGCTACAAGGAATTGTGGTATAGTTAGTGTTTGGGTGTTTGTGAGTGTGTAAGGATCAATTGGTTGGGTGCTTCCCTATCCTTAAGACCCTAGTAGGGTGTCCCATCCATTTTATTGATCATGTAAAACCATTGGTGAAGAGTTTCACAAGTTGGCTTAGTTTAGGGAAAGTGTCCCTAAAGCATAAATTAAGGAGAACTTATTTGTAACCTTGAAGGTTGCATTGTGTTGAGGAAGGTTTCAAGACGTATTGAAAAAGTTGGAATCCATCCTATAGAAGGGTGGTTGGAGTCAGATTGAACCTAGGTAAAGGTTGAACAGTTGTGAAAGAGATTGTGCATCTCATTGTCTTCTCGTTGTGCTCTCTACATCAATTTCTATTAGAGCACTAGGATTGGTTTTGGGAAGACATTTGAGACATGGAAGAAGAGGGTGAAGAGGAACTCCCTGCAAGGATGACCAATGTAGAATTGGCAAAGTTGGTGAAAGAACAAGCCACTAGAAGAAAGAGGCTTGAAGCAGAATTAGAGAAGATGAAAAGTAAGCAAGGGAGAAATATTACAGAGGAGTATGAAGAGGAGGAAGAAGAGGATCCTAGTCATAATAGAGGAGAGATACTTGCGGATCAGATACCCCTCGTAGAAGCCCTTGAAAGAGTTGGGAGGAAAGACAAAGTGGATCTTCTAATGTTTTATAGTAATATAAATCCAGAATAATGCATGGACTGGATAGAGGCATTAGAGAATTATTTTTAATGCGAAGAAGTATCTGAACACTAGAAGGTGAAGTTGGCTAAATCAAAGATGAAGGGTCAAGACCTTAGTTGTTGGAACTTTGTGTAAAGTGAGAGGGTAGAAGAAGAAAGAAACCATATTTCCACTTGGAAGAAGATGGTGAGTGAGATCAAGTAACAATTTGTCCCTTAGGACTATGAAGTGGTCCTACACAAAAAAAAACTCCAAAATATAAGAGAAAAGGACCTTGATGTGATTTCCTATACATGAGAGTTTCATAGAATGACCCTCAAGGCTAAGATACCATAAAAAGAGAAACAAAAGTTGGCTAGATACCTAAATGTTCTAAGGTATGGGATACAAGATGAACTCGGTTTGTTCAACCCTGAGACTATCCACAAGTGCTATCAAATGGCACTAAGGGTTGAGCATAAACAAAGAAGAAAAGGTGAACAAAATATCAGAGGTAGAGGGAACAATTTCAGAGGTAGAGGCAGATTCAATGGTGGAGGATCATCTTCAAGAAACCAAGGTGAATCTAGAAATCAGGGATCAGAGGGAGAAAAAAGTAGAAGAGGTGCTTTCATAGGCAGGAGATCAAATAGTAGGGGAAGATTTGGTGGGAGAGGACCTAGTGTCTTCACTAGTAAGTGTTTCACTTGTAACTAGATTAGGCATCAATCTTTAAGATGTCCTAAGAAACTTGGCACAAATAAACAAGGAGGAGATCAAAGGGTGCAATTGACCCAAGAGGATGATAGTCAAAGTGTGTCTTATTATCACACCACAACTTCAAGGCCTACAAATCTAGAACAAGGAAGATGCCTCATGATGGAAAGGACACTCCTAAGGGTACCTACCACTTCAGAGCCACCTCAAAGGAAGTCATTGTTTAGAACAAGTTGCAAGGTGAACAATAAGGTATGAAAATTTATTGTAGGTTCTAGATCCATTGAAAATATTGCAATTAGAGAATTGGTTGATAAATTTAAATTACATAGAATCCCTCATCCATTTCCTTATAAAGCCTCATGGTTGACAAAATATAAGCAAAACCTCATTTGTGAACAATTTTGGGTAGAATTCAAATAGGATAATATGTAGACAGGGTTTTGTGTGATATCACTGAGATGGATGCATGTCACTTATTGCTAGGAAGGCCCTGAAAATTTGATGTGAATACCAAAAATGATGGGAAAACTAATGTTTATACAATAACCAAGGGTGGAGTTGAATATATTATGAATCCACTTCCTAATGATGGGAAGGAAAAACATGTTGTCAGTAGTGTCTTGTGTGTAGGGGAGAAATAATTAATGATAGTATTGAAGGAGAAGGATGTGTTGTTTTGCACTAGTTGTGAGACCCCAAAAGACAACCCTAAAGGAACCAAAGGTCAAAGCCACAAGTAGAGATGTAGGTCCTAAAGAAATTAAAGCCCTGTTGGATCAATACAGTGGTTTGATTGTAGAAAGTACATCAGAGACTTTACCACCTTAGAGGGAAGTGAGTCATTGCATAAACCTCATAACAGGGAACCCCTTCCAAACAAGGAAGCATATAAAATGAACCCTGAATAGAAAAAAGAAATAGCAAGACGGATTGAAGAATTTTTTTCTAAAGGGTTCATTAGGAAGAGTGTGAGTCCTTGTGCAGTCCCTGTAGTAATAGCACCTAAGAAGGAAGCTACTGTAGTATGTAAAAATGTATTAAAGGAATAAACATAAGCAACTATATTAATTCCTACATTATCACATATACCTCAAATACAAAAGATATGTAGAAAGCATCCATGCAAATGAATAGAAACAAGAATGAGAAAAAAAGACTAAACTACTCAAAACCACATATGAAAACCTCCCAAATGAAGATGAAGAGAGTGTTGTTGATAGTTGGGATGTGGTTGCTCACAAATCCAGCAGCATGACAATGTGATAAAAGTTCTTTTTGAAGAAGAGGAGAGGGCTCTTCTTTTATAGATTTTTTAGGAAAATAGACGATTGAGATTCAAAATTGGATGGAGAGCTAAGATTCTTCAGGATCAATGATGTGGCCATGAGGTGGAGGCAAAGTGGAGGCCAAGTGAAGGCCAAGTGGATTAGGGTTTTGACCATTCAAAGGGGGAAATATGATCACACGTGTGTCAACAACCTTTGAAAGTGATGCGTCAATGACAAGGTGTAAGAAGGTGTAAGAGGGTGTAAGAGATGTGTAAGAGGGTGAGAAGACCAAAGTTTCTCACACATGTGTGAGCAACTTGAGAAGGTGATGGCTCATGGTTGAGTTCACATGTGAAGGGGACAAATGTATAAGAATGTGTAAGATGTGTAAGGCTTTGTAAGAGATGTGTAAGGCTTTGTGTAAGACTCACATGTGACTTGGGTTGTGTAAGAGTCACATGTGACTTGGGTTTTCTAATCCTTTGATTAGGATTGTGCAAATGATTAGGGAGTGATTAGGTGGAAGATTAGGATTAATTAGGGGGAAGTGGGGTAGAATGATGGGTTAGGTTAGGGAAGTGAGGTTAGGTGAAGGTTAAATTTAGGATCCATGTGCTCAAATAGAATTAAATGCAATATTTAATTCCAAGTGGGAGAAAAAGGGATAAGCTAGGTTAGTTTAATTAATTTAAGAATTAATTAAACTTTAGGGAAATGGAATAGGATAAGACTAAATAAATGTAAATTTATTTAATCAAGGATAGGGCTAAAGAAGATTCTTAATTAAATAAATGTAAATTTATTTAATTAAAGGTAAGATAGAGATTATTAAATAAATGATAATATCTATTTAATTAGGCTGGGATAAGGGTAATAGACATATTTTAGTGTCTACATTTTGCCCCTCTTTGATGTAGCATCGTGAAATGATGTTGGATCAAAGAAGATTAAAATATAGTGGATAAAAGGGATGAGACTAGTAGCACGATGCCCCAGTCACTAGAGGATGAGGAAGGATGATGAGGAAGGAGTGGTATGCCCACTCAAGAGGACATGTGGGTTCAGAGAACACAAGTGTGCTCTCAAAATGATCAAGAATGATAGAAGGAAAGGGGAAAGGAGAGGGATGATGAAGGAAGAATAGATAAAGCAATGTTGCAATGGCGTGAGAAACCTAAGTTTGATATTGTACTTGACACTATGTAGCAAGGTATGAGGAACAAAGATGAAAATGTGTCAAGTACATGATAAAAAAGGTCAAACACAACCATATGCCTTATGACACCATGATATGGAAGAACATGATGCCTTGGGAAAATAAGATGAAAATACCATGAGAAATGAAAAAATAATAACACATACAAGCAACAAGCAAGCATGCACATAAACCAAAAGCAAACCATAATTTTCCCCCTAGTCAAGCTAAAAACTGATTGATTGATTGATTGATGATGATTGATTAAAGATGGCAAAGTTAACGATAAGAAAAATGCACATCTAAAAGATTGGGAAGGATACATCCCATGATGATGATTTGAAAAAGTGGGCAATGGATTATTAGCTGATTTGGATCAATATGATGATATGATTAAGGATTCCTGTGTTAGATGACAAGATTGGATTGGTTGGATTGGTATTCATTGCACTTGCTTGGACTATTTTTGGATGTTTGGAGGAAGAGATTAGGAGGATAAATGATTTGATAAGAGGGGAGGAAGATAAGAGGAACTAGATAGAATAGAATTTGAAGATAATATGATTGGAGGATGAGAAGAATTAGATAGAATGGGATTGGAAGATAAGAGGAATTAGATAGAATAGGATTGGAAGATAAGATGAATGAATAGAAGGAGGAAGGGATTAGATTAGAAGATGAATGAATTGGAAGAAGATAAATGAATTGGAATATAAGATAAATAGAATGGAAGAGGAATGGATTAGATTAGAAGATAGATAGAATGGAAGAGGAATGGATTGGAGAATGTGATAGAAAGGAAGAGGTTATCTAATAAGGGACATGGGTCCCACCGGGCATGCCAAAATGTATGTGATGAAAAGTAACCCATCCAAGACAATCACTAGTATATCCTTTGAAACATAAGATTCAGACCAATGACAAGGGATATAATGGGTGAGATTCAGACCAATTACAAGGGATAGAATAGGATTCAGACCAATGACCCATGTTCTAGTGATTTTCTTGGACAGGTTACTTTTCATCACATACATTTTGGCATGCCTGGTGGGACCCACGCCCCTTATTTGTTCAAAATTTTAAAATTTCTAAGTTTTTTGTGATTCTGGAAATGCATTTTGTAGAGCCATCTCTGCTCTGAGATTACCGTCTGCGTTTCCAGACTGTCATCTACGCAGATCACCGTCTCTGCCCTGGAATGACCGTCTGTGCTTAAAAACTATCGTCTACACTTAAAAAATGTTGTCTGTAAAAAACTCTGTCATCTGTGCAAATTGTCATCTATGTAGATTTTCGTCTGCATACTGTCATTGTCGTCTCCACATTTCTTTCATTTTAAACTAGTTCTGAGATATGGGTATTTATTGAATGATTTCTTGAAAATTTTTATGTATGTTTCAGACCAATTTCAACACCGGGTCTATATTTAAAATATATCATTTAAGTATAAGAAACCTTTCTTACACTTTAAGATATATTTTAAATATATACTTCCAAGATGTTTGAGAGTGGTTTCAGCTTCATAGGAGTTAAGATGTAGAATCTAGTTTTTGAGGCTTTTAAAGAAATTTCAGACTTAGTCAAATTTCAGGAATCAGGAATCAGCATATTGTCAAGAATCAAGTGTTAATAATCTGTTTGCCTTTTTGCAACATTTCAGGGTTGAAGACTTTAAGATTACTAATATTTTTCATGCAGGTTTCCTTGGATTTTAACAAATTTGGGATTGAACTTTTATGTTTAAACATTAGTCTTTGAATGAATGTTTCTTAAAATTAAATCAACCACATACAATCTTGAATGCATAAGGGAATAAACCTCGCAAATATTGAATGACTTAAGGTAAACAAACACACTTTTTTACAAGCTTTCCTTATTAATGTGAGGGAAATGAATTGAACTTGCATGCTTAATCATACTATTGTGTCTTTTTCTTAGGTAGAAAACACTTATTTGCTTTAATTAGGTTCAATTTGGAAATGAACTCTTTTTGGTGTGTTTGAAGCAGTGTCTTTCAACACTTCTTTTGAGCTTGTCATTAGATAGATCCCTTCAATTACATGATGCTATGAATAAACTATAGTCGTATCCTCTCTCCTCGCCTTCATGGAACTTGGGTGAAGAAAGATTAGCTTAATCTAGCTTCTAGAGAGGCCTGTCTAGAGGGTGCACTTCCCCTTTAGAGGACAACCTCAAACCAGTAAATCCTTTTGGCCGGTATAGAAATAAAGTATGACCTAAAGGTTCACTTTATCCCTTCAAGCTCGGGAAAGTCATGTTCAATGGTATTCCATACTGAGTGAATATCCTCAGCATATTTTCATGGTTGAACTAGAGACTTAAGTGTCTCATGTTGTACAAACTGATTGCGGGGACACCACAAAATCTTATTAGCAACTGTAACTTAGTAGCCTATCTGATTTACCTCCAAACGGTGACTTATTATAGTGCAAGGGGAGGGAAGATTCTCCCCACAAGATTCCCATCATATGTGTCCTAGGGTATTGTGTTGCGAAAGAGATCTTCGTAGCACGACAACAATACCTGGAAAAAAGCAAAAAGATGGGCGCCCTTCCAGGGGTGACACTGCTGTGTGAGCCAAAGGACTACCAAGCAATGGGCCTATAATATTTCATGCAAAGACAATTCCTTAAGGTAGCTAATGTTTGTACTGTCTTCGTTGTGTTAAACCACGTAAAAACATAAGTGGCTTGAAAGAGTCACTTGAACATACACAAACGAAATATCACAATTTTATCAAAATTCCCCAAAGTCATAATTGCTTGTCTCTTGAAAGGTTTCTTTGTCCCTTCCAGGACTATTTTTAGATATGTGTCTTCAATAACTGTCAGCTATGCCCAAAATCTGATTCAAGGTATACTTAGTGTATTCAATGCCTTTGATGTATGTTTAAAATCAATTCTTTCCAATGAACAAATTGACCTAAAAAGTCCAAAATCAGTCAGAATCCTACACTGTCATCTCCACATCAACCCTCTTCTTCTTCTTCATCATCATACTTCTTATCCTAATCACCTCTTCCAAGTCATTTTTATTCTTCTCAATAATTCTAATCATTCCATCCTAAACATCCACAGTCATCCTAATCCTCATCCTAATCATCCCTCTAATCCATATCAACATCCTCTTTCTTAATCAACATCCTCTTTCTTAATCCAATCTAATCATTCATCTTCCTCCAACATAATCCAATCATCATTCTTCTAATCCAATCCACCTGTCAACCTCATATCATTCTATCCAATCCTAATCTACTTCATCTTACTCTTCATCCAAAACCAATCACACCTTAATTATTCTCTTGTCTTCAAACATCTCCCATCCATCTTTCAAATTTCATCCATTCTTACTTCAAAATATTCATTCACATCACCTTCTAATTCCAATTTTCATAAAATCTTCTACTTTTTGCTTAGGAGCACCATCATAATATTTGGAATTTAATCCTAGTTATCTTGATTGACCCACATCCAACCATAGTTAGGATTAGCCCACATCAAATCAAACTTCATCTTTCACACCTTCATCAATATATTTCATCTCAAATCTTAGGTTGAAAGATTTATCAAAGTGTTTCATAGACCCTCATCATTAGCAAACATATATTTGAATCATATTTCTTTGAGAACATCAGTCCATCTCAAGTAATTAATTCTCTTAGTCATATCATATTTTTCTTGGGATCATCAGTCTATCTCCAAGTAGAAGAAAATATCATCATCCAAATAAATCCTTTGTTTGCACCATCATAGGGTCTTGTTTCACCTAGGTTTGTCTCAAACCTTTAAATCCAAATCAAATCAAATCCAACTTTGAGGCCCTATCCTCATAATCAAATCAAAATCAATAAAAATCAAAATCCTTGAGGCCTTTCCCTCTTAAATCAAAACAAATTCCAAGTATTGCTCCTAAGTCCTAAGTTCATATTTCATCCATCCTCAAATCTGTCACTTCATCCACTCTTAATCTATAACTTCTTCCACATCATCTTCTAATCCAATTCCAAAACCCCTCATTCAAACATCATGGATATGGATTGGTTTCACAAAATGGTTGAGGACTATAAAGTGCTAAACCCTAATCCTCAAACCATACCTCCAATCCAACCTACCTACCAAATCAATCCTCAACACATCATATCCAATCCAAATTCATCTACCATTTCTTATCCTTCCTCTTCATTTGACAAGGGAAATTCATCTCATAGCCACCTTTCTCAAGAGATTCAAGAACTCCAAAATATTGTCCTTAGCCTACAAAATGGGGTTCAAAAGAAGAAGTTTGCCTTTGAAGACATATGTCCTTTCCCATTTGTCCAAACTCATAATCCCCATCTACCATTTAATCCCAATCCTAATCCCCCACATTTTGAGCTTCATGTCCAAAATCATAACCCTTATCCTCCACATAATCCCAATCCTCCAAGTCCTACATCGTGCCCATCCCACACTACCTTTTCCATTGAATGGATCCAAGGGCTAGAAGAAAAATATAAATCCCCAAATCAAGTTTTTTAATCCCCTCAAGTCATGAACCTACCACCATCCCCTCTAAATCAATACATACCTCAATCTCCTAATCCTTATGAGTCTCCCATCCTTCCATCCACCCAAGTTGAATCTTCCACCTCCTCCATCACATTAATCCCACAAGTCCACACATGTCAATACCTTGTTCCAAAGCATGCTAACATGGATTCCTCTTCTCCTCTAGCTCTAAACATTCCTCCATATTATGACACCTCTCCATCCTATGACACCTTTCCATATGAAGATCCTCTCCTTCCATATCAAAATCCACTTATCCTCCTTAACCCATCTCATGATCCGATTCCTAATCAAGATCAAGACATCTCCTCCACCCCATCCAATGATTCTCCCCCATGTCAAGATTTAACCTCCACTTATCCTCCTCTTCATGAAGATATTCCTTGTATCCCATCCACTAAACCCCCTCCATGTGAAGATCAAATTACTCCATCTCATGATTCCATCCCCTCCATTTCATTGCATGATTCCCTTCCATCTCAAGATCCACTCACTCCAACACATAATCCTCCCCAAAGTCAAGATCAAAGTGCCCATTAAAATCCATGTCATAATGACTATCCCTCTCAACATCATATTATCCCTCCACATGATCCTAATCCTCCACAAAATCCCATCAAACCTATCCAATTCATCCATAAACCCCATTCACATGGATTCACATCTTGTGTTCAAAATAAAAAGTGTCCCATTGGAAAAATAATGTCTCAAGATGTTGGTAAATCTTCCACCCCTTCTACATCTAAAATTCTTCCATCTAAACTCAAATTTTCCCATCCCCCATCCTCCAAATCCATTTTATGCCCTTATGTCCAAAAATTCATCCCTTCCTCATCCACGTCCATTTTGGGCCCTTATGTTCAAGACTCAATCCCTTCCTCATCCACGCCCATTTTAGGTCCCTATGTCCCAAAAACAAATCCTTCATTCCTTCCATCCATTTTGGGTCCTTACATACCTTCATCCACCATATCCAAGTCCACCACTCCATAACCTAAAATCCATAATAAAGATCAACAAAGGCACACATCCTTGTATTCCTTCCAACATCCACCCTTCATTATTCCTTCCATTAACTCTCCAAACTATCTACCCTCATGTGCCCATCCCATTTGTATTGCAAGCAATTTGGATGCCAAATCTAAAATTCATAAAGCCAAAATCCACAACAAAAAAAAAATCCAAGGATCAACATGTCCCATCTAAAAGACATGTTCAAGAAAAGAAAAATATGATCCACAAGAAAGAAAATTCAAAAGGCCACCAAGGTCCAAATGAACAAATCATGTGGATTCCCAAGATAATTATTGAGGAAATGAATCTCAAAGAAAAATCAAAGTTGGCATCCAACCTTTCTAATCCAAAGCTTCTTCCCTTCATAAATCCATTTTATCCTCCATTTGAAAATCCCACATCCCTAAAATTCATTTTGGATCCTAAAAATACTCAATCCACTATCCTAAATCCATCACCTCCTTCTTATATTTTGGTTTCTTAATCCCAAAATCCACTACTCCACCACCCTTCAAGGTGTGTGCCAATGATGATCTCTCTAACTCCCTTCTCCATTTCTTCACAAGTCTTTCAACCTCTCATCCACCAATCCTTCCCCATCCTCTCATCCCATTAATCCAACCCTATTCATAAACCCTTATCCCCCCTTCATCCCCCCATCCATTTCATCTC
>MU225858.1:200289-210695 GCA_018584345.1 Thuja plicata | reverse complement strand
ACATATCCATTGTCTTCCAAATCCACTTATATATCCATTTACTTATCCTCATTCCCTTGCACTCTATACTTGGGGGCAACCTCCATACATGCCTATGCTACCATACATATCTTCCACATACCCTATTCACCATCCACCATCCTATCTAAGTCCATCATCCATTTCCCATCTTTGATCTTGACTATGCTAAACTTTCCTGCCACTCATATACTCCATGTTTCATATTCACTATCTTTCATCCTCTATCCATGTTTTATCTTGACATCCTATCCATGTCCTCCATTTCATAGTACTTGTCTTATACATTTCCTCCACCCCCCTTCCATAATCCTATATAATTCCATATTTCTTTCCCATGTCTTTTGATCTTGACTACCCTATGCATTTCCTCCATACATTATCTATTATTCTATCCTATCCATATTTTTCATATCATATCCCCTATCCTATTCATACCCTCCATCTCATATCTCTTCTCCAAATCTATTCCATTTTTCATACCTTTTCTCTTCCTTACAAAACTAGAGGCACTCATACATCCATACATGCTTTGGACAATACATGCCTTCCTCCCCTCCATGCATATCCTTTTCACATCTTTCTATCCATCTCATTTATCCTTTATCCACCATCTCTTCATCCTTTATCTTCCCACCTCTAGTATGGGGGCATCCTTTGAAACATAGTCCTTGGATCCTAATCCACTCATTCTCCATTCTTTAGTCTCCCACTCACATCCCTTACACACCATCCTTCTCTTTCCTGCATCCTTTATCCCCAATCTTCCCATCCTTCATTTTCCTACTCCTAGTGTGGGTGATTTCACTCCTTTACCACCTAGTTCTTGAATCTCCACCCTTAAATCCCGCATTCCCTATTCATCCATTCAATATTACATATCCATCCACTCCCTTCATTTACCTCCCATCCAATCTATCTCTCCATCTCCACCATTCCTTGGTTCTCCCTTTTCATTGGTCTGAATCCCCTTCTATCAAATTCATATTCATCCATTAATATCTTATCTTCCTCATCCATTCTATATATCTTCTAATCCAATCGATTCCTCTTTCATTCTATCTATCTTCTAATCCAATCCATTTCTCTTCTATTTCTATCTAGCTTATCTTCCAATTCTCTCCTATTCTCCAACTCCTCTTGTCTTCCCCTCCTCCCATATATTTATTCTTCCTTCCAACTTGCAATCATCTTATCTTCCTCTTCCATTCTATCTATCTTCTAATCCAATCCATTCCTCTTCCATTCTATCTATTTTCTAATCCAATCCATTCCTCTCCCATTCTATCTTCTAATCTAAATCCATTCTATCTATTTTATAATCCAATCCATTCCTCTCCCATTCTATATTCTAGTCTAATACATTCCTCTTCCATTCTATTTATCTTATATTCTACTTCATTTATCTTCTTCCAATTCAATTCTATCACATTCATTCCTCTTCTAATATAATACCTTCCTCTTCTATCTAATTCCTCTTATCTTCCAATCCTATTCCATCTAATTCCTCTTCTTATAAAATCACATTCCCGCATTACTGAGCTTACCCCATCAACACTGAGCTTTATTCTAGACACAGTGACCGCAAACATTTCTAACAAATCAACAGACATATTGACTTTCCTAGTTTCATTCTATTCACAAGTAATTGCCAGCAAATTCACGTTTCAATCAATCAATCTTTTGCCCATCAGGATGCATCCTTCAGATGTCGGCTTTTCTATCAATTCTCACATCAAATTTTTTCATGGAAAGAACTTCTGGACTAAATGACCACTTGGTCAGGATGCCTTTTTGTTGATTTTATCTTGTGTTTCAATGTGTCCTTCTTGTGACAGCCTCGATATTTCATATCTTGGTTTGTTATGGTGAGTACCTGTTGGAATACGTGTCATTTGTGGTATGATCTTCTTGTCATAGATTGTTAGTGCATTTATTTTTAATGTTCAGTTATGACTATGTATGCCTCACTGGGGGCAGGATTCATGCATCTCAAATCCCTAAAAAGATTTGGGTGTATTGCATCTCCTCATGAGCAACATTTCATAGGTCTCATCATACCTGATAAGATTTGCATTCTTATTCCTAGCAACGTATTTGTTTGAGAGTCTTGTCCACGCAAAGGAACCATGTCACTTGTGTTTTATAGCACATGGTGCATACCTCCTTTTGCAAAATCAAACTAGGGTGTGCTCTCCAACATTAACACGATATAAATCCCACTGTCATCATGTAGTTAGGATTGCATTTTAGCTAGGTCATATTGCACTTTGTATTTTTCTCTTGGCAAGGTTTCTATTTATTCCCCATCCCGATTGGGGCATCATGTCCCCGATCTATTATAGGTCTACCCCCCCCCCCAAGTACGTGTCTCGCAACACCACCTAATTTCCCCCTTTTCTCTCTTCTTCCTCTCTTCTGCCTTTTTTCGAGAAAATTTCACAAAATTTATTTTTTCTATTATTTTCTCGAGGGGGCATCATCTCATCTCCCACCATAATTAATTTTCTCTCTGGGGCATCTTATTTTTATTTCTTTGATGTGACGCCACTTTCGACGCCGCATCAAAGAGGGGCAAAATGTAGACGTCCAAAATCGTCCTTATATTAATTTAATTAGTATTCCCCTAACATTATAGTTAATTTTAATTAATTATATTTGTTATATTCTTCTATCTATTTAATTAATTAATTTAATTAAATATGATTCACCTTCATAACATTTAAATCTTAATTTAACTATTATTCCCCCTTTTAATGTTTTAAATCTTATTATATATGTTTCCCTCATTTATTTATTTAAAATAAATTCATAATTTATTTATTCCTCCACATGACTTAATTCTACTAAACCACAATTAATCTAAATCTAATTTATATTAAACTAATTTGAACCTAGATCCTACCCTATCTCACATCACTCTCACCAAATAAACCTATTCACTAATTAACTAAGGTTAATTAGGCTAATTTCTTGATTCCTACACAAATTAGTCCTAATTATTTGCTCACACATGTGTGAGAAAATTTCAAAAAAATGTCTTTTCAAAATAATCTTTATTTGGTGCCAACAAGGTTTCTTACACCTATGATGACACCCTCTTACACTTTCTAAAAGTATTTCATTGGACCAAAACTCTTACACCTCTTACAAGATCCTTCACATGTGTACTTTAAGTACACCTTGACCCATCACATCAAAAATTGCTCACACATGTGTGAGCAAAGTGGTCCTCTTGCATGGCTTATGTGTCCCTCATGTGGCACCTATGTAGATGTGACATGAGCTCCACTTCATCCAAGCTCTCTCTCTCCTCCAAAAAATCTATAAATAGAGGCCATTGTCAAGAACAAATCATCTCTTATTTATGCATTGTTATCATGCTAGTTTAGTGCTAGAATTTTAGAGTGCTTTTTCATGTTCATGATTTTAGAAAATCTAAAAATCACATCTTAGGCATAATGGTGAATGAATCTAGTTCTTAGTTTCATTTTGATCTTGCATAACATGTTAGTGTAATCTTGCATTTTCATTCTCATCATTTTGGTGAATGGCTTGAGACAAGCTCTTCATACTTGTTCTTGAGCTCTTCATTATCCATTAGCTTGCATTCTAGTTTTTATCCATCAAATCTAGTGAGATTATGATATTGTATTGGGAGAGCACACCCACAATTCTCTAAGAGAAAATCAACAAGGCTTGGGTGCACTTGTTTGGCTCATCGGAGTTTGTGATGGATCTCTTGTTGTTTTTGGTAGTATGCTTATTAGACATATTTAAAGTAGTTTATTGATTGCATATCTCTAACATTTGCATGTCTTAGCGTGCTCCCAACAGGTTATATTTCAGCACATACAGCTACATGGAGACTATGTACGGATTCTAGGAAAATCAATAGGATAAATGTCAAATATAGGTTTGCTATGCCTAGAATAGAGGATCTAATGAATTGTTTAGGGGGTGCAAGCTATTAATCCAAAGTGGATCTCAAAAGTGGTTATCATTAGATACTGATCAGGGGTGGAGATGAGTGGAAAATAGCTTTCAAGACCACATAGGGTCTTTATGAATGACTTGTAATGCCTTTTGGTCTCTCAAATGCTCAAAGCACTTTTACAAGGCTTATGAATGAAGTCTTAAAGCCTTTTATCAATAAGTTTGTTGTTGTATATCTTGGTGATATTCTAATTTTTAGTAGGATTAAGGATGAACCTCAAGCATTAGGACATGGTATTGAAGAAGATCCATGAGGAATAGTTGAAGATAAATTTAGAGAAGTGTGTGTTCCTTCAAGGAGAACTTATGTTCTTAGGATTTGTGATATCCAAAAATGGTCTCAAGATGGATCTTTCTAAGGTTGAAGTCATCCTCAATTGGCCACCTCCTACTACTGCTTCATAGGTAAAACAAATTCATGGTTTGCATAGTTTCTATAGGTAATTTATCATAAATTTCAGTGGCATATGTACTTCTATCATCAATACTATTAAAGGTGGAAGAAAATGTACATTTGTATGGACGAAGGAAGCTAATGAGTCATTTGGGTCGTTAAAGAAAAAGATTGCAGAGCAACCCATCCTAGTTCTACCAAAATTTCACAAGGTATTCACAGCGGAATGTGATGCAAGAAACAAAGGTATTGGTGGGGTTTTGAGCCAAGAAGGGAGACCAGTCACCTTCTTCAATGAGAATTTGAACAAAGTCAAGAAGGAATATTTAACCTACGATCTTGAACTTTATGCAATGGTTCAGTCACTTAGGAAAATGGAGGCATTATTTGTTTCCTAGAGAATTCATTGTCTTTGTTGACAATAATTCTCTTAGTTTTATAAATAGACAAGAAAAGCTTCACCATAGGCATGTAAAATGGATGGAATTTTTACAATCTTGCACTTTTACTATCAAACATAAGAAGGGGATTGTTAATAAATTTGTTGATGCTCTCAGTAGGAGACATTTAACCATTCAATTAGAAAGTGTTGAGGTTCATGATATGAATTTGGACATGCATGCCGTAGACAATGATTTCAAGGAGGCTTATCAGGTTTGTACTGATATGAAAGAGAGATATCACACTGATTTCTCAGAGTTCCTTGTGTAGGATGGATTAATTTTCAAAGGCAGTCTGTTGTGTGTACCAAAAGGATCCATTAGGGAAAACATAATCAGAGAGAAGAATTGTGGGAGTCTAGTAGGGAAATTTGGAGTGGATAAAACACTGGAACTTGTCAGGAGATTCTATCATTGGCCCAAGTTACAGACATATGTCAGAAGATTTGTGGAGAGTTTTTTGGTTTGTCAACAAGCCAAGGGTCACACATCAAATGCGGGATTGTATAATCCACTACCTATCCCTTCAAAGCCATGAGATTCAGTAAGTATGGACTTTGTCCTAGGTATACCTAAGACCAAATCTAGATTTGACAGTATTTATGTAGTAGTCGATAGATTTTCTAAAATGACACACTTTATACCATGTAGAACAACTCGTGATGCATCTCACATAGGAGGGTTATTCTTTAAGGAAGTTGTTAGGCTTCATGGCTTACCACTATCAATAATATCTAATAGAGACCCTAAATTTTTGAGACATTTTTGGAGAACACTATGGAGGAAGCTTGGAACTAATGTGTCTTTATCCACAACATAGCATCCATAGCCTGATGGTCAGACAAAATTTATCAATAGGTTTATTGCCAATATTTTAAGATGTCTAACTCAAGAACATGGAGCCACTTGGGATTCCATTATCACCCAAGAAAAATTCTCTTACAATGATTCAATCAATAGGGTTACATGTTTAACTCCTTTCCAAATTGTGTATGGTGTTCACCCTAGGGGTGTGTTAAAACTCAGAGATGTGAAGGATATGGAGAAGAGAAGTGAAGTGGAAGATAATTTTGTTGAAGTGATGAAAGATATCAATCAACAAGTGCAAACAAAATTGAAACATACCACTGAAAAGTATAAAGAACATGCAGAAAAAAGGAGAAGAGATTTGAAATTTAAATGGGAGATATGGTGATGATTCATCTTAAGAAAGAAACATTGCCTAAGGATATGTACACTAAAATCATGATGAAGAAAATTGGTCCTTTCAAGATCTTGGAGAAGTGTGGAAACAATGCTTACAAGATTGACTTACCATCTCATATTGGTTTATATCCTATTTTTAATATTACTGACATCTATACATATAAAGGTCTTGTTGGTAATGATTGTGTTGTAGGTGATTCAGATTCCACATAGGAAAAGGTGTTGAAAGATCTACCCACACCAAACATCTCAGAGATTGAAATAATTCTAGATAAAAGGGCAAGTAAACAAACTAGGAGAACCACTTACTATGATTATTTGGTCAAGTGGAATAATAAACCTTTGGAGGATGCCACTTGGATGACCCCTAAACTAATTCAAAAAAAAATAACCTTTCCACTTGAAGACTTTCCAACTCAAGAGACTTAAGTTCATTTTGTCTTGAGGAGTATTATGTAGGGCACCCAAGGTATAATTGATTTTATTTTCATTTTAATAAGGATGAATCCTCAAGATCATCCCACTTGTTTTTTGATCCATTTGTGTGGTCAAGGGTCCCTAAGGTACATCTATAAACCTTGGGACACCTTAGTCCACTTGGATCCTTAGTTGCTTTTGATAGGTGTAAATAGGTGTTCTAGGTGTTTGAAGTGTCACATTGTTGAATCCAAGGATTTTAGGTCATTTTGATCATATTGGATCATGTCATGGTCATAGGAATCCAATAGAATTAATTTTGGGTTCAATAAGTGTAAAATGCAACAATGTTGCAAAGTTGTCAATGTTGCTCGAGCAGGTTTTCAAAAGTTTCTCGAGAAGTTCAAAATGTGGTTTCCAATGGTCATAACCATCCATGATCATTTGGAAATATGATTTGATGGTATTTCAACATGTCCAATCCTCTTCAATGGGGTTGGAAATTGTAGACACAAGTTTGATACATTTTTGAATAAAATTACCAGATTTCCTTGAACAATTTATGTGTGTACAGATTGATAGAGTAGAATTAATGCCATGACCAAATAGCCTGGTGAGTCTACTTTTCATATCATTTGATTTGGGCTCAATTGGAATTACAGAATTAAATTTATAAAAATTTCGGTGAAGACAGTTCAGTAGGGCATCAAATCTAGGCCTGTTGTACAAATGGAGCCCTAACTTGACATTTCTCCAGTGGAAGTCCATGACCTCCCGGGAAATGCAAGTTAGGGGTGTATGTTTAATTATTAAAAAGTATCAGGATGAGATCTGGTATTTTTTATATTTTTATCCCTAGGCTAAATATGTTGGATGTTATCAGAATTAGGTACTACTGATGTTATTGGCATTCATGTTCTGTCACTGATGTCAAAATATGTTTTATGTGTAGTGAATAGATTGTTTATTACTATTGTATGATGAATGATATAAGTATACAGACACTGTACAAATGAATCAAAAGGATCAAAGATAAGGCTATGAAGATGGAAGTGTGATGACCTTATTCCTAAGGTCGCTTGGCTTAATATTGCATATTGAAGATGTTACAAATGTTTTAGTGAAGACTAGTTTCTGTACTATGACAGTGATGCATGAAAGAGCAGATCTCTATGTTTTGAGTATATCTTACAGGCAAAGATGATTTAGATTATGCGAGCTTAAGGGCTGACAAAAGAAATATTGAGGAATGTTTTTTGTTGATCGATAGTCGTGTGATTGTTGGTGATGTCAGCTGTAGTGTGTATTCTAGAGGAGACCTATTTGAGACAGACTTTAGAGATGTAGCATGTATTATGGACTATGAGCATGGATTATGGATCTTGGAGTATATATGATATATTATAATTGATGTTTACTTGTTTTAGGTACCTTGTGTACCTTAGCAAAGGGTTAAATAATTATTTGTAAATTGGGAAAGCTTAATTGGCCGACCTAATAAATTATTGTAATAGGGTATATATAAGACATCTTTTCTTTTGAAAAGAAGTAGTAATGTGAGAGTGATGTGAAGGTAATTGAAAGATAGAGAAGTGTGGAAGTTGTGAGGCTTGATTGGCTACTGGATGTAGAGCAGAGTTTGTGATTATAATACTTCATTGGAACTGACCAAGCCAAGATAGTTGTTATCAAAGAGTTCACTGGATTGTATATTCCTTATATAAACTTGTTCAGATTGTTAATCCTTGAGGGTGGCTTTAACCTTCTTTGGGCAGTGTGTCTGGGCAAAGATCCCACTATTAATCTTTACTCCTAATAGGGTCTCTCCTTTAACATGGACTATGTACTGTAATGTTGTAGTAAGCTCCTCACAAGGCTAAATGTTTTAATAGGGATACGATACTATCAGTACATCGTTTGTGGGTGCTAATTCCCATTGGGGTTTTACCGTTAACAATGTTTCCTTGACAACAAGGATTGTGTTATTATGTTGGCATTTAATGTGTTATCATTTGAATTAAATTTTTGGTTTATAAAGTTTAAATTTTAATAATTTGTATCACAACTGATTCACCCCCCCTCTCAATTATGCTTGTAGGCTGTTATTCCTAACAATTGGTATCAGAGCTACTGGTCCTTAGAGAGAAAGATTAACAACTTGAGGTCCTAAAGATGACTTACTATAGGAAGGATAGTCCAAAATTTGATCTTGAAAACTTTGACAGTTGGAAGAACAAGACGAGAACACATTTGCTATGTTTGGGAATCAACTACTAGATGATCATGAAAAGAAAGGAAAATATAAAGACTAAGGATGAATTGGATAAAGCTACTGAAGATGATAAGAATTTATTTTCATGTAATATGGTCACAAGGTAATCATTGATCAACGGACTTTCTAAAGATTAATTCATAGAAGTGAAAGACATAGATTCTGTACATGAAATTTTGACAAGATTGGAAGCACTATATGAAGGAGATAAGTTTACAAAATAGGAGAAGCTACAAAAATGGAAAACAAAGATGGAATCATTGAAAATGAAAGATGATGAGAACATTAGGGCATATGCATAGAGAATTATTGAAGTGGTTACTGGCATTAGAAACTCTAGAGGTACTTACAATGAGGAAGAAGTGATTACAAAGATTCTAAGATCTCTGACACCTACATACAAAACTAAATTACAATATTGTCATGCCCAAAATTTCGCGTCCAAAAACGCAACAAGTTTTTTTTAAAAGGTGAAATTTAAGTCAAGAGGGTCTAAGGGGAATCATGACTAAGTGTCAACCTCCCTTAACCCTATTCGTCTACTGAAGTCAAATAGATGCACAAGGTGAAATTTAATCTTATGTTTGACTAGAAATAAATTTAGCATAACGCTCAAAGACTAAACAGGGTGAGGTTATAAGGAGTCCGCATGTCATCCCCTAATTTTATTAATAGAGTTTGATGATGTGGGGAAGAGAGAGAGACCCCCTAATTCTCAGTCTTCAGAGTCGTTCGAAAAACATGGTATGTTAATAGCTTAATGATTCTAAGTTAAATTAACCCTCTAGGGTAAGGCACTTCTATAATATTATTTTTATAATAGTCAGTATATTGGCCACATATATTGACCACATAAAAATAACATTAAGAGTCCCTAAGTTTTATTTAAAAACTTTAATTAGGTTTCCCCCCTTAAAACTGTTTTTCAATTAAATTATTTAAGTATTGCTTTAATTAATGGCTAGGTTAAAACTGGCCCCGAAGAGAAATGTTATAACTTAAACGTTAAGACTAGATAGTCGAGTCAAGGGTTTCGATTAATCTAGGAACAAACTTTTAATTTATCAATAGTTCAATTAGACATTTAATAAAATGAACCCTTAAATTTCCAAAATTTTCTATATAAAAAGGTGAACACCTAGGGAATAAATAATGATGTTTAATAAATTGTCTGTTATGCACATTTATACCTTGCTGGTAAATATTTACTAAAATAAAAGTACTTAGGGAAATCATCCAATTAAGTTTCTAAAATTAAATTTCTAAATAACAAGGAGTATAGGATTAAATTATGAATTATCCCGATAATTACTTTACTAAACTTATATTACTCCAACATTTGTTTAGCCCACTACAAAATAACTTTACAACATTTGTTTTTTTAGTTTATTTTTTCTTTAAAAAAGATTTAAAAAAATGAAACTCTATTCAAATAGAGTGACAAAGGAGTTAACTCTTGAGGATAAAGTTATCCATTATTCTAAAGGGTGGGGCCATATGTTAATATCAAATTTAAAATACCTTCTTTCCCTCTCAAATGAAAATTCCCTAACCCTAATTTTAAATTAGGGTTAGGGCCCAAAAGTGAAGAAGAGAAAAAACAAATATTTTCTTTTATTGTTCCCATTCTCTCTTACTAAACTATCTCCAAACCCTAACTATT
>MU225858.1:170698-188272 GCA_018584345.1 Thuja plicata | reverse complement strand
TGGAAGGGTCACATGGTCAACTAGAGGCTATCCTAGGGTTAAAATGGCCCTTAACTATTGGTATAACAAGTGGGCTACCTAAAAATGACCCCAACACACCCCTAGACACTTCACAACCCCTCTAAAATTCCACTCTAAGAGTAATTTCGAAATTCCATTGAGATGACCACACTCCCATCTCCCAAACCAAGGTATGCTTATTTGGATTCACTAATGTAATAATGTAGGTAGGTGGACAACCATTCTCAAGTTGACATGTCATGGCCTTAAGTACAAATCACAAGTGTCAAATGACACACACAACATTTACACATCACTAGGCCATGTCATATCCACTTAGGAAACTCACAAAGAATTAAGAAATACATTAGAATATTACACTTCCACAATCATCCAAATACATTTTTGAATAAAATTATGAAACAATGAGGTCGTGTCTTTAATTAGACACAACCTTTGCTCAAACTGAGTTCACATTTCCCTTTGTTTGGTTCCCTGGATAAAATACCATGGTTTCTTACCTGCACACTCAATTCAAATATCAGTAGTCCAAGGAAATAAATATACATCATAAAGAAATAAGCAATATTTAGAATTTAAGGACATCATCATCAACATGCTAAGTTTATTACTAAAGATCACAAGATTACATAATTCTCATTTTGAGCATTTATCATAAGGAAAAAATTTACATTGCAAGAAATCAAAATTCAACATCTATATCAAATAAATCCCAATCTCATCAATAACCATAACATAATCATAATGAGTTTGCAAATCAATAGTCTCAGAATAAATGTCCATAATAGAAAACATAATATAGTCCATAAGGTGCATCATAAAGAATCATGTGTCCATGCATCCAAAATAATCAAATCTGGGGCATAAAGTATAAATTTCATAATGTCTATAGTGCATCAAAAGTAAAGTATCATATGCTAAATCTATCATAAGCAGAAAAACTGGAAAAATACGATGAGGTTCGGGGTGAGGCCTCACAAATATATGGAGGAGACTATACCTTTGACACCGAACTTCAATAGAGAGATTTTGATTGGAAAGATAACTACTTTTGAGGCTATAGAACTAGGAGATTCTTTACCTAAAGTTGAGTCAGCATTCAAGGCGACTGTGCATAGAAACAAAAAGACCTTAGTTGGAAATACAAGCAACAACAATAGTGACTTAAGAGAAGAACTTGGAGACTATGTTGATAAATGGGAACAGATACAGGAGGAAGAAAGAAAGCTAAATGAAGTGGTAGCCCTGATCGCTAGAAGAGAAAAGAGAGGTAAGGATAAATTTGAAGGAAAGTTACCTTTGAAATTTTTTTCCTGTAACAAGATTGGTCATTTTGTATCTCGATGTCCTACAAGGGTTTCAAAACATAAACCTAAATTTTACAAATCAAAGTATTCAAAAGACAAGGAATTTTATTATGCTAGTGAAGGTGTTTCTGATGATGATGATGTTGATTATGATGAAATTGTATTTATTTCTATTAAGGATGATGAACCTATACATGAAGTAAAATCTTTAGTATCTCGTGTTGAAAAGAAATTTGAATGGGTTATAGATAGTGGTTTTTCACGTCATATGGCTGGAGATAAAAAGAAGTTTGTTAGTCTGAAAAGATATGATGGTGGTGTTGTTAGATTTGGTGACAACACTCCTAAGTTTATCATTGGAGTTGGATCTATTTCTCTAGATGGAAAGACTAATACTAACAATGTACTACTTGTTGATGGACTTAAGCATAATCTGTTGAGTGTTGGACAACTAGTAGATAGAGGTTATCAATTGAAATTCATTGATGGGAAATATTCTATCAGAAGTAAATCAAGAAACTTGATCGCATCTGGTACTAAATCTAGAGGTAATATATTTGAATTGAGTACATCTAAAGCTTCTTGTTTTATTGTGAAGGTTGATGAAAGTTGGTTATGGCATAGAATATTTTTTCATGTTAACTTTGATACCATTGTTCAAAGGAACATATGACAAATGTAGTAATATATCTACCTAAGATTCTGAAACCATCCAGCACTATGTGTAGAGAGTGTGTTATGGGGAAGCGAACTAGAAGCGGTTTTAAAACCAAATCTTATTCAATAAAAAGGAAGTTGGATCTGGTACATACAAATCTGTGTGGTCCTACAAGAGCAAGATCTTATTATGGTTAAAGGTACTTTATACTTTTTGTTGATGACTTTTCTAGAATGATGTGGGTTACATATTTGAGAGAGAAATCTGAGGAATTTGACAAATTCAAGTTATTCAAAGAAAAAGTTTAGAATGAATTTGGTTTGAAATAAAATGTTTGAGATCAGATAGATTTGGTGAGTTTACTTTAGACTTATTTAATACCTACTTCAAAGAACATGGAATAAATGTAGATAGACATTTGCTCCTATGACACCACAACCGAATGGGATAGCACAGTGAAGAAACATAACAATATTAGTTGCTTCCAGAACTATGTTGCTAGAAGGAATTGTATCACATGGTCATTGGAGATAAGTTGTTGGTACTGCTGTGTACACCTTGAACATAATTTAGATTAGACAAGGTACAAGTAAGACTCCCTATGAATTATGGTTTGATCATACTCCTACTGTAAAATATTTCATAATATTTTGAAGTAAATGCTATATCAAAAGAGATGATGAGATAGGGAAGTTTGATGCTAGAAGTGATGAAGGTATCTTCCTTGGTTATTCTACTAAGAGAAAAGCATATAAATATTTCAATCTAAGATTGAGGAAGTTGATTGAAAGTGCTAATGGGAGAATAGATGAAAAGTTTCAGATTCAGGAAAGAATGTATGACTACTGAACCTGCAAAACCTTTCATGGTTGATGATGAGATTGAAGATGAATCAATTGAGCTTACTTAGACTCCTAAGAATCTAAGGTGTGTTAAGAAGAACCATCCTAAAGATCAAATCATTGGTGATGCAAGTAAAGGAATGATGACAAGATCTAAAGTAAGAGATGAAATTTGCTTGATTTCTCAAGTTGAGCCAAAACTACTAATGAAGCGTGTAGAGATGAATCTTGGACTAAATCTATGCAAGAAGAAATTGAACAGATAAATAAAAAAAATACTTGGAAATTGGTTCCAAGACCTAAAAACAAAAATGTGATAGGACCTAAATGGGTTTTCAAAAACAAAATGGATGACGAAGAAACAATGGTAAGAAATAAGGCTAGACTGGTTTGTAAAGGCTACTCGCAACAAGAAGGCATAGACTTTGAAGAAACATTTTCTCATGTTGCTAGGTTAGAAGTTGTGAGATTATTTCTTTCTTATGTTGCACATAAATACTTTAAAGTATATCAAATGGATGTAAAATATGCATTCTTGAATGGGGATTTGGAAGAAGAAGTATACATAGAGCAACTTGATGGATTTCCTTTGATAGGAGATGAAGACATGGTTTGTAATTTGAAGAAATCATTGTATGGATTGAAACAAGCACCGAGAGCATGGTATGCAAGACTAGAGAGGTATCTACTTTGTCTTGGTTTGAAAAAAGGTAACACAGACAATAATTTATATTTAAGAACTGGTGAAGATGGAATCTTAATCATAGAAATTTTTGTTGATGATATCATTTTTGGAGGCAATCATAAAATGAGTAAAAATTTCTATAAAGAAATGGAAAATGAAATTGAAATTTCAATGATTGGTGAGATGAAATTTTTTCTTGGTTTGCAAATTAATCTGAGTAAGAATGGTATTTTTATATCTCAGACCAAGTATCTTAAGAAAATGTTGAAGAAGTTTGGAATGGAAGATTGTAAACCTATTGGGACACCCATGGCGACTGGTTACAAACTGACTAATAATAATGAGACTCAAAGTGTTTTTCAGACAAAGTACAGATTGATGATTGGTGGTCTACAATATCTAACTCACACTAGACCAGATATTTCCAAAGCAGTTGGAATTGTGGCAAGATATCAAACAAATCCTAAAGAGACACACCTTGTTGTTGTGAAAAGAAATTTCAAATACTTGAAAGGAACAATAGAATATGGATTATGGTATTAAAAACAAATGACTTTATTATACATGCTTACACTGGCGTTGATTGGACAGGTAATGTGGATGATAGAAAGATTAGAAGTGGTGGAGCATTTTTCCTTGGGAAAATGCTAGTTTCATGGTTAAGTAAGAAGCATGATTGTATTTCTCAGTCTACTATCGAATCCAAGTATGTTGCTACTACCATAAATTGTACACAAGTTGTTTGGATGAAACAAATGTTGAAGGACATTGGAATAATTTTTGCAGAGCCAGTTGTTATCCATTGTGACAACACTAGCATAGTGAATATTTCAAAGAATCATGTAATGCATTCAAAGACTAAACATATTTGTATTAAGTATCACAAATTGAGAACTTATTTGTAACCTTGAAGGTTGCATTGTGTTGAGGAAGGTTTCAAGACCTATTGGATAAGTTGTAATCCATCCTATAGAAAGGTGGTTGGAGTCATATTGAACCTAGGTAAAGGTTGAAGAGTTGTTAAAGAGATTGTGCATCTCATTGTCTTCTCGATGTGCTCTCTGCAACACCCTTCCTTTTCTCAATACCACCTATCTCCAAATAAGCTCGAACTCATCAAATCCACATCAAAAAAATAGGGGAATTTTGAAAAGAATGCTAAATCTAATGTACTAGATTCAAAAATTCTACTATGATACATTATGAGACCTAGGAGAATCCCACCCCGGCATCAAAGAACCCATGATCTATATCTTTTGGTACTTGTAACTTATTTCACAAAATTCTAATTATTTATTATAGCATAATATAATTAAAATATTCAAAGGAGAGTAAAAATGATCATGTAAGATCCATCCTGAAATCAATCACAATAGTATAATATTCAATAGAAAATATATTATAAATTACAAATACAATACATGGAATATACAACTTTGTGAGCCAAGTTTAGGGGTTCTGAAGCTGCTTCTCTTCAATGAGATAATGACGAGCATCCTAAATTGGGTGGAGATATAATTCACTAAAGTACCAAGACCATCAAACAATCAATTATCTTACCTAGTAACCATCAGTTCTATGCCATAAAGAAAAAGATTGGGCCAAACAAGTGGAGGAAAAAATAAATTACATAGATCTCGCACTATCTAGACAGATATACTTACAAATAAGAACTAATAATTTTGAATCAAAAGCCAACTTAATCACAATTTCCACCACATTTCCCTCATCCACGCAACAACCCAAAAATATATTAATAGCATTCATTGGTGGTGTCACCTTCAACTTCTTAGAAACTTCTCCTCCACGTCACATATTAGTAGATTTGACACCTATTAACTCCATGAAAGTGTTCTAGGAAATAGCGATAATGAGCTGCCATCAGGTGAGTCAAATCAAATATATTAACATGAAGAAAATGTGAACATGCAATCATCAAGAGCATAGAAGCACATGAAAGGGTGTGAACAACACCAAAAAAATTATACCTTCCGAATATGAAACCATCATCTAATAGAATCTTTATTCATTGTCAACAAATATAGGCACCAGGAGACATCGAAATTCTTTTTCAGCTCTCAAATTGCACAATCCATTATCACAAAGCATGATCGTTTGTAATTTTTTTATATTTGAATGTCATGAACTATACCATAGCCTCCTCACTAGATACATGTCTCTTATGTAGTTTAGGGCACTCCATTTTCCCTTTTCCTCAAGTGCCACATTTCTTTCTACCACCTAGTTATCTAAAAAACACTCCACAAATGCATCTATGTTGGTAAAGATATAGTTACCTTAACTTTTATCAATTTCTCTTTTTTGCTAGCATGTAATCATCTTTCCAACTTCAATAATACTATCTTACAGATAAAAAATCTATCAACAATACACATCCTCTATGACATATTTATGTCAAAAAGTATACTCTTTCAAAGGGTATCATAAGCAAGCTAGCATGACTAATATTAAGGATCCATAACTAAACTCAAAAGATATAAGAAAATATTTAAAATTCTAGAAAACGTCCTTGTCAATTATATACAAAAAATAGAGGAAGAATGTTTACTAGAGGCTGGGGAGAGGAAGGGGCAACAAAAATAATAAAGGTAATTACATATTTGACAAATCAAGCATTTAGTGTCATTAGTATAGGAAGTATGGTCGTTATCAATATAGAAGTAGGAAAATATTTTTTGATAAAACCAAGCAAAATGATATATTTTTATGAGATGAGTATGATTCTATGTTTCGCACTTGTAATGTGGCTAAGAAAATTTTACAAAATGTTTAATTTTAGATAGTGGAACTTGTAGTGATCACATGTAAGGAAACAAAAAATGTTCTCTATAAAAGATGGGAAGGAAAAATTAGATCCAATGTTAACTAAGTAGCAATAATGGGAAAGAGGACATCTAAAGCAAGATGAAGAAAATTGAGAATAAAGTTATCATTAATATTTATTATTTTTGTATTGTAAAACACAAGTGGTTAGCCATTGGATAACTAAATCATTAACACAATTAGAAATGACATATGCAAAATTTATGGTAGAAATAATATAGACAACTTATTATAGAATTAACCCTGACAAAATATTCTATGTTGCTCTACAAGATTCAAAGTCATTTATATCTTTTTTATTAAAATTCTCTTAGAAGATTAATCTTAGTACATGACATTTGAGATATGGACATTTGAATTTTTTGGATCACATTTGGTTTACTAAAAAAAACAAATGTTGAAATTCTAATAATTGAGACCAAGTGTGTAAATATTAATCATTCACAATGGAAACTTCGATGAGGAAGGAATAGGGCAATGGAAATAAAGTGAGAAACAACCAAAACCAACAAATCTGTGTGCATCTGTGTGTGTGTGTGTGTGTGTGTGTGTGTGTGTGTGTGTGTGTGTGTGTGTGTGTGTGTGTGTGTGTGTGTGTGTGTGTGTTGTTTTAGAATNGTGTGTGTGTGTGTGTGTGTGTGTGTGTGTGTGTGTGTGTGTGTGTGTGTGTGTGTGTGTGTGTGTGTGTGTGTGTGTGTGTGTGTGTTGTTTTAGAATGTTACTTTTCTTTTACCTTACAAATTAAAGAGTTAAGTTAGGAAATGGGATAAATAATTTAGCTCATTTTTATAAAAAAAAATATGTACCAATAATATACACTAATTTACCTTATTTTTAAAAAAATTATGTACAAGTAATATACACTAAAAATGTTAAAAATATTTCGAACTAATAATTTAGCCAAATTTAAAATTCAACATTGTTACATTTTAACATTTAACTTTTGAAAATTTTAACATAGATCTCTTCTATGATAGAAGTTATATCATGCACTTTCAACATATAAAATGTACATCTCTATCTCTCTTCTTCAAAATCTTGACTCTTTGAGTACATGAAAGCTATTAAACAATTCCTTCTTAATATTGTGTACTCCATCCTAATTTAAAGATCAAAGGTTATTATTAAATTTTTTGCTTTTCTATTGACTTAATCTTAATTTCAAATTTATAACACATTAGAAAATAAATTAAAATGAAATAACAATTGCACTTCCATTACAATTATATAAGAAAAAATACTATATTATAAATTAAATTAATGTATCATTAGTGCACATATAAAATCATCCTCTTTAACATATTAACTTATATATTGTTGTTTATTCGCATAAATCTTACAACTTCTTCATATACAAGTGCTAATTTAACTACATGAATCAAAATTTGGTCTAGAATAGATTTATTGCATTATCATAATTTATGACTACATAAATCATTAATTTATAGTTGAAGCAAGAAATGTATTTATCTATGGAATTTGTGGTTCGATGAAATTCGACCTAAACTGCAAAATAATAACATTTAATCGCTCGATTGTAGCGATGTAAAACTTAGTACAATGACAATATAAATTAACGGGCTTTCACATAGCTGTGACGATACCTGCAAAGCTTCTGATATTGCCCAATTCAACTCCAAATTAAATTAAGTAATTTGGAGTTTGCACTTGGGAAGAATATTACATATCTAATAAAACTAGTTTTCTTGAAGTCCGATAAAGAAATAGTAATATAAATATATTTCAAACATAGTAATTTAATCAATATAATTGGAAGATTTGGTACGTATCCCTTTGCCATTTATGCAGTCAGGTAAGGTATGTACTGATCTGTGAAAGGAGATTAATGATGAATCAATTTATTTATTTATGAAATCTCTGGACTGATTAGTTTTGATCTTAACTCCAAAACAATAACTTTCACTCGCTCGTTAGTAGCGATGTAAAACTTACAACGACAATAAATTAATGGGCGTTTACATAGCTCCAGATATTGCCCAATTTGGAGTTTGCACTTGAACATCAAGGTAATTATTTATTCACAAAGTCCAGTTGATCAAATCATTTATTTATTCACAGGCTTGATTCTCCTATCACAGAGCATTACAATTTGGAGCTTTGGAGTTTACACTTGCAGCTGGACGAATTGGTTTATCATCTCTGATGGAAGAATACATATCCAATTAAACTACTCTTTTTATAAGTCTCATAAAGAAATATTGGTAATATAAAATTATGTGAAACATACATCAATAAAAATATGGAATACTTGTTTTTAGTGACTTTTGTAATAATCCCAACCATGATATTAGTCATATCCCAAACTACTATAACTATTATGTAAACCCTAATTGTAACCATAATCTTAATCCCAACCCTAAGCTCTAACCATAATCCTAACCATAACTCTAATGCTAACCCTAACCCTAACCCAAATTCTAATCCAAACCATAACCTTAAGCATGAAAATAATGTAAATACTAACACTCGCCATAAATTCTAACCAAAACCCTAGCCATTATCCTATCCTTAACCGGCCCTAACACTAATCCTAACCCTCACAACTAGCCATAGCTCGAACCCTAGCCCTAACCATTATGTAAACCTTAACTATAATCTCAATCATAATCCTAAGCCCTAACAATAATCCTAACTATAACTCTAACCATGTTGGTTCCCAAATCAACATATTGAAAAGTTTTAAGAGTGTGTCAGGCTCTATGTTCAAACCTTCCAATTAACTTGGCCAACGAACAGGAGTCACCAATTTATGGTTAGAATTTCTCTACACTTCAGGATCTACAGGACCTAGGTGGGTACACCTATTCACCAACTGAATTTTCTAGTTGACACTTTTTATAACATATTCTATCTCCTATATGTATTCTACTTCTGGTCTCTTTTTGAGAATGACATATATCTTTGAAATAGACATATTTAATTATTAATTGCTTGGTTCGTTTTAACGTCTTGATTATCTTGTTTCTCTCTACTGCTACTTCTACTTTAATTCTACAATTATCTTCATATCTGACTGGTTCTTGCTTCTACATATCTTATATTTCTCCTACTATATAATTTAATTTATGTTTTGAATAAATTTATGTATAATAGACCAGTGCCTTCTTCTCTTTTGGGCTACAGAGTCACTCTCCCTCAAGACCTTCATGTATAATCTTGTGAGACGATTTTTAAATTCACCATTGGGATGAATCTATCACTTGATCTAACCCTTAATACTATTCAATTATCATAAATTTAACTTTACTGGAAAAGACCAATTAGACAAGACCTATATGGACAACAACTTCTCATATAAATCTTGATATTCATATTGCAATAACAATATACAACTTCTTCATAAAAGCATTTAAGATATATTCACTCACCTTAAATGAAAATCACAAAGAACTAATCTATAGAAGAATTCTTCAACAAGACAACTTGGAAACAAAACATTGTCTTGTATTGATTATACACTTATAAGACTTTTACATATAATATGTTGTACTCATTTTTCCTTTGTTTTCTTTATATCTCTCTCCTTCTCTATTATTCTATTTTGGTCTTGGTTCCTTTCTTATAGAAATGAAAGGGCAAAAAAACTTCAGACCATTGCAACCCCCTATTACAAAATATTTATTAAGTACTAAAGATACAATCATTTATAAATAATCTTCATGATTATCCCCCTATTTTTAAATTTGTGAACAATATTTTGTCATTCCATCCCTCTTTAAGTAAAAATCACCATCTTTTTGGTGAGAAGTATTGATTTTCGCATCCGCTTTACCTAATACAAATTTTAGGTTCACATAAATTTTGGAACCTAAAATAATGTCATTCTTGATCAAAGACGATATTTGGCCCAATTTCAATGCATATTCTATGTTCAAGGAGCTCCTCTCTAGTGGATGAAATATGCTTGAATGATAACTGGCTTTTTTTCTATATTTTTGTTTTAAATATTTATCTCACAAATAGCCTTCTATATTTGTGCTTGTGTTCCTTCAATAAAATTCTGGCAAGTATTTAAACTTTACTTCATCAATTCATCAAATAAAATATTTCTTCTTTCAAAAAAAAATCCCCCCTTGTCATTAAAACCTTTTATTAAGCCACATGGTATCACATCTTTGAAGCCCCAATTCTCCACACATGCTAAAATAATTATTGTAAGTGAATTTCATTGGTGATTTGTACCCTTGTACAATTTTCCATTTCGTTTAATTCCAATTTTCCAACCTCCTTTTTATTCTCGAGTTAAAATATTTACCCTTTTGTTTATTTCTTGGCAATAACAAATTAATTTTTACTTTCTCAAAGAATGTTCTTTCAAATTCTTTCGTGAAGAATGATTTTACCAATAACCTTTCTTAACAATCACTCCCCATTTAAATAATTCATCATCATACAAATCATACAATCATATCATTATAAATAATAATATGTGTTAAGTGTCATCTTCAAATTTTAGGGGTTCTTCACTTTTATTGAGAACTTTGTTCCTTTTCATTGATTCACATGCCCAGACACCGTCGCAATTTCTAACATTGGTTTTTCTACAAGTACATCATACACATTGCAATGTGTCATCAAGTAAAACCCACCCTGTTGTATATTTCAACAATTTATATGTTGCAAGTACAATATTGTCATTGGGCAAACCCAATCCCCGTGGCACCTTCTGACAGATCTGTCGTCGTGAGTACAACATTGTCATTGTTATAACTTAATAGGTATCAGAATTCCAACGTCCATAGAAAGGCTTGAAGATTGATGACCTGAGTTTGAGGGTTTGATTTCCTAATAGGTAATCAAATCCCCTAAAACAATCTATCAGGCAACAACGGGTGCACTAGGCGTGAACTAGGGGTGTGCAATGCATTTGAGTATAAGTAGATGCAATAATTTATCAACCTTTGATAATGATAAATGATTGCATCTAGTTTGGATCGAATATATTGCACACCCCTATTTCATGCCTACCACACCTAGTTGTTGCCAGATGGATTATTTTAGGGGCTTTAATACCTATTACAAGATCAAAACCTCCAACTCAGGTTATCAATCTTCAAGACTTATACATGTCGATCCTTGAGAAGAATCATCACCAAAGGGGGTTCCAGTTCCTGCATACGAAATTCATCTATCCAATGTTATCTTACATCTTATATGAAGATAAATCATAACCACCTTATCTTTGTTACACTAATGGATTGTATATTTGGAGCACAACATTGGGCAAACAAGATTTAACAAGTTTACTTTGATAATGAGATTTATTAGATGATTGAAATTTGTAGTAAATCTAATGGATTGTATGGTTATAGTATATATAAACTTGAATAATACAAGTTTATACATCTAATAGAAAATCCTATTATAAAAGAGAATGTATATTGCACTAATATGCAATGGTCAACTTGGATTGAAGTAATGACCCTTATTTTTAAGTAAATTAATGATGTGGCGAGTCTACCATTTTGATGAAAAAGGAATATTTAACATTTCTTGGAGTTGCATGATTTTGAGTATGATGCATTCAATATACATCAGCGATCTCATATCAGATCTGTAATCACATATCTTTGTATCCATGCCTCCCAATGCAGATACATATCATAGGGGGGCCTTTTTAATACTGCATGTTGTAATTGATTACACATCATTTTGATAATTGTTATTGATCTCTGAATTTCGCAACAATATTTTGTGTTATCATTATGTTACCATTGGTTTTTTGTGTCAATTAGCACTTGGGACATTTCATATTTGTATTATCAAGGAGCTCATGGATTGACACATTAGGCTTCTAGAACTTCCTTCAAATATAAGGATGAATTGATCCTATGAGGAATTTCCAACACTCTTGGTCAATTTCTATTAATATTTGAACTCATAAAATCTAAGAAATATTTGTTTTTTGCTAGATTTTTTGTGCTTTGTTTTTGGATAGATTTTGTATGAGTGTTGATATTGACAAGGTGTTGCAAAATTCCATTAAATTATGTTACAAATAAGGGTTTTGCAAAAAAATAATTCATTGTGACTCCTCATACTTTTCCCTTCTTTTCCATAAATTAGGACAATTTTTCCCATTTGTTCCATGATTTCAATAAAAAACACCACATCTAAAAGAATCCCTATACCCATAACTAAAAAAATGTATGTACAAAAAAAATATAGAGATCGAACAAAAGTGTGCATGTAATGCATGGAGTTTGAATGAGATGCCATTATGGGGTCGACAATAAGAAGTAGAATATTCGATGCCAATAATGGCAACAACACCTCAAATTTAATGCAATGTGATAGAAAGAATAACTCAATGCAAATTGATTTCAAACAAAACTAAGGTGATATGATAGTCATATGGAAGTGTTATACAGTATGAAATTCAAAATGACCCAATCATCATTAGAAATGATCTCTTTTACAAGTTATGTTAATTTTAGAATTTACGATATGATGATAATTGAACTACCACATAATCTATGTCCAAGGCACCTGTGCACTAGAGGTATCCTACACCTTCCAGGCTTCCTACATACCCATATCCACGGGATCAAAGCCCTTGGAACTCACACTCTCTAACGCTATGTAGTTCTATTTGAACTATGTTAATGAAGTTGTAATGGGAATGTACCCTTTCAAGGTATTTCATCGATCACGAACAACTCTTCAGCGGTTGACACCCACTTAGGCACATCACCCAGATCCTATATCATCTACCACAACACTAGAAGTCCTTGTCATATGGTAAAACTTAAAATATGTGCTTAGATTTTTCCTATGCGTACCAGTCATATTTTCTTCTCCTCTTACTATTGTTGTTTTGATTTTCCTCTCGATCATTGCTCTACTGCTTTAATGAAAGCCCCTTATTTTTTTTGGGAAAACAATTTCCAAATGAAACTATGCAGGGTATTCACTTTTCTTTCATTACAAATGATCTCTTTTAACTTAAGGGAGCGTTACAGTATTCTTATCTCTTGTATTCTGACATATTTAAAAATTATGTCAGAATACAAGAGATAAAAAATGTGGACCATCAAGGTTGAATACATATTAAGTATTGGAAAGGGTATGGGCAGAGTCTAGGAAGTTGTGTAAGGGATAGAATTTCTAGGGAAAAGGAATTACATCAAGTATTGGAAATTATGTTACAAATTACATTAAATTATGTTACAAATTAGGGGTTTGGGAAAAAATAATTCATTGTGCCTCCTCATACTTTTCCCTTCGTTTCCATAAATTAGGACATTTTTCCCATTTGTTCCATGATTTCAACACTATGGCATCGATATTGATAAGCATGTGTTTTCCATTATGGCCTCGACAACAAGAAGTAGAATATTTGATGCCAATAATGACAACAAGACTTTGCAAGTTTAATGCAATGTGATAGCAGCCATAACTCAATGCAATTTGATTTCAAACAAAATTGAGGTGATATGATAGTCATATGGGTGTGTGTGCTATTAATAGTATCCAGTCTAATTTGAAACATTATTACAAATAATTGTGTGTGTGTGTGTGTGTGTGTGTGTGTGTCACTATATATCTATATCTAGATACACAAATTACTCAATTTATCAACAGGCTACTCATTATAGATATATGTAATATCACACACTCATGTGTGTATCATATGACTGAAGATATAACATTAACACTCCCTCTTAGCTAGGGACTATGATATTCGATGTGAGACAATATTATTCATGCATGATATTCAAATTGACAATCCCTCATTTGGCAGTGATGAGGTGGGGTTGTATAGTAATTATCCTGGAAGTTGTAGGTGTCCATGTAGGAGGAGGCACATGTTTGAAGGTAGAGAAGTGACTGTAGAGTCACAGAGATGAGTGCATTGTGTATCACAATCAGAGTTTCAAGGCTCATCTAAAAGTGAGGAGTGCTATGACCTTGGGGGAATGAAGGAGTGTTGGGAAAGGAGTCAACTTCCTGTCCAAGGTCTTGGAGAAGATAAGTGCCCAAGGGAAGGGCTATACAATAAAGGTGCAGTAGTTTGTGTAGACCATCACAGTTAGGATAGTATTAGGGGATCTTGTTGGTCTCACTTTTGTTATACAATGCTTAGTGAATCAAGGATGAAAATGGTTGTGGGTGAAGTGTGGGTGAAGCCTTGGAAGGGTTTTTAGGGTGTTGATGTGTCTCATCTAATTTAGGGTTGAGGGGACACATTATGTTGGTGAGTGATTATCTTATAGAGGGCAGATTTACTGTCTTAGGGGAGAGTGGGAAGTTTATTGTTTTGTAGACCAAGAAGGGTCCAGTCTTACGGAAGGGAGTTTAAATGTGGTGTGGGGATTTTTAGAGGTTCCTCTTTATTTTAGGGAAATGGTTAATCCATAGGGGGTGATCCTAAGAGTTGGAGAGTTGATAGGTTATTGAAGGAAGTGAAGCACTAGTAGTTTGGGGACAGCCACAACACCACCTTGTCAATCATGCATTGATGTTTTAGTTGGAGATGTGAAAACTTAAGATGTGGAGTCTAGTGGAGGACAAGTTGGATGATGGAAGAAGGATGACCATTGAGAGGTCTTGAGAGTAGATTGGGTCCATGATGTTGATAGCACTTAGCAAGTTTAATGCAAAGTGATAGCATCAATAACTCAATGTAATTTGATTTCAAACAAAATTGAGGTGATATGATAGTGTTGGCCCACTTATAGTGCCCCAATTTAAAAAATTCAAAACTCAGCTACTATCTTGTTATTATTGACCAAAATGCGGGATTTGCATGGTGATTGATTCTTATCCTTGAAAAGATCATGCCTATAAAGATGAAAAGTGGAAGCATAAATCTTTGAACCCCTTTGAACATGGTTCAAACTTGTTCAAAGTGGTTCAAGGGTGTTCAACATGGTTCAAACTTGTTCAAAGTGGTTCGAGGGTGTTCAAAGTGGTTCAAACTTGTTCAAAGTGGTTCGAGGGTGTTCAAAGTGGTTCAGAGTGGTTTGAGGGTGTTCAAACCAGTTCACAGGTTCAAGATGGTTCAAATAGGGTACAAGACATATTTTCTAGTGTGTTGGAATATACTGAAAAGATGTCTCATATTTTATTACAGAGATTGGAAATGGCACAAACATCACATGATATAAATCATAAAATGGAGGGAAAGGATTCCTTACCTTTCATGTTGGCGATATCGATTCATATCAACGATTAATTGCAGGAATACAATTATTGTAGAATGAATGAAATATGGTTAGTATGGGTATCTAATGAGGTTTCTTCATTTATGAAAAAGATTGCAATTTTATTATCATGGTTGCACGATAGAAACAACAGAAATGCTAGAATACTACAGTGACTGCACAGTTTTGAAATTTTTAAATTCATCCAACTCATTGTGATCGTGAGGTGATGGAATATTTTAGATAACCCATGGGATGATGTCTGATTCATCTAGACATTAACATCAATTCTAAGAAACAAGTGGTGGTGGCAATGGTGAAGTTTGAGTGCAAAGAATGTGAAAGTTGCTGATAACATTAACACAAGTAAGATTTTTTGACAATTTTTTATGTCTCTACTCAGAGCTGCATAAATTTTGACTCCTACATAATTTGGCCAGTCGCTTCAGTGAAGTTGGGCGCAATTAGGATATCTCCAACATATCTGAAAAGGAAGGAAATCCAACGGTGAAATAATTAGTTATGCCCCCCCGCACCGAGGACTAATTTGACTGTCATAAATATTTTTAAATCCGCCCAGCAGCAAGAATTTTTATTGATGATTAATGTATTCATATGCCACTTGTCCAAATATCATTTGAAGATGTTAAATTGTATCCTTATAAACTTTTAAATCAATAGTTTATAAAGATATCAAAATATAAATGCGAGAAGATCACGAGAGGAAAAAGAAAATAAAGATTAGAGAGGAAATAATTTTCAAGAATCGGTTACAGTAACCGAATAATTACCAATAAGATATTATTTATTGGGGGAAATTTGATGAGAGGGGGTTCGGCTTCTTCTTTTTTTGGGAGTCTGTGTGCTCCAGCAAAGAAGGAAAATTATTTGTTATTGTAACAAGGGAAAGTGAGATTGCATGTAATGTTTTCAGTTATGGTTTATGGAGGAGTAAATAGATCTTTGAGTCTTTTACTGTGTATTGAGGAGGAAGGAGGAATATATATCAGATCTTTGAGTTTGAATATATTTTTCTGATTGAGAGTGATCTATGAGTCATTTCAGTCATCTTCTTATGCTTTCATATTTGTACTCATGAATGTTATTAAATCTATGAGTTTATTCATTCATGTATCTGAAAACAAATATTAAATCTTTCTCATGCTCTTACAATAGAAAGAATAAGTGAATGGTCTGTGTGCCATGCATTTAGTTTTCTTTTAAATTATTAAATCTGCAATCGTATTCACATTATATTGATGGGTGAATATTGGTATGCCTTTGTGTCTTCTGGTTAAAGACATAACTGATATTTTATTTCATTGTAGATCTTTCTAAGAGGGGGCTGTACCTCTCAATTCAGAGGAAAGTTATCAATCTAATGATAACTTCTCCAAATTTTAGTAGCATTTGTACTTTCATTTGGGCATTATGAGTCAGTTTGTGTTGGTATTTTTAAAGTGCAAATCTGTTTACTAATAGATAGACATATGGGTGTGTGTTCTATTAATAGTAGCCAACATAATTTGAAATATCGTTATAGAGAATTGTGTATATAAATGTGTCTAGGTACATATGTATCACTATATATCTGTACCTAGACACACATGTTACTCAATTTTGCAACAGACTATTCATGTTGGATATGTGTAATATCACACACACTCATCTGTGTATCATATGAACGAAGCTATAACATTAATATTTCTTAGAAGTTGAGTTTAACAAATCAAGTGGACGGGGGGTGTGGAAATAATTTATTTCCTCCAATCAAATCTTGCAAATCTACATTAATTCCTTCCCACATTGAGCCTTATGTAATAGTGCATATCATGGTATTTCCAAATTTGGGTGCTCTACTATCTATAGGGGACATGGGTTTTAGAAGCACCCAATTATTAATCCCCAATCTATCTATGTCGAGCCAACCTTCATTTAATGAAACATCTTTCATTGCAACTGTTACTATTACAAGATTTATAACGATACTTCCAACAACACTTACATAATTGATTTCATCTCCTAAAGAAACTCTATATATATATATATA
>MU225858.1:159371-170012 GCA_018584345.1 Thuja plicata | reverse complement strand
ATATATGTATATATATATATATCTGTATATATATATGTATATATATATGTATATATGTATATATATACATATATATATATATATGCATATATATATATACATATATATGTATACATATACATACACACACACACATATATATATACACACACATATAAATACATATATATATATATATATGTATATATACATTTATATATATATGAACATGGTATTATGTCAAACCATTCATTAGCTGATGATTAGTAACGTGCAATCCTTCTATATTCTCCAATGGAGGACCAACCCTAGCATTTGCAATGAATTTGCACATATTAATCCATGGGCTTAGCAGCAGGTGTTCTCTGAGTATTTCCTCATCAATCCTCAGAGGCTGGATCATGCACATAGACATATCTTCCCCCACAATGGTCACTTTCATTGTTAAATCTTTTCAAATCCTTCACAAAAGCCCTCGGCGTGAGTGGTGGAGGTTTTTTTTTTATTATAGTTAGGATTTGTAGTGGTAGTTTATGTAAATTAATGGCGATTTGAGGTGCAGCTAGCTCAGATCCACTGGGGATGAGAATGAAATCCCAAAAAATATAGTGTGAGCACCATAATAATCAATAAAATCATGTAAGACATCAACTTTCCTATTGATTTATCTATTTTTCTATCGTTCCAACCAGTTAGTTGTGGAATGCTTGAGCTTGAAGGTAGGGGTTGTTGATCGAATTATCCCAATTGTTCTTGCTTGAAAGTTTCTAAAACCTTTACAATAAATCAATTATGTGCTATAATGTGTGCAGATTTTTTCACAAAAAGACAAGAGAAATAACATAAAACTCTTTTTTCAGTGGCATCCACAACTAAATTTCATTAGCAAAATCTTACAACAGAAGCTATAACATTAACATCAATATCATTATGATACTGGAAAAATTGCACCAAACATGATATCACCTACAATGAGTCTTTTATGCATGAGGGAGGATTTGTATATGACATGTCCCTTGTTTTGCAGGAGTCCATGCAAGACTTTGCACATGCATTAAAGAGGAGAAGTTGATTGTGATCAGTCAGAGTAAGGGTTTGACATCAATAGTGAAAGAAAAGATCTTAGTTCAAAGATTTTCTTTAATGGAGATCGTCATGGAGACTAATAGGAGTTCATAAGGAAGGGTCTACATCATATAGAAGGTCTTGAGAAAGATGGAGAGCCCAAGGACAAGGATAGGCATATAAATTTATAGATGTAAGGTATGACTATCATTTTAAGATAGTGGAAGGGTATTTGGTTTTTTTTATCTCAGAGATTTTTGTTGATACAATAATGAAGAGTGTGTGTGTTGACAGACCTTAAGGGGGTCTACTAGAGGTGCCTAGGAGTGGGAAGGTTGGTCAATAAAGCTTTGTGTCATGGTTATGAGTGATTAAGCAAAGAAGCAAGCACTGAGATAGTAGACAATAATAAGGAAGTGTGAATTAAAAATGAATCTCGTTGGTCAATGAAGTGACCCTAGTTTGTATTGAGAAGGGATGTATGATGTTTTCAAAGGTCTTGGGGATAGTGGATTAAGTCCTTAGATATTGGAAGAGTGATCACACCTTAAAATTAAATCATGAATTGTGAATGGTAACCAGTTAGTCCTTGAAGGAAATCGGTGAATTACTTGTGATCATAGATTGATCATAGTGACTGGAGTATTATAAAAGTTGTATGAGGAGATCATAACCAATTTTGTGACAGATTCATTTTCTCCATAATAGAAAATTTAAGAAGAGATTTTTTAGAGAAAAAGGTTATCCATTATCCATTGTAGAAGCAAAATTTGTAAGGTGGAAAGTTGAATAAGGGGTTAGTACTCTAAATAATTGAAGGGTTTGTGCCTCTAAAAGAATGAGGGGTTGGTGCCTCTAGTAGGTTGAGCCTACAAACTTTGCTAATCAAATATGGGCCAAAATATGATTGTAATTATAATTATAATACAGATTCATTGTCTCACATGTTGAGTTGGTACTTTGCTCTTGGACTATGGGACTAGTGTCTCCTATAGGTTCCTGCCTACAAATATAAGTGAGGATTAGTCTTTGTATCAGGTTTTCAATTATATCTTTAAGGATGGATTTTTGCAATAGATACAACTACCACATAATCTATATCCAAGGCACATGTGGATTGGAGGTATCTTGCACCTTCCAGGATGCCTACATACTTATATCCACAAGATCAAGGCCCTTGGAACTTGCACTCTCTAACGATATGTAGTTATGTTGAACTATGTTTATGAAGTTGTAATGGGAACTCACCCTTTCAGGGCATTTAATCAATCTCAAACAATGCTTCAGTGGTTGACACCCACTCAAGTGCATCCACTAGATCCTTTATCATCTAACACAACACTTGAAGTGTTTTTAATATGGTTAAAATTAAAATATGTGTTTGGATTTTTCCTATGTGAATCAGTCATATTTTCCTCTCCTCTTACTATTGTTGTTCCAATTTTCCTCTCGGTCGCTTCTCTACTACTTTAATGAAAGCCCCTAATTTGTTTTGGGAAAACAATGTCCAAATGAAACTATGCATGGTTTTGAACAATGTTATAAGAACAAACTACCTAGATTTACATAAGAATGACTAATCCAACTCTTAGACAACTTATAAGAATGAACATTTAAATTTTAGTGAAATAATATAAGGACAATCCTTATATAGCAATATGAATACACATTAATTTAAGAGCAGCATTGTAGGATCAAATCATTTGGAAACATCAATATAATAACAAACTCTTAACAAATACTTGCTTATGATTTTTTTTTTCTTTTTTTTGACCATGTAAGAAAATATAAGAGAAGGATCAACGTTGCCATCATCATTTCCCCCCACCATTTGTTCTTCCCTCTACTCATGATCTCAATGTATGTCTATTCGTATGCTGATGCAAAGGGGGTCCTCTGCAATAACATATAAATTGGTTAAATTCAAAACATTTTATTATTATTGTTACAAGTATTTCATTAATTTAAAGAACATAACCATGGAGCTCTTTCCCTGATCTGGCCACATCATCTTCCAGTTCATTTTTTTTCACCTCAACCTCAACATACTCATGACCACCATCCTCCAGATCTGCTAGAGTTGTAATACAAAATGTTACATTAATCCAAACACCAATTGCAAATAAATTTGTATTTCTACACCAATTTCAATTTAAGATGTTTAATTGTATTAATAATTACATATCAAAAATTTAATAGAAAATGTATACCTCCACTACTGGAATATACATCTGAACATTCATCATGTGTACTTTCAATACCATGATTGGCAGACTGCATTCCAATGTCATGCACATTGTTATCATTACTTGCTTATTTAAAACAAATATAGTCACTTTATGTTGTAACTTAACATCAAATATACTAATTGGTAAAGTATTGTTTTTGAAATAATTCTCATTTAGCTTATTTACCTGTGCGACGGATCTATCAATAGAACCTTGCGCACTCAATTCTAGTCATAGTCATTCATCCATGGCTCTATAGAATTGGTGGAAGCCAATTCTCTTGTCATCTTATGTGAGTGGTCAATTGAACTCAGAGCCCTACATTTTTTCTTGGTATCATGAATTTTTCTTGCATTGTTTTATCAAAACAAAATTATTTGCAATTTATAAATATTCTAATACGATTTTTTATTTACTAATACTTACAACTCATGCGGAAAGTTTTGAATAACCACCAAAGTCGAGCTTGTGTTTCCCGTGCTTATCTAGTTTGCCTTGGTTACCTTTCATGTGTCACTCAGTCTATGAAATTTTTGAAATATGTTAGATCATATAAATATGAGGAGTAATTAGTACATAATTATGTTCTTACCACTATCACATACCTTCCTCCAATGTCTACTGGTGTATTTCATTTTTTCCCTTCAATTCTCTCCTTCACATCCAAAATCAGATTCTGCCACTCATCCTCAGGAATGTAGGGAGGATGCTCGTACTTCAAGTTATTATGTAATGTTTTCATGTTTTGATCCCTTGGATACTTCCCAACTTTCTCAAGGAGATTGTTCTTCTTGAATGCGCGAGCTCCAAACAACTTGGTCATAGTCTCTATGATATCATTCTTTAACTTTTTATCTTTTTTATTCCACCTTTTAAGAAAAAAAAATCTGTTAGATTCATAAATGAAGTGAAGCTACCTTTAACATAGTTCAAGAAATGGATCAAAGGAAAACTATTCTAGCAATGATATGGAATCAAAATAGTGGATTGGGGTTTTAGTTTGGATATGATGTTCCACCATTTACATAGGGTGGGCCCAAATATCCGCAAAAACTCATCATTAAGTTTTCTATAAAAAACATCATTCCCTACAAAAAAATTCATGGGATCATTAGTCAAAAAAGAGTGATCAATAAGTAAATTTCTATTACACTATATATAATAATAACTTTAAAGTACCTGGAAGCTTCACTACTTTTAAGGGAACCATTTCTTCGTCGCTCATGAGCAATATGTAGTCCTTCATCGTACTCATACTAGCAATACAAGTACATCTAGGAGATGATGTTGCATCATCATGTGTTGCATCTCCTACTACATAAAATGAATCCATTATTAAATTCCCCCAAGAAATAATACGTCAAGGGAAATAAACACATAACAAAAGAGAGAGCAAAAGAGGGATATACGTACCAATAGGTGGTGCAGTACCAGGTGTCTGCATGCTACGTATTTCTGACATTGTAGTTGGCAATACATCTATCTCAGTCCTCATCTGAGGCAGAATTTCCATAGGATCATTGACATGAGCTGAAGAATAAGATTGTTATAGCATAAAAAAATCATGGACTATCATGGAAAAGATTGTTAGAGCATAAAAAAAAGGATTGTTAGAGTATATTGTCATTGATTATGATCATTCCTATATATTCAATGGAAAACACAATTGGGGGATAGAATATGTGATCTACTTGGACCACCTGTAGTACCCTGAGCATCGCCATGAGGATTGAAATTACACAAAAAAAAGTTGTAAAAACAACACATCCATAGTTTAGTTAATGACATAAAAGAGTATAAAATAATACCATTATTGAAATTTTGATATAATTAAAAATTTCATTAATACTTACTTTCCATTTTGATGCTCAGTGCATCAATGAGTTTTCCCTCTCTTGTGACTCAAGAGTTGGAGGGTATATAGATGACAAATGAAAATTTTCATTTGCAATTTTTTTGCAGACACCTTTTAATCGAATCGATCAGGTCATCGGTTTGTGCAAAATCAATAAACAGTGGGTCCTCATGAAAGGTGTCCTCATGAGAGACTAAAAGTTCCTTTCCCTTTATCCAAGCATCCATCTATGACAACAATATTATTAGCACTATCAAAATTACTCCAAAATAGTCAAAAAAATAACATAATAAAATTACATTTTTCTTGTATCTAATTTGTACGCATACAATGAGGTTTACCTGCTAGGTAGAAGAGCCAGGAGTATCATCACTATATGTGGCTTCTCCATATGGCCCTATGAAAAATATCAAATATTAAAATGTTAGAAAAAAAACTTAATAATAAAATGGTGTGTTGGATTCATTGATTGGAGGTTGGTTTAAATGGTGCACAGTACATACCTGCACCCCCATGATAGTAGTGTTGTCTGTATCTATGTGATTCAAATTATAGTCGATAAGAATCTCTTCCCCTACATGTATTGATTTTATTTCACATACAAATACACAATTTCCCTCGCGTGCCTCAAATATGCAATTGGATTGCTTAATAGTTGACCCAGGTCGCGTACTATTTATAAAACTTGCAATATTCCCTATTTCTTTTGGTCTTCTGTCAATGTATGTAGCCGCAGTTTTACTTTGATTATTCTCTTTCTATTGTATATAATATTTTGAGAGTGCATACCTACGCATACTTTTTTTATATTTAACAATATTCATCCAACTTTTGTAATCATAACAAGGTCTGACAAACTCCATCAATTGAACAACTCTTTTGTAAGAGACCTTTATGTCGTTCATGGAAACAGGCCCAAACCATGTAATGACTATGGTGTTATGCAATATATCCTCTCGTTAACACAAAAATTAGTGTTTATTGGAGGAAGTTCATTGGGTACCCATTGTTTCTGTAGATGTTGGTACCTCAAGGGTGAAAGGAAACTAAGTGTGCGGAAAATAGTTCCCTGTGTTAAACTCCCGAGAAGAGTATCATGAAAATTCAGACTTAACCCTTATCAATTACAAAATGATAATACAATAACATGCATACATATGAGAATGAGAATGACACAATGATTTACCCTGGGGAAAACCTTTCGGTAAAAAACCCCAGCACTCCAAAACCTGCACAATGTATTAATCAAAACTATTGTTGTTTATAATACCCTTGCAATGCAAGTTCTTTCAGGAGCTAATTAACACTTGAAGACAAATCCGGAAACATAACAACATTCCAACAATACACTAACTTTGCTCTACAATTTGTAACCCTAAAAAACCTTATATCATGTGCTTCCCCTTTTAAGGCAACTTCCAAAGATAACCGTATTAGGGTTTACCATTCTCCCCACGCATTGCAAAAGAGTGTATAGTACTCAACATGATAAGTTCCCACATGTCTTGCATGTCTTCACCCATCATCGAATCTTTCACAATTAGCTCTTACAAATATTAATGACCATCATAGGAATCCTTCATAACCGTTTCAGTCATGATTACCTGACACATTGTCCAAAGTGCCAACATTTGGAAAATAACCTCTACCATAGAATGGGATGCCTAGATCCACCTAGACCAAGTTTGATCATCCTTGTCATCTTCCAAGTGGAGTGAAGACACAACATGTCCACTCAACTAAATGACAGAACAGATATCAAACTTAAATACATTATTTGCAAACAATTAATTACAAAACAAATAATATCAAATGTAAGGAAATATACAAGGCTGAGACACCTTATTCCTAACAAAGGGCACCTCCATGTCACATTTGGTCTCATCATCATCATAAGAACATGACCCCCCTTGAGAAAGGAAAAATTTCATGTGTTTATTCAATTTCCTTCTATTCTTTTTACCCCTAGTTGGCCTACTACATGTCTCACTTTCGTCTTCTATTCCTATATTTCCCATACTCGAGGAAGACACATCTGACAAATACCTATTTGCTGGTACCTGTACTCCATCAAATGAGAGAGATAGCTAGTAATGAGAGAGAGATATTTTTCAAATGGGAGAGATATCTTACAAGAAATTAATCTTTCTATTGATAACTATATAAATAAACTATCTATATAGGGTGCATTGACTTATACCTATCGATTCATGAGACTTTGCGGGATGCTTGTGAAAGGGGTTCGGGTTCCTATATAAGTAATTCAATTATCTTATGTTAGCTATAAATTTCATGATATGTATACTTAAAATTACATAGTAGACAACATGAAGTACAATATGTAGTCATCATAATCATTGCATATTTTTTGTATTCCTTACCTTTTATTTATGTTGTCTATAAAGGACCCTCAATAGAATTTGGATTGAATTTGTATTAAGCATTGACTATTCTTTGATTATTTAGTAACGAAGGCATGCAGAATATTGAAGCACTTCCAATCACTAATAAATTATTAGCAATCAAATTGGGCACCAAATTGAACATGGGACTCTTTCCTTGTGAAAGGTTCTCTCAATGTCCTTAAGTCTGACTTTGGACTCCACTCCTACCATCATAGGCTCTATTCCAACCATAGGTTCTATTTCCTTTCCTATAGAAGCATACTCATGCACATTGTATAATAATCTCAATACAATTCATCCATTTCTCAAGAAATATGTTTTCTCTCCATTGTGAAGGTTTATAGTTGTTTGGAGGTATTGGGAGATTTATCACTCGTACATAGTTTCAGAGCCAACATCAAGTGACCCCTTCACTAACATTTGAGAAGTTTTCATTAGTTGAGCTTGAGATCTCAGGATTTACAGATTGATGATATATTTGTGTCATTTCATATGGAACCTTGCCATTTATTTCATATTTCATTCTCGGTTATATCCATTAGAAATTTTATTATTTTATATTTGTAAATTAATTATCAAATCATAGATAAATATATCCCTTTTAAGGGGCATGGAAGGTTTTCTTATAGATTTGTTATTAGTGAAGTGCTTGATCTAGCAAAATTTTATATTGTGGCGTTGGCCTGCTAATATCCCATTAACCTTCATTATCATGTGTTGGTCATGGGTAATATTGATCAAGGTCTTATTTTCTCATAGGGTACATCTGTGAGCTAAAGATTATGCTTCTAGAGCATAATTGTTGAGATTTCTAAAAATGTATAAAACCTAGCATAGTATTATGTTGTCTTGCTAAACCCTAAGCATCAAAATCCATCATGTAGGTTGAATCCTCTTCCCCCCAATTCATGAGCAAATTCTATGAACAAATGATAGATCAACTTCCCGATTCTACTAATGATCAGAAGCAAGCTAGGGTTGGGAATTGAATTGAATATTTTCTCTAGAACTTCAATGCAAGTTGCAGGGACCTAAGCATAGATTATTGGGGGTTTAAATTGTGGAGAAAATGTTATAATATCAATTTTCATTTTGGAGAAGTTTGCATTTCTTGATGGAGTCCTAATCACCTATAACAAGCATAAAGATTGTTTAAAGACTTGCTTTATCAAAAATGTGGTGTAGGAGCACCAGTAGGTTCAAAGTAACATCATGGGTCACTTGATGATCCAAAGGGACATGAAGAATAAAAATTCCTATAAGGTAATTATGCAATTTAATTTGTTAATAATGCCATTTGAAATGTATTTTAGTCAAATGTTGTCAATATGGCTCATATGGTCTATAAGGACCAATGGTGTGTTAATAGGATAGATTAAGGGTTTTGTCATTATTTAAGTTTATAAGGTTAATAAAGGACCATTTAAATTTAATAGGATGGTATTAACAACATTACAACAATGTAACATACCGACTAAACAAGTAGTTTTTGGTCGGTACAAAGGTTGATTATGGTTGGTTGTCAATTATTAGGACTATTCAAAGTCTATAAATGTTGTAAAAGCCCAAATATGAGGAGAGGAGGTCGATGTAATAGTTTTTTAGATCAAGAAATTAGATTTATTTGCAATTCCTTATTTTGTATGTGGTATAGTCATCTTGTTTGGTCATTTTAATGATAGTATTGATGTCTCTTTGATAAAATTATAGAGAGTCTTGTTGGTTGTTTAAAGTGTTCTCCATGCTAGGGATAGGGACACAAGTTGAGTGCTTGTTCAATATGACTTTCATAAGGAGCAGGGTCAGATTTGCAGACCAGTTGTCTTTAAAAATGGTGAGAAGTGTTAGTTCTTATAGACCAAGTTGGGACAAGGGTTGGGTCATTTGAATCAAGGTGTAAGGGTTCTCCATATTGTTAGGGTGTAGGGGATTCTAAAGGCAAGAGATAATCTCAAAACAAGAGTTTATAGAAGGGTGTGTTGAAGGGTTGTATGAGGATAATCATAAGTAAATGCAAGAGGATCAAGATTGGGTGATCATTGATGGAGGGGATTGTGTTTAGTATGCAGATTCTATTGGAAGAGGTATCATTTAATGGAGCTTTAACGAATGATATTCATCTATAATTGATAATTGATATATTCTTGGTGTTGTGTTTCCATTGTATTGATAATAATTATATGTTATGTGCTATCTACATGTGTTCAAACTAAGACGAATGTAAGATGAACACCAACCCAAAAAAATATGGAGAGACAAACAAATATCATTCCCATATAAAAATCAGAAACTACATGGTCAAAATAAGGATAATTGTTTGATATAACATCTGATACATAAATTTGAAAAGAATAGAAAAATTTTGAAGCATATTTTGACATTTTTCACTTGAATTATTGAACAATGAATACTACTACTAGCCTCTATTTATTATGTTATACATGATACATCTTTATCTTTTTAAAACTAATAGTAATTTTTTAGCATTGATAAGTATATTTTTCCATTATGGCATCGAAAACAAGCAGTAGAATATTCGATGCCAATAATGGAAACATCACTTAGCATGTTTAATGCAATGTGATAGAAGCAATAACTCAATGCAATTTGATTTCAAACAAAATTGAGGTGATATGGTAGTCATATGGGTGCGTGTGCTATTAATCAATTTCTTGACAAGTTATTCTTGCTGGATATATGTAATATCACACACACTCATGTGTGTATCATATGACCGAAGCTATAACATTAACATTGATTAGAAGTTGAGTTTAATGGATCAAGAGGATGGGGGGTGTGGAAATAATTTATTGCCTCCAATCAAATCTTGAAAATCTACATGTATTCCTTCCCACATTGAGCCTTATGTAATAATGCATATCATGGTATTTCCAAATTTAGGTGCCCTACTATCTATAGGGAATATGGGTTTTAGAAGCACCCAATTATTTATCCCATCTATCTGTGGAGCCAACCTTCATTAAATGAAACATCTTCATTGCAACTATTATTATTACAAGATATATGATGATACTTCCAACAACACTTACATAATTGATTTGATCTCCTAAAGCAACAATATATATATATATATATATATATATATATA
>MU225858.1:114352-136233 GCA_018584345.1 Thuja plicata | reverse complement strand
CATAGCAACATTTTCATCTTTTGACAACAAACACTTTCTAAGTGTTTACTCCACCAATCCACCTTATCTAACCTTAGTTAGACCACCTAGGGTATCTATGGACCCTAAAACCTTCTATGAAATCATCATAACATTTGATGACATCATCAAGTACACCTTATTTAAATGGAGCCAATAAGAGCTATTTACACAAGAAAAGAAGTACAAAATGAAAACAACCTAAACTACTCTTGGTCAACATGACCTTATATATTTACATTGCCCTATTAGAGGGTCTTACACACACTAGCACACCAAAATGACAAGAGACTACCATATTTGCTTGGCATCTCCAGGGTGCTCCTGCACCATGGATACCTAGAAAGATAGGATCCTAGACATTGGTTCTTCCTCTTCTGAGAGGGTCTTCTAAAAAAGGGAACTTAGCCTTCTGCAATTCTTCAAACACAAGATCTTTATGTCCCTCTCTCCGGACACTTCGGGTATACTTAGGATCCAAAGCTACCAAACCTGATTACTATAGCTGTGCAGTTCTGAATCTTCTTTCCCGTAACACTCCCTCCCAATATTCAATGTTGGCCTCTTCTCTTTCTAGCTCAAAGTTGATTCTTCTGTATTGGTCAAGGGATTTTTGGCTTTTCCAGACAAGGATATTCAACTAGTTTATAATGTCATCTTGCTCATCCTGGATGTGAAGGTTATGTTTCTCTAGTGGGACTTGTCCTTTGTGAGGCAACACCATCTCTCCTTAAGAGTGATATGCATAATGTAGCATTAGGAATGCCAAATAGATAAGTTCTAAGTCACTTGGTAAAGCCACAGATAGACTTACTAAGCAAATTAGGAAAATTTTGAGTTCTCCCTAGTAGATTCGCCAAAAAATGTTGGTTTACAGTTTGTCTACTTTAAATTTGATTTATATAATGACTCTTGAAAATACCCAATGCTGGCTATCATAGAAAAAAAGTAACCACAGACTGGGTCAATGGTAGGAATCTATCAATGACCCCCAAATTGAAAGGTACAGTATCCCTTATGTGAAAGATATGCAATGAATTTTGTCTTTCAATTTTTAGGGGTATGCTCTTAACTAGAGAGCAGAAGAGGTTCAACCAAGTTGCTCAAAGATTCAAACAACTCAGGTAATGAATGGGGACTTACTCAATGACATGCAATCTGAAATGCAAACTATTATGCAGTGCGGGATGAATGAAAACTACCATCTACCAACAAAGATGAAGAAAGAAAGTGTAACAATGCAATTCCTGGATTGCTAAGATTCTGAAACTTCAACAATACCCAGATTATCTTGATCTCACTCTCTATTAACCCTCTTCCCAAATCTTTATGCAAGACCTAAACTATTGAACTAAGATGTGCAATGAAATGAAAACAGAGTGCTTTTACTGAAGATAGTAAACATACAATCCACTGAATGAGAATAACAAAACCTAGTTCATTATTATTCATTCAATTTCTAGTATTAGCATCCTTATTCAAAACATCAGACAATTAACTAAGATGAACAACAAAAATCACTTCGAACTCAGAGTCGCACACAGTATTCCCAGCTACAGGGGTTTGCCCAAAGTAATTTTTGCCAATCTTATTTACTTTACAAAAATTTACATATATAGGTCTTCTCCAAAATGACCCATTTCAATAATGATTACCTCTTTACAATATTCCGAGAGGAACATTCTAATAATAAACCTGGTTGGTTATAAAAACTAACAAAGCTGACAAAATGCCAAAAATGGCTACAATATACAAAAATTGGGAAGACGACACAGGTCAACAGATTGTATGTCATCTTCTATGTAATGGATTTTCCTCTATAAGCCTTCATTGCATCCATTACCTTGCCCAAATCCTGAGCATTCAGAATGATTATATTGTCAGCTTGGATCATCCAAAAATCATGCATCTCTTTTAGTTCATCCAACCTGGCAATCTGGGATTGGAGCTTCTCCGATTCCTTTTTGATCACAGCATCTATCGCGGAGGGCTCACTGATTCTTGACACTTGGAAATTAGCCAGATCTGCAATCTCATATATGAAAGCAAGTAACTTAGCTTTCATTCAATCTTTATTCACCAATTTTTCACTTCTAGAAACTTGAGATTTTGTGTGCAATACTTTCAAAAACTCAAACAATTTTTCCATCTCCTTTTGTACTAACTTAACCATAGTTTTGAGCTCATTTGCTAATCTATTTGAGTTCTCAACCACAAACTCCAGAGATTACCTCCAGTGAAATAATGGCTCATGTCCGATCTTGAGGATACCATTAGAGATTGCAACACTAGTCTTCATATTAATCACCTCCTGCAAGGTGGCTAACTACTATGTAAATCTAGTGGATGCATTAAAGATGGTCTCCTGGTGTTTTGATGTTGTATACTTCAATTTGTCTACATCAAGTAGAAGGTTCCCCAAATTCTCAATGACAATGGGGCCTTGAACCTTCATGGCCTCAATCCATGCTCTACCAATTTGACCAAACTGTCTCTCTTGCTGCAACTTCAGTAGCAAGTTCTTATTCTCCTTTGCATTAGGATCAAACTGAGTAGATGAAGTAGTGCCAAGAGTAGATTTAATATACTCTACTAGCTCCCTATTTTTGTACTTGAGGACTTCCTTGTCTGCTTGGAGTTCTTCTAACCTATCCTCAATCTGCTCATTGGTGGTTTTCTAGATATTCACCATCGAGTCATGCACTGGCACCCCTAGGTTCACCATTTTAATCTAGAAATCTTGAGCTTAAAGTTCGTGAAACATTCCTTCTTTCTGTGGCTTTGCTATTTCCATTAGCATATACCCAGTCGTGGAATCACGGGAAAGTGTTGCCATGGACTTTTGCTTCTTCACCTTCTTTTCCAATGGCTGAGATGAGGTTGCTTAAGGATCAGGTCCTTTGAAGAAATGGCCTCCTCATGTCGTTTCTTCTTCTTCTCAATGGTTTCCTCCAACTATGAGTTTTTGGATAGCACCTTAATTGCATACTGGAGAGCCGTAGGATCAAACAGCTTTCGAACAATTGGAGGAGTCTGCTTGTCTTATGGTGGAACATGGAAGGAGGCAACCTTAGTCACCAAAAGGGCCAGAGTATTTATCGGCTGAGATGAATCCTGACAATCCATGGGATTTGTGTCATCCAAGGTGATAACTGGACTTGGTGAGGGAGGTCTGGTCACAAGAACCTCTTGTTCTTTCTTCTTTTCCTTTTCCTTATCTTCTTCCTTCTCCTCTTCATTTCCAATGTTTGGGAGCAAACCATCTCTGCAGGTCGGAGTGATGGGAACATTCTTTTTTGGGGGGCTAGTCACCTCCTTGCCCGGTGGATTGCGCTGCACCTGCTAAAATTGATGGCGCCACAGAAGAAGTGATTGCTAAAGATGATTTCTCAGCTCGTGAAGTCATTCCTCTAGATGAACCTATGCCAGAAGTTCTTTTCCATTGCGCTCTGGTCCATTCTACCTATTTGTCGGTTCTCTTGATAATGCCTCTCATGAGAAGCTCCAATGAATCAATCACTGGACCAGTTGGTGGAGAGGAAGAAATGGGCAACACCTTGATCTGGTTTTAGGATGATAGATGCATGAAGAGGACATCATCTACAAGATCAGATACATCAACAACATTATTATATATTGCAATTTCATCCAAAGTTAAACGGGAGCACAATTTTTCCCTTGTTTGATACTCATTAAAACACTCGGCCCAGAAATCTTCAATGTCTAGAACATGTCTATAGGCATGTTCGAGCTTCATGTGATCTCTAATAAAGCCCATAGGATCATATTGAGGCCTAAGAACCTCAAAATCAAGCATCTTGATCTTATCCTCAAAATTCTTTACTAAATTCTAGGCATCGGATCTGGATGCACAGGAATATGGACCAATAACCACGAGGAAGGAAATTTCGGCGATCTTCTTCACAGTTGAACACAGAGTGTTCACTTCCAATATCTATTGGTAAATCTCTACCAGGACCACCTTATCTTTAGGATACTGGGGAAATCTCTTAGGAAATCCAGAGAAGGCTCATATCCAAAGATAAGAGAAACTCGGGAATCGGATAAAAGAGCATCCATACTGACTAGTTGTCGAGATGGCCTCTGGTGAGAATCTTCTTTCTGGGCAACCTTGAAGTTCCAAATAGATTCTCATTGTGAATGCATCATTCACAGAAGCATATTCCTCAAAGCTCCAATGCAATTTTAGATTTGGGTAGAACTCATATTTTGGTATTGTTGTCAAAGTTCTGGATTGCTGGTAAGTCGGGCCACAAGTGCTGAGTCACCAGAGCATAGATCAAGTAAGAAGACATGTAGAACTATTTGGATCCTTGACAAGAACTCATCTAGGATGCTAGCTTCTTACACAGGATTTTTTCCCAATCAATGAACATATTTTTTGTACAGATAGCTTGAACAAGAAATAAATTATGTTCAACGAGATCCAAGATCTCAGGTTTTTCATTCAATCTGGTCAACAGGGCCAGAATATCAACAATTTCCCTCTTTAGGGTTGTTTCAAAGAGAGTCTTTAGCATCTTACTTTCCTTTCATCGAGGGGTCTAGGACCAAGTCTTCTGCATGTCTTCCCTCCTTATAGTCTTCTTTTCATTGAACATAGACACAGAAGAACCAAAGTTGATATCGCAATACACATCTTTCGCCAGAATGCCAAAAGCAGATTGGATTAGGACTTTATCAATCATTGGAAAAATAGACTGATCTGGGAATAGGATTTTCTTTTTCACTGGGTTATATTTCTCTATACATTCTCTGACGAGCTCAGGAGCTTGAACTACCATTGGAAACCCCGCAGCTTCTACTAGACCATTGTCCTTAAGCTTATGTGTAATAGGGTGAACTGGATGAGAATTCAATCTTCTGTGCAAGTCTCTGAGATCAAAGAGTCTTAGAGATGTGTTAGAAACTTCTTTCAATTCACTTTCAATACCAATTACTCTGTCATAACCAGAAGCATTAACAACCATTTACTGAAAAAATGAGAACATGAGTGAAGACAAATGGCTTGTTAATAAAAAAATGGTGAGCTGCAAATGATGACGAATGCTTTAGAAATAGCTGCTAAAATTTGAATGTTGGCACCACACAAATGAAATTAAGGTAACCTAATAGACACAACAGAAGGATTAGCATTTAATTTTTGATTATCAACGGCTATTTAAAATTCCTATTTCAGAGAAAATAACGGCCCCAAAATCCTCAAACCTACACTTAACTTTATGTTCATTTTCCGCTAGCTGAAACAAATCTTTAGTCTTGCGGAAAAAGAACACACTTTCCTTCCGATGCCAAAATGAATGAAAATTAGACTATTTTACCTTGTGCAGAAAAATAATATAAGAGAATACTTTTCCCGTAAGCATGCTTCCTTTATTTCGAAAAAGTATCCCAACAGCTTCATCTTTTATCCTTTGTGAATCTAGACAACTTCTTTCCCGTCGGGGGCACTTAACTTCTTATTTTCTCTTTTCACTTCCATTGGGGTTGCACCTTTGAGATCAACTTCTCTAGAAACTGCATGATTACTGCCACTACTCTGCAACTTGATATCTCTGAGAGTTGAAAAACTCTTTTTACGAATAAAAGCTTTATCAATCACTTATATAAAACACATGTTTATCTTTCAGAAAAACATATTGAGCATTACAGATCTGAGGGTGACTAATTCTCATTCAAAAGATGCCATGACACCCCTTTCCCAACATACGTAAATCACCTAAACAACAGATGAAGTACAAAGATTGAAAACCTGCTAGGCTCAAATAGGCAAGGCAAATAATTTATCTGATAAGCATATTAGGGGAGGGTTACTAGATGAATGAGAAGTAGGTCACCAAAGAAAACTTTTACCCCCTAGGACCTAAAGACCCTTAGACTAAAATTTGGCAATAGAATGGGCATCAAACAACCCTAATAAGATCCACTAAGCGATCAAATTGATGAGACAATTCTAGAGGTAAGTGACCCTGATCCACAATATTCCAATTTTGCATGTGGTTAGAAGCTCATTTGGCCAGACCATCCACCACTCCATTCCACTCCCTAGGGATATGAGTGAAATTAATAAAATCTAAAGAGGCACACAAGTGAAGAACCTGGTTAAAAACCAAAGCTAACTGCCAACTAACATCCTATTAATGTTGTCGAGTCAGCAAATGCACCACCACCTGCAAATCAAATTTACAAATGATCCTGCTCCATCCAAGAGCACAAGCTCACTCCAAAGCATAATAAATAGAAATATCCTCCATCATATTTTTAGTATGATGACCTTTGTAAATACAAAACATAAATTGAACAATTCCCAAGCTATCCCTAACAACTCCACCAATACCTACGGGACTAGTGTTTCCTCGAGAAGACCCATCTATGTTAGTTTTTAGAAAGCCCTACGGAAGAGGACTCCACCTCCCCACCATATTTATATTCCAAAGAGGGTGTCTACATCTATTTCTCATGATGTTTCCTTGTGGAGGATGAATATGAAGGCAATTATATAAACTAACATCACAAGGGTCCACAGCCTCCGTCTGGTCACATTTTGCAAAAATAGTTTATCTGAGAGAATGGATAATTTTTCACCACAAGTGATGAGCCCCCAAAATACATATTTAAAATTTGATGATTTCTCTCCAACCAGATATGCCAAATAATAAAATAAGGGCCAAGAAACCAAGCAACTTGAAGAAAAGAAGTCTTGACAGGAGCCTTGCTCCATCGATCAAAGAACTCGGGAAAAGAAGAGACATGCCAACAAGCTTGATTCCACACATCCACCAAAAGTGTCAAATATGCCTAGTCAAGGAGAACTGGAAAAAGAGATGAGGGATAGTTTCCTCACTATTAAAAGACAACACACGCATCAAGGATCCCTAGAAGCTATGCTTTCATAAATTATCCAGGTAAGACACTGATTGTGGACCACTAGCCACATGAAATTTTCACTGAGGCCATTAAAAATTGTACCAAGCTTGTTTCAACCAAGGAACCTAAATGTCCCTAAAAGTATTCTGCACTACCTCAACATAACCTACAGAAAGAGAAAACTTTCTAGACAAATCACTACTTATCCAAGCCATAACATCATTTCCAACCAAGGTAGTACACTCCTGAGACTCTAGAATCTGACTGAGCACCTACCTATCTTCCTCAGATCCTCCTAGAGTCTATTCAGAAGGATGTTTCTAGTGAAAATAAAATTTTGACCCACAAGAATGGGGAATCTTATAATGGTCAACAATATCCCAGCCAGTAGCGGTAAATGTATCACAAAGGGCCTGACAAAGAGGATGAGTAGAAAGGATAGAAGGATGACCGTCCTAAGAGTCCAGCCAAAAATGAGATTGAGATCCCATATGACATATCCAAAAAATACCATTCTTAACTAACTAAGCCCCAAGTTTCAAAGTGTTCCTAATCATAGAACCTCTCCCCTCCAAAGGAAAGTGGGGAACATTGACCACATTAACACCTAGAAGATAATTATGGGTGAGAATACAAGTCCAAATTTGATCCTGACAAGAACACCTATGCCAATATAATTTAGTAGAAAGAAATTGTCCATTTAAAATAGCAGAAGATAAGCCAAGGCCACCCTCATTCTTAGGTCTACAAACAATTTCCCACTTAACCAAGCACCATTTAGCAGTCAATAAATTCCCGCTCCAAAGAAACTGACATGATATAAAATTCTCAAAGAAAATACATGAGAGCGGCCTAAACAAAACACCTATATATAGGAGGAGCTTGAATGACCAAGTTTAAAAGAGTCAAGAAAACAACAGTAGATAACCATCAATGAGCCCAATGATTAACCTTCTAATGCAGCTTGTCAAGAAAATTATGCCAAGATTATATAGGATGTCTACCAACCATAAGAGGAATGCCCAAATAAACCAAGGGAAGAGAGCCAATATGAAATTGGAAAATTTTAGCAATACACCTCTGAATGGAATAAGAGGTATTGAAGAATAAAATGGAGGATTTATGCTCATTGACTTTATGACCTGAAGCTACAAGGTAAACATCCAAGGCTTGCCTAAAATATTCAGCTTCCTGTAGACAAGCCACTCCCATAAAAGAAGGGTCATTCACAAAATAAAGATGAGAGGCTTGCGACAATCCATTGCCCCATTGCCACCCACGAATCAAGCTTTGAGAAACTCAAAAATTATGAAAAAGGACAAGATCCTCAACCAAAATAATAAATAAGTAGGTGAAAATAGGATCCCATTGGTGAAGGCCTCTAGAAGCACCAAAAGGCACTAAAGGTTCTCCATTGACAATAATAGAAAAAGAAGTTGAATTGACACAACTCATAGTCAAACTTGAACCCATTCTAGATTAAAACCAAAGGCTAAGAGATTTTTTTGAAGAAAAATCAATTTGAATCTGTCATAAGCCTTGGCGATATCCAATTTAATGAGCATATATATCTCCTTTGAAGTTTCCATAGGTTGAATAACCTTAGAAGCAACCACCACTCCATTTAGAATATGTTTACCAACCAAAAAACTCCCTTGTTCCTCGGAGATCACAATAGGAAGATAATTTTTGAACCTCTCTACAATCAATTTAGGGATAATCTTATACACCACATTACAAAGAGCAATAGGTTGAAAAAAATCAAGTTTTTTGGCACCTGCCTTTTTGGGAATGAGAGTCAAGAAGGTATAATTGAAGGCATAGAGAATCTCCTTACTACAAAGAGATTCCTTCACAACCTCCAAAAGATCCAAATTAATAATATCCCAAAATTCTTTAAAAAAATCCATAGGGAAGCCATCTGGGCCTGTGTTAGGATTAAGTAATACTGAGAGGGGGGTGAATCAGTATTACAACACTTTAAACATGAACTTAATAATTTCCAACTTAACCATATAATTACTAAAATGAAAAGAACATAAGAACACAACACATAACTCATAACACCATGAATTGTTGTCCAGGAAACCCTGGCCAAGGGAAAACCCTGGTAGGAATGGTACCCACAAATATGTACTAAAATTATAGTGTCCCTATTAGGAGACCTGGCCCTGTTAGGAGTTGAATATTACATTAGCACATTTTCATGTTAGGGAAATACAAAACCTTGTTAAAGGTATACTGAGCTCACTGCTCTTATAATCAGAAACAATTATGTTACAATCAATCTCAGAAGTGAACAATACAAGCATTGACTATGCTTAGATAGTTCCAATTGTAGCTTTCATCAAAATCTGCCTGACATCGCAATGCATCCATTCCGTCTATCTGACATTCCAAATCTCATCTCATAGCTTCCCTTTACAAAAATATCTTCATATATATATATATATATATATATATATATATATATATATATATATTTTTTTNTATATATATATTACTTTATCCATTCGGCTCTCAAATATATTACAAAATAAAATTAATATTTATGCAAAGAGTAAATAAAAGATCAGAAACCTTATACAACCAAAGTATATATTATCCATAATCCCAATCCAACTTAGCACGTTTGGATTCCATGACATACTCCCTTAATCATAGTGACTATTCATCTGCCCTATATCTTTGTTATTCTATCGTTGCATGTCTTCAATATACTATAACTCACTATGATTGACACCAAAACTAAAGAGACCTTAAATGAAGTTCATATATACCCCAAAATGTCCTTACCTAACCTCGCAAGTCTTCATTTTCCATATACTAACTTTGCTATCCAAAATTGTACTGTTATACTCTGTATTTTTGTTTACTATACTTAGTCATTTTATAATTTGCATCTCTAAAACTGTAAACAAATCCAAGCGATCATCATACTAGATGTGTTACCATAAATGACAACCCTAAAGTGTCCCATATCACTCCAAAATGAATCACTTTCCAACAATCTCTCCCTTTGGCATTGATGGAAACACTTAGTGAAAAATGACTAAGTGTCAATACCCAAAAGATGTATGTGTATATCTTTTACATATCTCCTTTACTCTATACAACTTCCATACATTTTCACATCAAAAAGGTAAACAAAAATGTAGAATACATCAAAATTGTACCACTGCTTACCAGAAAATTTAGACCATCTTTAGTACATCTCAGAAAGAGTTTTCCAAGATCTTCACTTCCTCTATTCAGGTCTTCACCAGTATCTCACTTATATGAATTATCCCATTCAGTGCAAACGAATAATCCTCTATTGCCTTTAGCTCAGTAGACATATGTTTTGTAAGGGCCTCCGCTGTCTTCTCTATGTCAGAGATATGGACCTCAAGAATTGATAGCTTGGGAGTGATTAGACTCTTCAACATACCAAACCTTACCATAACTCTCCCTCTTTCTGTATCTAGTACACTATGTTTGTCCAAAATCTTGGACACCTCTCTATCTATCTCCAATATAGATTGCGAGGAGGTCTCGCAACTATCAATAACCTTGTCCAGAGTAGTTCTATCCTTCACTACTATATCCTCAATGTTCATGATATGTCTGATAGGGTTTATACAGTAACTGTATAACTTCCTTCCATGTGTGACACAAATTTTGACCTCAGATGTAGTCTTGTTCAGTATGTCCAAGTCCCATGAAATAGGCTTGCACACTTCTTCCAATTTCTTTATGAGATATTTCTTCTCAGCCTTCTCTTTAGCGATCTTCTTTAATGACTCATAGTGACTATAAAATTCATCTACCACTTTGTTCAAGTTCTCTGCATCATATTTTCCTTGAAAAATAATAGGTGCTGGAAGGAGTTTATTAAGAGTATCAACTTCTCTTGTCATTAACTTAGTCTCCTTCTCTCATTTCTGCTCAGATATTTCTTTAGCCTTAGCAAATGTGATTTAGGATAACTTCATCAGCTCATCCACATCCATGTTCTCAATGTCAGTTCTCAAAGTCTTATCTCCACTTTCCAACATTATAGGTGAAGAATCAGATGTAAAAGTTTCATGTTTAACTTCAACCTTATTCATTGTATCTTCCATTGTTTCATCAATGTTTTCTTTCTTTGTCATATCCTTGTCACTGTTTCCTTCAATCTTTGTATCCTATACAAAAGGTTCATTCACATCCTGCGAAGTGTCCAATGAAACAGACACACCAGAACCATAGAAATCTAGTTGCTTCACAGTGCTCACATACTAACTAGTATCTTTACTAATTGATTTATCAAGATTTATTTCAGATTTCCTTGATGATTCACCTTTCTCAATATATTTGGGCTTAGGAGCCTTATGTGGAAAGGTGTTCTCAGTTTTAGTTCCCATCAAGAATGTTTCCACAGCTTTCTGTGTCTCCTCAATTACTTCATCATATCTCCTTCCCATTATTTTTACTAATCTTGTATTGGTTCTTAGTAAGGGTTTTAATTCACTCAGTATTCTCTCCATCTCCTTACTAGATACAAAAGGTAACATATCATCAATTGTTTGTTCTCTAATCACTCCATCTTCTTTATGTGCTAATTACTTCCTTATCTCCAATCTCTCTTATAACTCCTTGGGTATACTACCTCCAATTTCTAACAAATTCTTCTTAAAAATAAGAAAATGATTAATTATTATGTCTTCAATCAGAAGTTTGTCAGATGCCTCGTACCTTTCATAGTATTTAGTCAAAGAAACAAGCTTCCCTTGCTCAATTACCCTCTTCTCCAGCATTTTCATGTCTGGCTTCTAGATTTCTCTTACATTAGTGGTCTTTTCTTCAACTTTCTTCTCTTCTCCTTTTGTCCTCTATTTCTTAGGAGGTGAGTTCAGTTTAGTGGACCTTGTATTTCTTCTAGGCAATTGCTTTGTTATCTCTTCCTATCATGTATACTGTGGTGGTGAAGGTGTAGATACATTAATTACAGTAGAAATTGGATTGATTATCTTCGCATCTTTTGGAGGTGGAAGGGTTGCAATAGCAGTTCTTGCCAACCGAGAATCTCTCTAAGTCATCTTCCTTCTAACTTCTTTCATTTTTTTCTTTGATATACCAGATTTGGCTGCTAAGTCATCAACTACATTCTCTACTTTCCTTCTTCTTGATGCTATAGTTTGTTCCTCCCTAATCTTTGTAGACTTTTCCTCATAAGTACCCATCTTTCCTCTGATGAATCAACTTCTAAAGATAGAATGTGTTCCACTTGCATAATAAAAACTTTAAAACTAACCTCATAACCCAGTGGTTAACACCACTTCTTTCTAGGTAGAACTGCTTCAAAGCACACACAATCAGTTTCAACCATGAAACAATTGAGTCCTTGTATTTCTCTACTATTGCCTTAGGAATTCTCTCCCTTGCCTTCATCTGTCTCCTATAACTCTAAAAATATGAATACCAGTAGGTACACTATCCTTCCATGCTCTAGGGTGCATACCAAGAAATTTGTGAACAATGTGAATGTACATATGTATCAACAAAGATCCAAATCTGAATCCCTTTGACTTATCTTTTTTGATCTGCCTTACATTCTCCAAGAATTGTTGTGTTAGTATTTCACAAAGGTTATACTTGAGTTTCTCCTTAACCATTTTATAAGCCATTAAGATTACTCCTACTGATACTAAATTAAGTCAGCTGCTATAATGGATTTAATAGCCTAAAATCATAATAATAAATCTGACATCTTTTTGGAATATATCATTTACTATCATCGCTCTCCTATCCCACTACAAATGAATTAGGGTTTCTACCATCCTCTTAGTGTTCTTCTCAGAAACAAGTATTATACCAATGTTGTCCAAACCTATTATAGCATGAATTAGGCTATTGTAGATCTTCACAGGCTAATCTCCAAGCAACATAAAATGGTCATGCACTCTACTCAGAATAATCTTTATCCATTCTTCTTCGTCGAACTTGTAAAGTTTGGTTACCATCATGATACTTAGGTTGTTAAGATGTGTGAACTCATCCTTCATCTTTCCATCATCTCCTATCATGTCTTCCATCTCACTAGCAAGCACATCTTCTCCCAAAGATTCATACTTACAATTTATGTAAGCCCTAATATCTTTGACATGTAGAACATCATAGGGTGTTTGTGAAAATGTACCTTCAGGATCATCCTCAATAGAATTAAAAGGGTGTTTCTTAAACTTGTATCTAGGTCTCTCTGCAAGATCAAAAATCACTGCAGTATCCATTATCAAAGCTTCAAAATCGATCTAAATACCTCTTTATCTATTGAAATGTGAATTCCTTCTTCGATCAAACTCTTCAACACACTTTCTTCAATTCTTTTTATGCTCTAGAATTGATTCTCCTCAGGCTATTCTCTTCAAATCATGTTCAAACATTTCCTTTCAATTAACCTTATACTTCACTGAGTGAAGAAATGACACAGTTCCCAATAAACTCATTTCTACACATAATCTAGTCGAATAACAATCTGGCAATCATAGGATATAGAATTGTAAAAACATGTGATCATAGATATGTGTCTCAAAACATTTGTACATAATCTCCCTAAGCTTAAAAGAGATTACTTCTCAAATTTAGGGGCTGGATAGATTTCTGATTTTTTCTTCCAATGCTCCCCCTAAGTCCATGCTTGGCCATCTAGGTTTATGTAGCAATGTTAGCATCAGGCGAAGACTCAGTGGCATCTACTGATTCTTCTTGAACCTTTTCCTCACTAGACTCCTTTATCTTCCATACTTTATTACTTTTGATATATTTTTATTTCCTAAAACAACTGTCAAATTCACTCCTATACTCTGCAAGACTCTTACCAGTATCACCAATATTCTTTTTTATAACTATACGAGGTGGTCCTCTTCTTTTTTCAGTTCCATTGTACCTGCAAAAATTCACTATATGTCCTAGATTGTTACATTTGTAACATATAGGAGGTGATTTGTTCTATTTAACTTGCAACTTACAATTCCTTGCAATGTGCCCAAGGTTATTACATTTGTAACATGCAATCTTAGCTAATGTCTCTTCACTAATGTAATCTTGTTTGAATCTTGATTTATTAGGTTTTATGCATTCTTCTTTCTTGTTCCCATATGCATAATAATTAAAGCAATAACTAGAAAAAGGTTTGAAAGGGGCTTAACCTTTGTAGTCTCTCTTCATGTGTCCAAACTTGTTACATCCAAAACATCTACCTCTGAAAGGTCTGATCTGTTCTTTAGGTTCTTCAAAAGTGGGTCTTTCTCCATCAATCTTCACATCCAATTTATCCTCTTGATTCTTTGAACATTCATCTTCATTGAAGCCAACACCAGTCATGTATCCTTTAGGTTTCTATCTATCTCTCTGTTCATTGATCAAGTCACTTCTCATGTGAAGTCTCTCAATTATATGTTTCTTTGACTCAAAAAGTTCTCCTTTTATTATCTAATTATATTTCTCTAATTTTAGATACTTGTTCTTGTAGTGATCAATTTCAGTCTTCATTTGTCCAATCTAAATATTATCATCCTTTAAGGTTTCTTCAATTTTATTATTAGCATCCTTTTCCTATTGAATTAATTTAGCCATCTGTAGTGAATTAGTTTCATGATTAAGCTTCAAAGTATCTTTCTCTTGCTCAAGCTGCATTATCTAATCTGAAGTATCATGGTCTAAATCCTTTTTTATCTTAACCATAAGATCTTGTCTCTGACTTTTGGAAAGTAAGTTGTTCTTTTAGTTTCTTAATGAATCCCTCTTCTCTTCTCAATTTGAATTTCAAATCACCATTCTCTGCTTTAGGTTTGTCAAGATCTTCAAGTGTTGCTTCAAAGTTTTCCTCCAAACTTTCAGAATCCATCTTGATCTCCCTTAAGATGTTAAACTTTCTCTCCAAGGGCCAAAATATTTGATGCTAATTATTAGGAGTAAGTAATACTAAGAGGGGGGTGAATTTGTATTACAACACTTTAAACATGAACTTAATAATTTCCAACTTAACCATATAATTACTGAAATGAAAATAACATAAGCACACAACACATAACTCATAACACCATGAATTTTTGTTGAGGAAACCATGTCCAAGGGAAAAACCCAATGGGGATGGTAGCGGAAAATATGTACTAAAATTATAGTGTCCATGTTAGGAGACCTGGCCCTATTAGGAGCTAAATATTACATTAGCACATTTCCCTGTTAGGGGAATACAAAACCCTATTAAAGGTATACCGAGCACACTACTCTTACAATCAGAAATAGTTTTGTTACAATCAATCTCAAAAGTGAACAATACAAGCATCAACTATGCTTAGATAGTTCTAGTTGTAGCTCACATCAATATCTTCATGACATCACAATGCATCCATTCCATCTATCTGACATTCCACATACCATCTCATATCTTTGCTTTACAAAAAGCTCTTCATATATATATGTAATTAATTTATCCAATTGGCCCTCAAATATATTACAAAATAGAATTAATACTTACGCAAAGAGTAAATACAAATTTGGTGGCTTTATACAACCAAAGTATAGGTTATCCATAATCCCAATCCAACTTAGCATGTTTGGATTCCATGTCATACTCCCTTAATCATCGTGATTGTTCATCTTCCATGTATCAATGTTACTTTGTCTCCGCATGTCTTCAATACATTGTAACTCACTGCGATCAAAACCAAAAATCAAGAGACCTTAACTAAAGTTCATACATACCCCAAAATGTCCTTGCCTAAGCTCACAAGTCTTCATTCACCATATACTAACTTTGTTGTCCAAAACTATACTGCTATACTCAGTATTTCTGTTTATTGTACTTAGTCATTTTATAATCTACATCTCCAAAACTATAAACAACTCCAAGTGATCATCATACCAGATTTGTTTCCATAAATGAAAACCCTCAAGTGTCTCATATCACTCCAAAATGAATCACTTTCCAATAGCCTGAATTTTTACCTTTGTTCATCCCAAAAATAACCTCTTCTAACTCAGACATCAGAATCAGACGGATGAGAGAATCATTCATTTCATTGGTGACAAGATGGGAATGCGGGAAAGGATCAAATTCTCCTCCACAAAAGAAGGATGAGAATATTTAGAAAAAGGAGCAGAATAAAATTGATGGGCCTCACGGGTCATAGCCTCTAGAGAAGAGATCTAAAGCCCTTTAGAGGTGATGAGAGAGGAAATATCTCCCTTATTACGATGAACATAAATAGAATGATGAAACAAAGAATTATTCCTATCCCCTTCTTGCTTCCAATCAACCCTGGCCTTTTGTTTCCAATAAATCTCCTCCCAAAGTTCCCATTCCTCCACATATCACATGGCTTGGGATTCAACTTTAACAAGAGAAACAGAGAAACTAGAATCCTAAATTTGGTGAGTAATCACCAAAATATGGTGAAGAGTATTCTTCTTCCTAGATTTAAGGTTACCAAAAAAGGATGTATTCCATCTCGTAAGGTGATATGTGACATATTTAAGTTCCTTCTCAAAGATAAAAATAGTTGTGCCATATGCAGTGCACCCTCTCTCCACCACTTAGCCACTAGATCAAGCAGCAAAGAGTCCCAAAGTCACATATGCTTAAATTTAAAAGGGGGATAATTTGGACCAGCAAACAAAGAAGCAGAGAATTTGATGGGTCAGTAATCAAAACCTCTCTAATAAATAATTTATAACTAATAACCAAGTCATCGCCAACTCAAAAATAGGAGACCAAAAACTTATCCATTTATTCATAAATTGCCTCTTGTCCACTTCATCTATTGTTCCAAGTGAACGTTCCATTAGAAGGATTGACATCCACTAAAGTAAGAGAATCCAATTGAGCTCAAAAAATATCTGAGGCAAGACCTAATCTAGGAAGCCCCCTCTTTTCTCATCTAAACTCAACACCGACTTAAAATCACCACCTAAGATCCAAGGAAGATAAGGCGTACATAACTGGACATACTGTATATGAGCCAAAAGCTAGATTTTACCACGAATGCCAATAGGAGCATAAAAATTTGTAATTAGAATAGTCTCACCAGAATCCAAAGAAGAAGCAATTATAGAAATAAAATAATGACTATAAATGCAACCAAATGTGAGCAATCTTGGGTGGATCCCAAAATAGAGCCAAACTTGCATAATTACCCTGAGAACCAATGCACTCACACTGCCCACGATACCAAATATGAGAAGCATAGTGAAGCATGTCATCAACAGAAACCTTAGTCTCCTAAGCACATAAAATGTCCAGAGAATGAACTACAATCAAATCATGAATAACCTTTTGTTGAGGGATGTTATTCAACCCCCTAACATTCCAATAAATAACAATCATTGAGAATATTGGGAGAAGTGAACACCAATAGGATTGACAGTCCTAGACTCCACTAACAAATCCCCAGTAGATTAAATCTTCTCCTGATCCTTTTTACGACCACTTTTAGAAGAATTATCATATGAGATTTTCTTATGAGGGCAATGTTGAAAACCTAGACCCAACAATGAGCCTTGCTCCTTTCCATCCAATAGCACCTCCTTAGCCAAATCTACCAAAAAAATGTCATCTTATAAGTCAATGGGAGAGTAGTGAATCCCTGATATAGGGAAAAAATAAGACCTAATCAATTGTGGACCAACATGCTAACTCAAAACAAGGAGATTATTCTCTTGCACAATTTCCATACCCATTCTAGATGTCCCGAAAGAAACATCATCTAGAATCCCTTCCTCCAAGGTCATAGTGTCCAAAACCTCAAAATGATTAAAGTTTTCATCATGCTACCTATCCTTAAAGGATCTCTTTTGGCCTCTCCCCTTTTTATGTGGTATAATAGACATGAATCCATCCTTATCTCGTCCATTTAGCTATATAGGGGCCTTAACTTTATCTCCTTTATCCGCCTTTGGAGCTAAAGGAGGAGATGAGGCACCAAAAGAGATGCCAGTAGAAATACCAACATTCTTACTAACTTAAGGACATTGCCATTGGAGATGACCATACTCATGGAATACCCAATAGTGGAAAGGGAGAGACTCATAATCAAGATGTTGGATCCATGAAGTAGAGCCCAAATAAATTTCCAAAGAATCTGGCAATGCATTATTTAAGTCAATCGCAACACAGATGTGGGAAAAATTAATTACCTTTTTATCCTAATTTTGTTGAGAAATCATTGAAGGCTTACCAAGAAAAGAAAAAAAAGTTTATCAGAATATCCTCATGCCAAAACTCAAGAGGGAGACTTGGAAAGAAAACCCACACAGGAACCTTGGAAGGCATCTCTTCGGCTGAATTAAACCTTGCATGTAAGTGTTTGACAAACAAGGCCACATGGTTGTAAAAATATGGGTCGCCCCCAAAAACCTTATTACTATTTGTCATGTTTGTAAAGACAACCAGGAAATAGTTGTTCACATCAAGAATGATCTCCAAATCACCTTCAATCTACCATGTGCAAAGAATCCATGCCTCAAGTGCTGAAAAAGAAATGCAGATTTTGTGGAATTTATAGATCAAATCATATTGAATCTAATAATCCACATCCTCCATTACTGATTTAGGAGGAATTACCAAGACCAGATGATCTTGGTAGTGTGGAAGACAACCATTCACCCTTTTTTAATTTAGTGCTCTCCCCTGTATAAAAATAATTGGGCTTCTTTGCATGCATTCTAGAAGAAGACCCAAGATGTGGATTAGAGCCAGAAACCACCAGGCAATTGGAAACCCAAGGCTCCCCCATTAAGAATAGAAATCCTTGTAAAAACCCCAACACCAAAAACACCAAAACACACCCCCACACCAAAACCAACTCCAATCATGTCCACACCCAACAACAAAACCTCCAACACTAGACGGAAGCCTCCAAACACTTCACGTTGAAAAAATCACCTTCAACCCTTTGAGCACCCTCAACACAGTAAAAACAAGTGAACAAGTAGAAAAGGGAGAGACCCCCCATCCCACCAAGCCACCCCCAAAAGCAGAGAAACCCCGCATGTAGGAAAAATAGAGAACAAGGTTAGGGAACACGTACCCTAGTCGTTACATGGAATGCCTTCTACCATTCTTCCAAGATCATTCCTGGATGGGAGTTTATAAAATATCTGTAGTGGAATCATTTTATGTGCATATATTCTAATCATCACATTCTATGGGATAACATTTCCTTCTATTTTTTAATACCTTCTCTTATATGCTCACATCTAAGAAACAAGATTTATTTCATTGTCTGATTCTTGCATCCGAGCTTGACTTTGCAATATTTTTTTATTCTCCTTTTAAAACTACCTCAAAATCTATAGAGAGCTAAAAAAATAATTTCTTTTTTGGTCATTTTTGAGTAATTCAGTTGTAAACTAACCGGGGATCCTGGGATTATGAAAAAATTTCAAAATTTGTGATAATTAAAATAAACATAGGTTTTGTCTCAGTTTATGAGCATCTCACCAAAATAGAGAACTTCCTTTGTACTTTAAAATAATATATCGCCTGAGCCTGCTGCGAGAAAATGTAGTCTTTAAAATAATATATCAAAAGGGCTTGAATTTTGATGAAATCATAATTGGAGACTCCTGTGACCATCCCAATACCCATGAAAATCTTTAATTTTAAATTTTGAATATTTTTTTAGACTCCAATTTTGGCTCATGAGCAGTCAAGAAATAATTAAAAATCCTGTTAAAACTTCTCTGATCTTCATGAAATCGCACAGGAACACAACCACATATTTCAAGAAACTTTTCACTATGAAGATTTGTAATATTATTTATGAGTGTCAAAATTCCAATTTTCAAAGTTGGCCACCTAATCATTTCTGAAAAATCTAACTAGCAAACCTTTGTAAATTGCATTTGCATTCATTCCTAAAATCATGTCAAATAAACTGATGAAGCTCCACGATCTGGAACACAATTGCACTTTTATATAGAGAATTACAGGAGCCATTTCATTTGACATAATATTCATAAAACTATGAAAGAAAAAATTCCAAAGTAAGCCTCAAAATAAATTTGTCATTCTACAACTAGCAAATCTGCATAAACTGCATTCGGTTTTGGCATGGGAAAAAATAAAAAATGGACTCATAGGGATTTGGAGATTTTCATAGGATATATATGTAATATAGATAATTTCATGGAACAATTAGTTTGGAGTGAAGGTCATATGGATGTGAAATATTGAGGTCTAAAAAAAGTGACTTTGATGAATATTATCGTATGTGAGCAACCAACTAAATAATCTGAAAATGGGTTGGGCCTAAGAAAAATATCAAATGGGGTCATGGGGCTCCACAAATGGACAATGGTAGATCACTTTCATGTAGGAAATTGTAGGAAAGAATTATTTTCTCTATAAATTCATCAAGCACCATAATATTCATCTTGGAAGATTGTTATCTGTGAGAGATTCAATATGTGGACTTCAAGGCTACTAAGGAACCCTAAAACTCAATATTTGAAAAATATATTAGTTCTAATTTTGGAGACTGAAAGTATTCATGTAAGTTTATTTTTAAGGGGTAAAAGTGATCACAAGGTGAATTCTCATGAGACTAACAGGATATGCAAGTGTGTTTTCAGAGTTGGCAACTTTTAACAATATATGGAACTCTAATTTTTGCAAAAATTTAGAGATCCAATAGTGGCTCTGTGTGGGGATGCATACCTCCTATGGGCATAACATGAATCCAGCATAACTGGTAGAATGATACCAAGCACTTAGTTGTTTCATACAATTACTTCTTTAATGTAGGAATCATATGTAATATGTCCTTGGTGGCCCCAAGCCACCTAAAATGTCAACCCTTTCCTCTATAAAATATTATATTCTCATCTTCACATGACATCATAATTCTAAAAATACTTTCCTCTTCTGCTTGGATACTCTCATCATAATATTGTTGGAGATTTACTTCTGGCAGCTAGTTGATTGTATGTTTGTCATTGATGACAACATATAATATACAACAGTGTTTTGTATGTACCTATCAAAATGATGGTATCAAGTCTTGTGCGGTTATATTCATGTTGTAGACATGTTATTTATGTTTTTTTCATACATGTAGACTCAGATATGGAGTTTCAGTTATTTTGTGTAATCTTGTTATGTGGCAGTTACAGTTTCTGGAGTTTGTCTGTACAGAGCCGACGTATTGCATTGGTTCTTGAGTTGTGCCTATCTTCAAGATACGCATGTGTATATTCAAGTTCAGTTATGAGTTGATGATATTTATCTAAAGGTGCCAAACATGTTTCAACAAGATTGCAAAGTTAGAGTTAATTTGGTGAGGCCGACTTAGTGAAGCGTCGCGTCTATTTAGTTTATATTGCGTGGTTGTAATTATGCTTGCGTGATTAGTAAAGCTAGAAAGGATACTTATACTTTGAGATAGATACTTATAAAAAGTCATTTGTGGAATGCTAAGTGTGAATGATAACATAAGAGACAGAAAATGTACAAAGCAGAATATCAGTTGTGTTTCATTCATCAAGGATCTATGTGAAGAAGAAGTGAAATATTACAATACATTGGAACTGATCAAGACAACGGGTCAACTCTATAGTTCATCATCAAATATAGTTCATATTTGTTCTACAAAAGATTGTAGCCTTCACCATTAAAGCAGTGAGATTTTGGACAGTGAGTCCTCACCCTTAACCGGGTTATTTGTAAAAGACTCCTAACAGGGTCAGACCCTTAACCAGGTCACTATACTTATTGCATTGTAAAGAACAACTCCTAACAGGGTTGTAATATCTTCTAACAGGGATTATTATAAACAAGTATAATTCATTGTGGGTGTTAATTCCCACCGGGGTTTTTACCATTTGGTTTCCCCGTAACCAAATTGTGGTGTTGTCTATTATGTTATCTGAATGTGCATTTACTTTATTATATTTGGGAGTTAATAAAAGAAAAGAATTAAATTAACTGATAACTTATTCACCCCCCCCCCCCC
>MU225858.1:96474-112447 GCA_018584345.1 Thuja plicata | reverse complement strand
CTAGGGGAATGGGTTATTTTGCAAGTGGGTAATTGATTTAGAGATTTATTTAATTCCTTTATAATTAAATACTATAGCCATGTTTGAATTTGGTTTGATTTAACTGGTTTGAATTGATTTGAATCATGTGGCTATAATAGTTAATACAAATTAGTGATAAAAATCACCTAGGACATTAAATTGATTTGAAGAATTATGCCAAGCAGTAACAGGGTCATTTGGACATAATCAAGGGTATGATCACACTTAGGGAAAATAGGGTCCATAGTTGGAACAGACCAAATTCAGGTGGTTACATTTGCCCCTCTTTAAATTGATGTGCGAGCAGTGCATTGATTCAAAGAAAGTTTTTGATTTTGACTTCAGAAAGATTGAGAATCTCGTTCTTGGTTGTCGAATGAAATTTTGATGAGATCAGTCTCGCACTTGATCGAACCAAACTGGTAGAATTTATTTTGAACTTGGTTGTCGTCAAAAGATCAATAAAATATTTTAAAGATACCAATTCTGAACTTGGTTGTCGTCCAAAAATTGATAATACTTTTTCTGAACTTGGTAGTCATCCAAAAAGTCAGTATGAAGCTACTAGGAGCTTAATAAAAATCTTTTTAAATGAGGAAACATAAGATATCCAGCTCATGAGAACCAAAGCTTTCTATCCAATAGTTCTGACTTTAGTCAAGGAAACTGTTATGCCCCTAGTTTGTGTGATAACGAAGTCATTTTGATGTTGTTTCGAGCAAAAATTTAATTGATGATAGTGTGATCATGCCCCCTCAGGAACAAAATTGAAGGAAAAGAATAAATCCCTCAGTTGAAAGAACGTATCACTTGCAGGAAGTGGCGAGGGCAAGAAAGAATGGAGCAGAAGAAGTGGAAAAAGAAGGTGTGTTTAAAAATAAACACACGATTATCAAGTTAATTACGAGAAAATGTGAGTGATAAAACTGATAAAATGATGTTAGACCAAGATGTATGATAAAATGTGCATTATTGACCAATGTTTGGAACAAATGAAGCAAATTTGTAATTTTTGAAACAGTCACAAAAATGACACTGTGCTGCTGAAAACATCTTAGGCACCTTCGATTTGGTTCCTGATTGATCAGAAAGAGAACAGAAAGGAAGTTATAGTTGTCTGGGAGGAGTTTCAGAACTCCTAAATGTCTCAAAAGACCCATATAAGCCTCCAAAATTACCATTTCACTATTCATTTTCACTTTCCTCTATAGAAATTCAGAGAGCTCTGCAAAGAAGATGGTAGTCCCTGTGAGGAAGCATCGTTTCAAGATGATCCGTCGACATTATCGTCCAGCCGACTACCCACCACCGGTAAGTGCTCGATAAACTACCCTATAGATTTTGCAATTTTCAAATTTATACATTTTTGTGGCTTTTAGAGCCCTTGCAATTTAGTATCACATCTGGGATTCTGGATCGCATCTTGCGAATCCCGTATCGCATCCAATTTTTTTGGATTCCTGCGTCACATCCGGTATTTCCTGGATCGCATCTAGTTTTAGTGTTTTTGCTATGTTTTCAAGGGAAATCCATCAGTGTGTCACACCTGGGGTGCTTAGGATCGCACATCGCGTTTAGGATCGCATCCCGTATTTCAGGGATCACATCTGGTAAACGCAGTCGCATCCTGTATTTCTAGGATCGCATTTGGTACAAAACTTAGAATTTTAATGTCTTTGATCTGTTTGCGTCCTGTGAACTTGGAATTACTTAGCAGAGTAGGAGTTTTCCCCTGTATTGTAGATAAGATACTGATGTATAGCCATTTTTGTCCAAGACAAGCCTAATTTGAGGTAGTCACATTTCGTGGCACTTACCCTACGCATGTACTTGCATTGTCGGGATGTTTGTCAGATGATGAGTAGATGACTGTGATCTGATGCAGATTACATTCCTTGATAGGTTTAACTAAGAACGGGGTAAACCGTGGGTTGTTGACTGCTCTTACCGAGAGATGGCATTCAGAGCACAACACCTTCCATTTACCAACAAGAGAGATCACTATGACCCTGGAGGATGTTTCGAGGATACTTCGGGTATCGATGGTTAGATAGGAGGTTTTCTTTGAGTCCCAAGCTGGCATGGCTATTGGTGTTGCACGCAAATTTTTCCAGGATGACACTATAGACCAGAGATATCTATCTTGGGGCTACATGGTCAATCACTATGATCGATTATTTATTTACTTGGCAGGTCTAGTAGGTGGCACCCTCATGCCAGATAGGGGCCAGCATAGATTCATGGTCAGCTGGGTGAGTATGATCAAGCAGATGGTCATCCACCATCAGCGATTTGCTTGGGGGAGCTATATCTTAGCTCACATGTACTGAGAGCTACATGAGATTGTATACCATTATACCCACAGTATGACTGTGGGTATCCTTATTCTTAAGATCTGGGCCTGGGAGCACATCCATGTTACATGGCTGATTATAGATAGGCGGAGAGCACCTAAGAAGCCCTATGTATATATGTATGCAGGCCTTTTGCAGGCCCCATCTGGGCAAGATTGAGTACTGGCGCCGATTATTTGACAATATGACAGAGGTCGTTTGGTGACCATATCTAGATTATGAGGTGTGGACCTCTGATGCTCGGTAGGTGCCTTATTTGTGCCAGAGCCAATATCTCATTGGCCAGAATAGGTATCTTATAAAGTAGTTTGTCATCACCAGAGTATTGAGGCACTATGGTCGGTGGTAGGGTAGGACAGAGGATATTGCAATATATGCCCAGACCAGAGACGAGACACCTTTATGGGGGGCACAGTTGACCTATGAGACTGCACACCAGGAGATCCAGGATATGGTTGTTGTAGACTGGGATCTCTAGCCAGATGTAGAGGACTCAGGTGTATCAGATGGTTATGATGTTGAGAGGCTCCAGTACCCCTTTCCTCAGTTCACTATTCCTGAGGAGATTATTCCTCGTATAGAGGAGCCACTAGACTATGATCCTGATGATCGACCAGTCAGGGACAGAGGAGGTAGAGATAGGGCTCATGGTAGACATGGAGGCCATGATGGTGGCAGGGATGGTGGTAGAGATGGTAAGCATCCTCCTCCTGATGATGGGCACGATGGAGATGACAGGGGTGGTGGTGGAGAGGTCGTCAATACAGGTGGAGCCAGTGGTAGTGGGCAGGGCAGACATCAAAGATTTAGATTTGTGGCCCCTCAGAGAGATACTGGACCTTTGCTTACAGGAGAGTAGTAGTGATAGAGGCATCAAGGGTCACAAGATAGGCCTTAGGATCAGGATACAGGTAGAGATGGAGATCCACTGTCTAGATGTGAGCAGGAGAGAGAGAAGCTCTGAGCTCGAATCATAGTTTTGGAGGCTAGAGTCACTACTGTCGATGCTTTACTGGCAGATAGGGATCTACAGCTTGAGCAGCTGAGAGCAGAGAGAGATGCACAGGCCCAGACAATAGTCCATCAGGGATAGAGGGCTACATATTATTACGCCCTGTATCATGCGATAGTTCCAGAGGGGTAGAGAGCACCTTCATTCTCTCGAGTGGCTCAGCGGTCAAAGGGGGCCATGCCTCCTCCAGTAGCTCCTTTTGCACCACCTCCTCCTCCTACTAACCAAGGAGAGGGGGTGGGATAGAGTTGATTATGTTGTTTCATTTTGTATGACATGTATATTATGAGATCATATTTGTATATCTGGATCCTGCTGAGATCCCCTCTTTTGTATATCTGGATCCTTTTGAGATTTATTTTTGTAGATGACATTCATACATGTATATCTGATTCATTTTGGCTCACTGATACACTTATACTCTTTATGCATACTGATACACTGATACCCTTTATATTTGATCTGTACCATGTTATGATGATATATATCTGATGCAGCTTCTTGATTCTGACATGTTTCATGAGTTCTTTTTGCTTTCATAGAGGTGGCAAATGTATCTTTTCACATGTGATTATATCTTGATCTCTTGATGAGGTAGTTTTTAGATGATAACATCATTTCATGATTGGATGCGATGAGTCATTACTGATATAAATATGTTTTAAATGATACTTATGTGAAAATGCAAATGTATGTTTCTTTTGATTTTTTGGTTATGCCAAACAGATGTATGGATGCACTTTAGGATGTAAAAGTAAAAATTCAATACATGGATATTTTATTTTTGTATTTTCCGGTTTCTTTTTTTCAATGAATAAAAAATGTATGCTATGGATGTGGAATGATATTTGATATCATAAATATGGATGATGTAATTAACTTGATGTTTTAGAAGAAGATAGAAACCATTTTGAGCACAGAATTCCTTATGCTGTTATTTCTTGTATAAATGCACCATGCAATCTCTAAATGCAGCTATATGCAGACTCTTAGGACTTGCCACTGATCAGATATTTGCAACATTTTTATCTTCATTGGGCACTTTTTGGAATGGAAACCACCTGATAGTATAATCATCATGAATACCCACTGATATTATGATAATATGAATACTCTATTTTATTGAAATGTCAGAAATAGACTTAGGCATCAAGGCATAGAAGCCGGGATAACAAAAATAGTCACCTTCCTTTTAATATACTAGATTCTGATTAAGGCAAGATATTGGACCCATAATGACCTTGAAAATTCATATCCTTGGGTACATTATGATTCGTATACCTTAGTAAGAATCTGGATCAGAAAATAGACAAGGAAATTGTTTCAACCTCACCATGGTTTACACATAACAAAGATCGAGATATATGCGACTATCCACCTATAGTGGTAGCTCTTACCATAAACATCCAAGTTAGGTGAAATTTATAGGATTATTTGGAACAATCACCATACGCAGAAAATCAATAAAATATTATGCCTCCTATCCTTGTGACTCTGTCTTTGTGCAGACATCATTGAGTAACTAAGAAGACATAATAAATCATCAATTGTGAATCAATCAAATAAAATTTATAATTACTTAGATGCCCCTAGGACATAAAATAATCATAATCAAACCATCATCAAACTGTGTGTTTAAGTAGTACTTGTTCATTCATATGTCAAACACAGTAAAGATTCATCAATCAGAAAATTGTAATACAAGCAATATGGTGTTCTGTGTCTGTGCATTGGTAGGATAATTCCTTCATGTTTGCGATCCAATATAGCCTCATAGGTACTCTGTTAATGTAAATGTCATGTATAGATATGTGATGCTTGAAAAGGCACCCTTTTTTTTAGAAAGTGACATTTGTTTTGCATGTATCAAGAAACATTGCGTCCGTGAGGCAAACCATCCTAGAGAAACCTAGCAACCGCAACTGACTATGCCAGCAAAGATGCCCCCAGTGCAGAATGACTTATTCCTAAGACGTAAAGATAGACAAATCCCAAGCAAGGATAAGATGGTCATTTAGGAAGATGAAGTTAGCATACGAGCATAGGCAAAACTGTGAAGGCCTAGTATCAGTAGTGCATTGATAGATGGAGCGCAGAACACAAGTGACGCCTGATTGCCAAGTTTTCACCACTTGGCAAGATATTTTTCTTCATTTTTGCTACCAAGATGCCTGTTTTACCAGGTGCTCATCAATGCACTTTTCTCTTTTTCAATTTTTTTGCTATTTTTTCTTTTTTGAATGTTTATGTAGTATCAAGGTGCCTGTTTACCAGGTTTTCACCAAGGATACCCTTTTCTGAAGGACCTTTTACACTATTTTTGGATTTCTTCAGGATCAATTTTCTAAATGTTTTTGGTGTTTTGCAAGAACTTTTTGTTGTACAGGCTCTGCTAGCCAAAAATTAAGCGTAGAACCACTTCAAATGTAGAGTGTTGATAGGATCTAGAAGAACATCTCCTTTAGGTGTAGCTAACTGATAAGCTCTAGTCCCAAAAGTAGCAGTGATAACATAAGGCCCTAGCCAGTTAGGTTCAAACTTTCATTTATGCTCCTTGTTAGGCTGGTTCTTAGGATTCTCCTTGAGGATGAGATATCCTACTTCAAATTTGTGTGGTTTGACCTTTTTATTGTAACCTTTGGACATACGTGCTTGATACACTTTGAGGCGATCGAACGCTTGTTGTCTGCGCTCATCTAGTAGGTCTACAGAATTCACCCTATCAATGTGGTATTGATCATCAGTAACAAGACCTTGTAAAGATATATATAAAGATGGGATTTCAACCTCAATAGGTAGTACTACCTCAGTGCCATAGACTAGAGAAAATGGCGTGGCTCCAGTAGATGTTCGGATGCTTGTTTTGTAGGCCCATAGTGTCGAATTCAAATGTAGGTACCAGTCTCTGCCAAACTCACTCACAATTCGGTGTAGGATCTTGAGAATATTCTTGTTTGATGCCTCAGCCTATCCATTACATTTAGGATAATAGATTGAGGAGCAATGTTGAGTAATATGGAATTGTTCACAAAGGTCATCAATGTCTTGATTTCTAAACTGGCCCCCATTGTCTGTTACAATTGAAGAGGGTATCCCATATCTACAAATAATGTAATTCAGAATTAACGTAGCCACCTGTTTTCCAGTGGCTTTGATTAGCGGCACGACTTTGACCCACTTCGTGAATACTTAGTGGTCGTAATGATAAACTTGTGTCCATTTGAAGAGTTGGGATATATTTGTCCAACCAAGTCAAAGGCTCATTGCTGAAATGGCCAATGTGTTATGAAAGGTATAAGTTCTCTGGTAGGAGCATGGATAAGTTTTCCATGTGTCTAGCATTTAAGACATGCTTTTGAAAATTGAATAGCATCTTTCTCCATGGTAGGCCAATAATAGCCTGCTCTGAGCAGTTTCTTAGCTAATGAAAAGTCATTCGAGTGTGATCCACATACACCTTTGTGGACATCTTTTAATGCTAGATTGGACTCTTCGAGTTCTAAACACCAAAGAAGTGTACCGTTGAGACCACGTCGATATAGGTTGTTAGTTATGAGGACGTAATGCGATGTTCTCCTAATCAGGGATCTTTTCTCATTTTTGGATAGATTGGAAGGAATGGTTTGGTCAGAAAGGTAAGCAATGATACTGGCATACCCAGATTGATCTAAAGTATTCAAGGTATATATTATCTGGTATTCAGGGTTAGCAAAGGCGGGATAGGATATTTCTTCCACCAAGAATTCATAGCGGAATTGATGCTCCTCCAATTGTAACATGGATGCCAAGGTAGCCATAGCATCTATAGCCTTGTTCTTGGATCTTGGTATCTGTTGGAAGGTGACAAAGACAAATTACTTCTTCAAATCATCAACTAGTTGCTTGTAGGGCATCAAATTTTCATCTTTTGTTTGATACTCCCCATTGACTTGATTGATAATTAGTTGGGAGTCACCATACACGTGTAACTCTATGATCTTCCATTCCATAGCTAGCTTGAGGCCGTTGATCAATGCTTCATATTCTGGGATATTGTTGGTGCATGGAAACATCAATTTGTAAGATTTGGGAATCTTGTATCTTTGTGGAGTTATGAAGAGGACCCCTGCTTCAGACCCTCGTTGAGTAAATGAACCATCAAAGTACATCTTCTAAGGATGTTCAGTGAGATGCATGATTGTTTCATTAGGGAATTCAATTAGTAAAGGTTCATCAGCCTGGAGTGGTGAATCGGCTAATTGATCTGCAAGTACCTATCCTTTGATAGCTCTCCATTCTACATATTCAATGTCAAACTCACTTAGAATTAGGACCCATTTTGCCAAACTTCCTGTTAATATTGTTCTACTCAAAAGATACTTTAAAAGATTGATCTTAGCATTGAGATTCACTGTATGAGAGAGCATGTAGTGTCTCATTTTTTGTGATGCGAAGATGACTACTAAGCATGCTTTTTCAATAATGTTATAATTGAGCTCATAAGTGACTAGTGTTCTACTAATGTAGTAGATAGCTCATTCTTTCTTTGTTTCATCTTCTTGCACCAGTAATACTCCTAGGAATGTAGTTGTAGCTAAAATGTATAGGAGTAAGGGTTTTCCATGAATAGGCACCATAAGAATAGGTGGAGCAGCCAGGTACCCTTTCAATTCTATGAAGTTTGCTTCACAGTGTTCATCCCATTTGAAGGTAACCCCTTTATGTAGTAGCTTAGTGAAGGGTTGTGCCCTATCTGAAAGTTGGGACATGAATCTCCTAATGGACTGAAGTCTCCCTTGTAGTGTCCTCATTTGACTGAGGTTATGTGGAGGATCCATCTCTAAAATATCTTTTACCTTTGTAGGATCTACCTCGATTCCTTTTGTTGATAAAATGAATCCTAGGAGTTTCCTTGATTGGACCCCAAAGGCACATTTCTTTGGGTTGAGCCTTAGTTGGAACTGTTCCATTTAATCCAATATCTTTCTTAGGTTAGTAATGTGAGTACCTCTTTCTTTGCATTTAGCCAATGTGTTGTCTACATAGTCCTCCATGTTCTTGTGCATCATGTCATGGAATATTGTTGTCATGGCTCTTTGATATGTTGCACTGGCATTCTTTAACCTTAAAGATATGACATTCTAGAAAAAGGTGCCCCATGCGCATGTGAATGTGGTTTTCTCTTGATCCTTAGGGGCGATCTTGATTTGATTATAGCCTAAGAATCCATCCATTATTGAATATATCTGAAAGCCTACTGTAAGATCTATGATCATGTTAATGTTTGGTAGAGGGCAGTGATCTTTTGAACATGATTTTTTTAGGTCTCTGAAGTCTGTACAGATCCTGATAGATTTATCAGATTTAGAAATGGGGACCACATTGGAGATCCACCCTGCATAGGCAATGACTCGAATAAATCCAACTTTCAACAATTTTTCTAGTTCTTCTTTCACCAATAATGCAACATGACGATGCATTTTTCTAAGTTTTTATTTTACGGGCTTGATCCCGGGAGCTATAGATAAGTGGTGCATGATGAGATTAAGATCTAGCCCTGGCATATCAGTGTAAGACCATACAAAGTTGATTTTCTTCTCCTTCAGGAACTCTATGAACTGTACCTTCTCTTCTTCTGATAAAGATTGTGCCAGATGAACTATTTGAGGATTTTCAATGGTGCCCAAGTTTACTGGCTGTGTTGGTTCAATCAATACCGAAGATCTTTCCTAAAAGTGTTCAGGGAGGATATCAAGAGTCTCATCATTTGGTGCCTCTGAGAGGTTTTAACCATTGGATACATCTTTTTTCTTTACTATTTTGGGATCTGATGTTGCCACAGAGTGGTTTTCACCATCAGTCCACTTTTTCTTTTTCTTTTTTAGTTTGTGACTAAGAAACTTGATATCCTCGTGTGACATGTTCTCGCTCCTTGCATTGGTGGAAGAAGGGTAAGGTTCACAAGCATTGAGATAACAAGCTAGGGAGTGGTCATTGGAAAAGTCAAGGATAGGAGTAGAATCTATTTTAGTCCAATCAATTAGGTCTGGAGTATCAATGTTAAGGAGTCAGATTCTGGGAAGGACAACATCGTGTTAGCGTCAAGACCATTAACTGACATGACATGATCTATTAAGTTAATTTCTTCAATATTTAGATCAATAAGAGTGAGATCGTCATTAAAAGGGTCATTGTTAGTCATATGTGGATCGAACTCTAGCAACTCATCAGTAGAATTTTCATCATCATCTCTCTGTAAAAGGAGGCTTCTTGATTGTGGCCTATAGAATTATTCTAGACCTATGTGTTCACCAGTGTCTCCATCAATGATTGGGGGAATGAACTCTTCTTCTGCTTTAGGAGGAGCAGTATCATTGAGAGGAATGTCAGATCATTTACTAAGAGCTGAAGGAGCTGCAAACATGTGAATTGTATCTATTTCAATATCTTCAGAGGCAATAGATAGCTCATCCCATTCATAGTCATGAGAGTCTGTGACATCATCATTAGATCTATTTAAGTATTCAGCAATGGTTATTTGATGTACTCGATTAGCTATTTGTAGATCAAAGTGGGATAGATCAAGGACATGTGAAATTGTGACCAACTGCCCCCAGTTAGGATGTAAATTCTGTGGCCGGGGTACTTCTTGAGTGATTGTTGTTATGGTGTCTCCTACCTCTTGAATGGGAGGTTGCATTAGCAAAGGGGTGTGAAGATCTTGTGGTACCTTGAAGCTGGGTACATAGCGTTCTCCTTGATATTCAAGATTCTCTGTATCAACATGTAATAATCTCTCATAAGGCCATGGTTCTAGTACTATCTCATCTCTCTTATCACTCCTTGTCTCAGAAGGTGGACTCTCTTTGGAAGTAGGTTTATCAATTTTAGTATTAAAATCCAGTCCTATTTTATCTCTAGTGTTGCGGAACTCCATGGGTATAGGTTCAACAAGCCCTCGTCCTGTGTCATTTAAAGGTCCCTTTCCTTTGTAACCCATTTGTGTGAGGAAATCATATCCCTTTCCATACTATTTTAGGGATATCTTTACATGTTTGATCTCAGATTCTACCGGTTTGCCTTTGTAAAGCCAATCCAAGACTTCATGTTCTTCTGTGTTATTTGAAGAAGATGTGGATGCCTTTATCATGCCAGTTGCCTTGTGTACTTCTAGATCTTTGAATGCTAGAGGTGTGAATGTTGATGATGGTTTTCCAGAGGATCTTGGTGACACTGGAAGGTCTGTCAGTGAGGGAGTCAGGTCCAGCTTGTACTCTCCCATACCTGTTTCTGCAAGTTTCAAGGTTTTGCTAAAACTCTTCATAACCATGTCCTTGGTAGTTTCAGGAGCATCTGCATCTATAGCCTCTTTGTTGTGTGGGATCATGCTACCTGCTTTGATATTGTTGCAAGTGTAGTTAGCATATGTGGGAATCATCACTTCCACCACATTATGTGGGAATTTTATGCATTGGTGATAAGTGGATGGTATAGCTTACATTTCATGAATCCATGGTCTCCCTAGTAGGATATTATAGGCCAATGGTAAATCCAAAACTTGACATATGACATTCCTCTCGATTGGTCTGACTCTAATAGGTAGAGCAATAAGACCTCTGGAGGATCTTTCTTCCTCATCATAAGCTTTGATGGTTATCTTGTTCCTAGTGTCAATTATTTGTTCTAAGAGAACTAGTCTCCTGATGAGATCCAGTGTACAAATATTCAATCTTGTGCCTCCATCTATCAATACGCGTCTAACAGGGGATTTATGAATAAGGATTTCGATATGGAGGGGTTTATTGTGTGGATGGGTCAATGACTTGTTGTCCTCTTCAGAAAAGGAGAGGTAGTGTGGCGCTGAGATGTGATTGACCATTGCTTGGAACTTGTCTATATCAATATCTTTTGGAACATTAGCAGTGTGTAGGGCTTGTTCTAGCATTTCCCTATGTACCGTGGATATCTTGAGCAACTCGAAGATGGAAATTTTGGCAGAGGTTCATTGCAATTGGTCCACCAAGTCATATTTTACTCTAGGGATAGTGACCATGTGTCTTTCTACTGGTTTAGGAATAGTTACAATAGGAACCTTGGATGTTGACATTGATGTCAGTTTTAGAGGTCCTTTGATTGTAACCTATGCTTGGCTCTATTTGACAGCATTTGAGTCAGATGAGACACCTTTAATTGTGATCACATTGATGGATTCAATTTTAATGTTGAGCATATTAATCACATTGTCACTTTTGGAATAGGTGTAGTTTACCTCATTACCCTTCCCTTTAGATGTTTCTCCTTGATTGTAATTAGGAAAGCGTTTGTTGAATGTTGTATGATCCTCATTGGTAGTATGTCTGTCTACTTTGATCTTACCTCCTTCGATGAGGTCTTGGATGACATGTTTAATTTTGAGACAATTATTAGTCTTGTGGCCCTTGTTTTTGTGGAAGGCACAATAGGAGTTATCATCCCACCACCTGGGTTGGACCATTGGTTCCCACGGTTTAGAATCAGGAATTGTAAGAACTTTGTTATCCACCAATGTTTTCAAAATGGTCTCAAGAGTCTCCCCCAAAGGAGTGAATGTTCCTTGGGGTTTTGAAGTCCGTGTTCGTTCCTTGTTGTTATCATTGTTCACTTTGGGGATGGGAGGTGTTACCTTAGCATATTTTCTTGCTTGCATGCCATTGGTTAGATTGAATGCCTCGGGTTTAGGATTAATGTTAGAGGCGTCAACCACTCCGTCATTAACAACATTCTTGTTTTTTTACCACCATTTAGGCTTGGAGTTGGAGTTGTTGCTTTTGTTTTCATTTTGAAGGGTGATTTCCCCTCTTTTAACCATGAATTCCTCAATATAGAGGGCATTTTTAATCATTCTATTGAAGTTAGGAGAGTCTTGCATTTGTAGAGCATAGCTCAATTCAGACACTAGATTATTAACAAAGATTTCCATCTTCTTCGTTTCGGGAATGACCCTTGAATATCATGCAAAAATCTTCCTCCATCTTTGGAGGAAGTGTGTAAATGATTCTCTAGGTCGTTGTTTGGTGTTACATAGGTCCATCATAGCTACATCATGTTGGATGTTGTAGGAGTAATGTTGAATGAACCGTTGGATCAACTCCTCAAATGTTTTGACCTTAGGGTTTAGTTTTGAGAACCACTCCATGGCATTACCTCCTAGACTTCCTAGAAATAGTTGCATGAGGTATGTAGGTTCGTGCATGTATTCGATGCTTAGAGCACAGAATTCCCTTACATGGTCGTGGGGGTCAGTTTCTCTCATGTACTTGTCATACTTTGGCCTTGCCATGTTCGAAGGAAACGGGACCATAGTGATACTCTTGTCAAAAGGAAATGGACAAATGGTGTCCAAAGAGTATTTTGTTTTGGGTTTCTCTTTCTCCTATTTGAGATTTGTGAGCTCCATTTACATTATATTGAGTCGTTTGGTGAGAATAGATATTGGGTTTGGTACCTCCTTTTCCTTGAGCTTTTCCACATCATAATCCTTGGGTAATTTGACACCTATGGATGCTAGATGGAGGAAGTATTTTTCTTTATCGTCACTAATTATCCTTTCCAATAGCTTGTGGATCCGTTTACTCTGTTTGAGTTTTTCATATTCATCTTCAGGGATCTCCTCTTCACTTTCTGATCCAAATAGATTATGTTCAAACTTGGGTCTTTCTTCCTCTTCCGTGCCTTCAGATTTTCTATGTTTTCCATCATTATAACCCTCAAAAGCATTACTCCATTCGTTAGTGTTGCTATCCATTTGAGGGGAATCTAGATCAAGAAGGGAACTACGAGATTTTTCTCCTTGAAAGTGTGGTTTTTTAGGAGGCACTTTAGATCCTTTATTTGTGTATTGGTTGCATCTTGTGTTAACCATTAAATTTGTTTCTCAACTTTGTTAACATTTCCCAATAGTGCAAGTAAGGATTACAGATCGTTCAAGTGGGCGTGTCTAGGTAAAATTAACTATTTGTTGTTGGTCAATGTAAATGATTCCAGCATTAGAGGGTTAGAATTCCCTGATAGTGAGCTGGGAACCAAGTTGTTGATAGGAAATGGGTAGACCACACGTATTGAACTGATCGAGAAAGATTGACTAAGCATGCAAGGTGGACGTTTTGAAAGTGTTTTGAAATTACAATAGGGAGACCAGAAGAGACAATAGGAACCAGCTAAAGAGAAAAAAGGGTATCCTAATCAATTGAGACTTTCTAAGAAAAAATCCTACAAGCACCTACTGTCCTGAATGCGAGCTCCCAGATGCAAGCCTCTGATGGTACCAGATGTGATCCTAGAATCTGGATGTGATTGCTTGTTGACCAAATGTGATCCAGAATACCAAATGTGATCCTAAATACTACATGCGACTTGGGAAATACAGGATGTAACCTTATGATGTTTTTGTCAGTTTTGGTCAGTTCTGAAAAGTTTGTTTTCAAAGTGCATGAAGTTGCTTGTTTCCAGATTGCGTTAAGAGGTGTCGTAAGGTGTGAAAAACACTTGCACTCCAGGGTTTGAAATTTGTTGATTGTTTTGAGGAGCTTATCTTTTTAATGATCTTTTGAACATGTTAAACAATTTTGCATTGTTAGGAGGGTGAAACAAACACTCATCTTTTCCTATTCTCTAGGTGGAGGATGAAAATCTTTGCTCATTGACTCATCTACACACTCAAACGCTAATTAGAAAAAAGTCATCACCAAGCACGCAATGGCTCCAATCATGATGTTTTATTAGCCAACTCTAAATGCAAGTGAGGGAACAATATGATGAGTGTCTTGGGGCAATTAATTTTTGCCTTGCACAAAGATTATCACCCTTTCAAGGGTGAATCGGGAATTCTTTCAGTTGAATTTGTTGTAGATTATTGGGCAATACGTTCAAAACTGTCCCCCATAGAATTGCACAAGGAAAAGTTTAGGTGTATAGCCCTATGAGTACCTGAATATATGTAGTCTCGCAAGCAAGATTCAAGCGGCTCCGCTCTACATATACCCAGATATGTTCAAGGAATGATGTTGAAATTCCAAGAACAAAACCAGTTCCGTCTTCTGAGGCTTTGGCCTATGAGGAAGCAACTATTTAAAGTGAGTTGGAAGGGTTGGCATAAAACCTATCCTCACTTGGGTCATTCCTGAAAGATTTTTTCCTCAACCGGCAGGCCCTCTACTATTTAAATATAAGTAACTAGGATTGGCGAGCTTTGGATGTCTGGATTTCTGATTCTTTCAAAGAAGAAGAGAATACTCTCCTAATCTAAGTTGTTTTCTCCCAAAACACTTAAAATAAAGTTCATTCCTTCAAGCTATGTTGAGCTCAATTTAGTTGTTCCTATTTTAAAGCAAACAAGATTTGCTTGAAAAGGAAAGTTGCCTTGTTCAATTAGCCATAAAATTTAGTGAGTTGCTTGTTCAATTACTAATCCAAAAAGAATTAAATGATTGAACTTGTTCTTTAATCCCACATATTTAGTGCTTTGTTTTGTTCATTTACTAATTCCAAATTGAATTAGACGATGTGTTTGCTTGTTCATTTAGCCCAAATTCTGTTCAATCCATAAACTGATGTATGAGTTTCTGATTTTCCTTAAAAGGAAAAGAGCATAATCCTCTAGTCAGTTTAGTGATAAATTGGAATATGTACTTTAAGTATAAAAGCAAGTAAATAGAGGTCAAGATGGGGGGTTGGCAACCTGTAAAAGTGAGTTAGTATCTGTTTAGTTCAACTCCCATGAAAACCTCCAAAAACAACCTGCAAACACTTGTTAAGCTGCAAGATACCAAAAACACAACTTTGTCAAAATGTTAGGACTAGGCAAACGAAATGCACAAGCGAGCCTAAAAGTTTACTGAATGCGATGAAGTATACTGTATGTGAGCTTCCTTACCAAATACGATCCCTTGTTTACAGATGTGAACCTCAACTAAAAATGACCTGGGAAATCTCGGATGTGAGCCTCATTTTTCGTGGTGCGAGGGCGTATAATGGATCCAATCCTGAATGATCAAAAACGATCCTGTGATAGAATCCTAAGCATGCAAATTAGCAAAAAGTGTTACAAAATGAGGCCAAGCTAGAAATCTTGCCCCATGGTGGGTGCCAGAAATGTGTGTGTATATTATGTACCTGATAAGAGAGACATGACACATCAATAAGTCATTGCATTAGTTCAAAAAGGTTAGATAAGCATACAAAACCAACTAATATCGACCTATTTCCTTCTAACTAAGAAGAGTGTGATTAGTAACATAATAGCCCTCAGATTATACTACAATCAGTGACATATACGACCTAGCATGAAGGATTTTAGTTTAAAAACAAACTTAAATGATGACAAAACACGCATTCTAGCTCTAAGAATGGAAATAAGAACAATGTGAAAGCATGAAATAAGAAGTGAAATATGTGTCTAAGATTAATCTAACAGCATAACATTGCATTTAGGATATGATTTGAAGGCTTATTTGCTCTCAAAAATGGCTTCTATTTATAGAAGAATAAGAGAGAGAGAGAGAGAGAGAGAGAGAGAGAGAGAGAGAGGGCTTATTAATGAGTTGAAGGACTCATTAATGGTGGTGTAAGA